>BSBM01001272.1:0-600000 GCA_027924585.1 Larix kaempferi
AGAGAGAGAGAGATTGGGGGTTAATAGGGGTTTAGAGATAGAGAGAGATCACAGGGGTGGTATGGATGGTTAGTGGTGGGGAGGTGAGAGAATGATAGAGAGTCGATGAGGGGTAGGGGTGATGAGAGAGATTGTTGGTTAGGGGTTTTCACAAAGAGAGACATAAAGAGAGATTTGGGGTTAGGGTTTTAGAGAGAGGGGGGGGGGATTGAGTGACATATAGATAGAGATTGGAGGGTAGGGGTTGAGAGTGAAACAAAGACTAGGTGTTAGGGGTTTAGAGAGAGAGAGGGGGTTAGGGGTTTGGAGAGAGGGAGGGAGAGAGAGAGAGAGAGAGAGAGAGAGAGAGAGAGAGAGAAATTGGACATTATGTGTTTATAGAGAGATATATATAAAGAGAGTGAGACACTAAGAGAGAGAGAGGGAGAGATATTGACGGTTAAGGGTTCAGAGAGAGAGAGAGAGAGAGAAATTGGAGTTTAGATGTTTAGGGAGAGAGAGAGAGAGAGAGAGATTGGATGTTAGGGGTTTAGAGAGAGAGAGATCGGATGTTAGGGGTTTAGAGAGAGAGAGATATTGGGGGGTTAGGAGTTTAGAGAGAAAGAGATTGGGGGATAGGGGTTTAGAGAGAGAGAGAGAGATCGAGGGCTAGAGGTTTAGAGAAAGTAAGATATTGGGGGTTAGGGTTTTAGAGAGGGATAGAGATATTCAGTGTTAGGGGTTTTGAGAGAGAGATGTTTGGTTAGGGGTTTCCAGTGAGACACAAAGAAATATACTGGGGATCACGGGTTTAGAGCGAGAGAGAGTTTGGGGTATAGGGGTTTAGGGAGAGAGAGAGTTTTGGAGTTTATATAGATAGAGAGAGAAGGGGGAGTTTACACAGAGAGAGACATTTATTGGAGGTTATCGGTTTAGAGATAGATAGAGACTGGGGGTTGGGGGTTTAGAGAGAGAGAGATATTGGTGGTTAGGTGTTAGGGGTTACAGGTTTAGAGAGAGAGAGAGTTTGAGGATTATGGGTTTAGAGAGAGAGAGAGAGAGAGAGATTGGGTGTTGGGGGTTATGATTTTAGAGAGAGAGATAATGGAGGTTAGGGGTTTAGAGAGAGATAGAGAAATGTGGATATTGGGGGTTAGGGGTTTAGAGAGAGATAGAATGGAGGTTAAGGGCTTCGAGAGTGATAATGGATGTTAGGGTGGGGGGTAGAGAGACATAGAGAGAGGGGGAGGTGTAGGTGGGTGAGGAGTGGGTGTTTGGGGGAGGAGAGGGAGAGAGATATTGAGGGTTAAGAGTTTAGAGATGAGAGAGAGAGCGAGAAAGGGAGAGAGAGACAAAGATATTAGGGTTAGGGGTTAGAGGTTTAAAGAGAGAGATATTGGTGGTTAGGTGTTTAGAGAGAGAAAGAGAGATTGAATATTAGGGGGTTCATAGAGAGAGAGAGAGAGAGAGAGAGAGAGAGAGAGAGAGAGAGAGAAAGTGGGGGTTATTGGTTTAGAGAGAGAGAGAGATTGGAGGTTGGGGGTTTAGAGAGAGATAGATTGGGCGCTAGTGTTGTAAAGGGAGAGATAGAGATATAGATAGATATTGGGGGGTTAGCGATTTAGAGAGAGATAGAGAGATTGGGTGTAGGGTTTTGAGAGAGAGAGAGAGAGAGAGAGAGAGAGAGAGAGATTGGTGCTTAGGGGTTTAGATAGAGGGAAAGAGAGATTGGAGGTTTGGGTTTTAGAGGGAGAGAGAGAGGTTAGGGGTTTATAGAGAGAGATTGGTGGTTAGGGGTTGAGAGAGAGAGAGAGAGAAAGAGATTGGAGGGTAGGGGTTTAGAGTGTGAGATAGAGAGATTAGGGGCTAATAGGGGTTTAGAGATAGAGAGATATCATGAGGGGAAGCATGGATGGTTAATGGTGGTGTGTAGAGAGACATAAAGAGAGGGGAGAGGTAGTGGGGGTTAGTAGTGGAGGCTTGGAGAGAGAGAGAGAGAGATATTGGTGGTTAGGGTTTAGTGGTTTAAAGAGAGAGAAAGATATTGGGGTTTAAATGTTTAGAGAGAGAGGCATTTAGAGAAATAGAGAGAATGGAAGTTAGTTGTTAAGAGAGAGAGAGAGAGAGAGATATGGATGGTTATGTTGGGGGGGAGGGAGACATAGAGAGGGGGAAGGGTATGTGGGTGATGAGTGGGTATTTGGAGAGAGAGAGAGAGAGAGAGATTAGGGGTTAGGATTTTAAAGGGGAAGAGAGAGGGAGAGAGAGAGGTTGTGGGTTAGGGGTTTAGAGAGAGGCATTTAGAGAGAGAGAAAGATATTGGGGTTTAAATGTTTAGAGAGAGAGAGGACATTTAGAGAAATAGAAAAGAATGGAAGTTAGTTGTTAAGAGAGAGAGAGAGAATGGAGGCTAGTTGTTTAGAGAGAGAGAGAGAGAGAGAGGTTGGGGATTAATAAGGGTTTAGAGATAGAGAGAGAGAGAGATCATGGGGGATATGGATGGTTTATGGTGGGGGGGAGGGAGACATAGAGAAGGGGGAAGGGTATGTGGGTGATGAGTGGGGATTTGGAGAGAGAGAGAGAGGAGAGAGAGAGAGAGAGACAGAGAGATTAGGGGTTAGGGTTTTAAAGGGGAAGAGAGAGAGGTTGTGGGTTAGGGGTTTAGAGAGAGAGAGAGAGATATTGGTGGTTAAGGGTTTAGAGAGAGAGATTGGATGTTAGGAGTTTAGAGAGATATATTGGGGGTTAGGGGTTTAGAGAGAGAGGGATATTGGGGGCTAAGGGTTTACATAGATAGAGACAGAAAGAGAGATATTGGGGGTTTGGGTTTGGAGAGAGAGAGAGAGAGAGAGAGGGTTTTATGTTTTAAAGAGGGATAGATTAGGGGTTAGGGGGTTTAAAGAGAGATATTGGGATTAGGGGGTCTAGAGAGAGAGAAGAGGGATTGGAGTTAGAGGTTTAGAGATAGAGATTAAGCATTAATGGTTAAAGAGAGATAAAGAGATTGGGGTTTATGGGATTATAGAGAGAGAGAGATTGGAGGTTAGGGGTTTGGAGAGCGAGAGAGAGAGATTGGAATTTAGTGGTTTTAAGAGAGAGAGATTGGACATTAGAGGTTTTAAGAGAGAGGGAGGATAGAAAGAGAGATATTGGGGGTGAGAGGTTTAGAGAGAGAGAGAGAGATTGAGAGTTAGGGGTTTAGAGAGGGATAGAGAGATTGGGGTTTAGAAAGTGAGATAGATAGAAATAAATAGATTGGTTGTTAGGGGTTTAGAGAGAGAGAGAGAGAGAGAGACATTGAAGGTTAGGGGTCTAGAGAGAGAGAGATTATGGGTCAGAGGTTTAGAGAGAGAGATAAATTGGAGGTTAGCGGTTTAAATAGAGAGAGAAATAGGGGGATTAGGGGTTGAGAGAGTGATAGATTGGAGGTTAGGGGTTTAGTGAAAGAGATAGACATGGAAAGAGAGTTATTGGGGACTAGGGGTTTAGAGAGAGAGATTGGGGGTTAAGTTCTAAGAGAGAGATAAAGATATTTGGGGTTATGGGTTAGAGAGAGAGAGAGATTTTGGTGGTTAGGGGTTTAGAGAGAGGAGAGGGAGATGGAAAGACTAGGGGTTAAGGGTTTTGACAGAAATAGATTGGGGTTAAGGGTTTTGACATAAATAGATTGGGGTTAAGGGGTATAGAGAGAGAGAGATTGGGGATTAGGGGTTTAGATGGAGAGAGAGAGAGAGAGGTTTCGTGTTAGAGGTTTAGATGGATAGAGAGAGAGATACAAAGATGGGTTTACAAAGAGAGGTAGATATTTTGGAGGTTAGGGGTTTAGAGAGAGAGAGAGATATGTTGGGTTGTGGGTTTAGAGAGGGACAGATTGGGGGTTGGGGATTTTAGAGAGAGAGATTGTGAACTAAGGGTTTAGGGAGGGAGGGAGAGAGAATGAGAGAGAATAGAGAGATTGGGGGTTAGGGGTTCATAGAGAAAGAGATATTGCGGGTTAGGGGCTTAAAGAGAGAGAGAGCCATAGAAAGAGAGTTATTGGCAGTTAAGGGTTTAGAGAGAGATAGAGAGAGAGATTGGGGGTTAGGAGTTTTGAGAGAGAGAGAGAGAGAATTTAGGGGGATAAGTGTTTTAGAGAGAGAGAGAGAGAGAGAGAGAGAGAGAGAGATTTGTGTCAGGGGTTTAGAGAGACAGAGAGAGATTGGTAGTTAGGGGTTTAAAGAGAGAAAGAGAGAGATATTGGGGGTTAGGGGTTTATATATTATATATATATATAGAGAGAGAGAGAGAGAGGGGGGTTAGTTATTTAAAGAGAGAGAGAGAAAGAGGGAGATTGGGGGTTATGACTTTACAGAGAGGCATATATTGGGTTTTAGGGGTTTAGAGAGAGAGAGAGAGAGAGAGAGAGAGGGAGGGAGAGATATTTAGGGTTAGGGGTTTAAAGAAAGAGAGTTTGCGGGTTAGGGGTTTAGAGGGGAGAAAGAGAGAGATTGAGGGTTATGGTTAGAGAGAGAGAAAGAGATTGGTGGTTAGTGGTTTAGAGAGTGTGAGAGAGATTGGAGGTTAGGGGTTCACAGAGAGAGAGAGAGAGAGAGAGAGAGAGAGAGAGAGAGAGAGAGAGAGGATTGGGGGTTAGGGGTTTAGAGAGATAAAGAGATTGGGGTTATGGGTTTAGATATAGATAAAGATATTGGAGGATATGGGTTTAGAGAGATAGAGAGATAGCAAGAGACAAATGGGTGGGCATGGGTTTAGAGAGAGAGGAAGATTGAGGGTTATGGGTTTAGAGAGAAAGATTGGTGGTTAGGAGTTTAGAGAGAGTGTGACTGCGAGAGGGATATTGGAGCCCATGTGTTTAGAGAGAGAGAGAGAGAGATATTGGGGGCTAGCAGTTGAGAGAGAGAGAGAGAGAGAGAGATATTAGGGGTTACTGGTTTTGGGTAGAGAGGGAGAGATTAACAGTTAGGTGTTTTGAGAGAGAGAGAGATTGTGGGTTAGGGTTTAGGGGATTAGATAGAGAGAGAGAGGGGGGAGAGGTTAGGATTTAGGGTTTTAGAGAGAGAGAGAGTGAGAGAAAGAGAGATTAGGGGTTAGAGTTTTAGAGGAAGAGAGAGAGATTGGGGGATAGGGGGTTTAAAGGAAGAGAGAGATTGGGCATTAGGAATTTAGAGAGAGAGAGTGAGAGATTGGTGGTTAGGGGTTTAGAGAGTGAGAGAGATTGGAGGTTAGGGGTTTAGAGAGAGGGAGATATAAAGAGAGAGATTGGACTTTACTGGTTTACAGAGAGAAACAAAGAGTAGGGGTTATGGGATTAGAAATATACAGAGAGGTTAGAGGTTTGGGGTTTAGAGAGAGAGAGAGAGAGAGATAGATTGGTGGTTAGGGGTTGAGAGAGAGAGAGAGAGACATTGTTTGGTTAGGTGTTTAGATAGAGAGAGATATTGTGGGTTTTTTGTTAGAGAGAGAGAGAGAGAGAGATTGAGGATTAGGGGTTTAGAGAGAGTGATAGATTGGAGGTTAGGGGTTGAGAGAGAGAGAGAGAGAGAGATTGGGGGTTAGGGGTTTTAGAGAGAGAGAGATTGGGGTTTAAGAGTTTAGAGAGAGATTGGGCGTAGGGTCTTATAGAGAGATTGCGGGTAGGGTTTTAGAGGGCGAAAGAGAGGATGGATGATGGGGATGTAGAGATAAGAGAGAGAGATTGGAGTTTAGGATATTAGAGAGAGAGAGATTAGGGGTTTAGGGTTTAAAGAGAGTGAGATTGGTGGTTAGGGGTTTAGGGAGAGATAGAAAGATTAGGGTTAGGGTTTAGGGAGAGATAGAGAGATTAGGGATAGGGTTTAGGGAGAGACAAAAATATAGAAAGGGAGAGATTGGTGGTTAGTGGTTTAGAGGGAGATAAGGATTGGGGGCTAGGGGCTTATAGAGAGAGAGAGAGATATAAAGAGGGATACTGGGGGTTAGGGGTTTAGAGAGAGAGAGAGTATGGATGTTACAGATTTAGAGAGAGATAGAGGGAGAAAGAGAGAGAGAGAGATTGGGGGTTAGGGGTTTAGAGAGAGATTGGGGGTTAATAGGGGTTTAGAGATAGAGGGAGATTAAGGAAGGAGTGTGGATGGTTAGTGGTTGGGGAAGAGAGAGACATAGAGAGGGGGAGTGGTAGGTGGGTGAGGAGTGGGGGTTTGCACAGAGAGAGAGAGAGAGAGAGAGTAGGGGTTAGGGGTTTAGAGAGAGATAGAGAGAGATTGGAGGTTAGGGGTTTAGAGACAAGGAGAGAGGTTGGGGGTTAGAATTTATGGGATTAGGGAGAGAGACACACAGATAGGGGGTTTGGGGTTTAGAGAGAGTGAGGGAAATGGAGAGATTGGGGGTTAGGGATTTAGAGAGAGAGAGAGAGATGAAGATATTTCGGGGTTACGGGTTTAGAGAGAGAGTGAAAGATTCAGGGTTATGGGTTTAGAGAGATATAGAGAGATTGAGGGTTAGGGGTGAGATAGAGAGAGATAGAAAGAGAGGGATTGGTGGTTAGGGGTTTAGAGAGAGAGAGGGAGGTAGAGAGATTGGGGGTTAGGGTCTTAGAGAGAGAGAGATAACGATATTGATGGTTAGGGGTTTAGAGAGAGACATAGAGAGAGAATGGATGTTAAGGGTTTAGAGAGAGAAAGAGGTTGGAGGTTAGGGTTTTAGAGAGAGATATATTGGGGTTAGGGTTTGAAATAGAGAGAGTGCGATTGGGGTTTAATAGGGGTTCAATGATTTTGAGAGATCACGGTGGGAGTATGGATGGTTAGTGGTGAGGGGAGATATAAATAGAGAGGGGGAGTAGGTGGGTGTGGAGGTTTTGTGGGAGAGAGAGAGAGAGTCAAGGAGTGAGGGAGAAAGAGATTGGGGTTTAGGGGTTAGCGGTTTATAGAGAGAGATATTGGGGTTTAAGTGTTTAGAGAGAGGGAGAGAGAGATTGGTGGTTAGGGATTACGGGTTATTGGTTTAGAGAGAGAGAGAGAGAGAGAGAGAGAGAGAGAGAGCATTAGCGGTTTATAGAGAGGGAGGTTAGGTGTTTACAAAGAGAGATTGGGGGTTTGGGGTTTAGAGAGAGAGAGAGAAAATGGATTTTAATGGTTTAAAGTGAGTGATTTAGAGAGAGAGATCATATGGGTTAGGGGTTTAGAGAGAGAGAGAGAGAAAATGGATTTTAATGGTTTAAAGTGAGGGATTTAGAGAGAGAGAGAGAGGGATTGGGGTCTAGGGGTTTATAGAGAGAGAGATTGGGGGTTAGGGGTTTAAAGAGAGAAAGGGAGAGAATTGAGGTTAGGGGATTAGAGTGATAGAGAGAGAGGTTGGAGGTTAGGTATTTAGACTGAGAGAGAGAGAGATTGGGGGTTAGGGAATTATAGAGAGAGAGAAATTGAGGTTAGAATTTTAGAGAGATAAAGAGAGAGATAGATAGATTGGATGATATGTGTTTAGAGAGAGAGATTAGGGGTTAGGTGTTTAGAGGGAGAGTTTGGGGGTTAGGGGTTTATATATATATATAGAGAGAGAGAGGGGGGCAGATAGAGAGAGAGAGAGAGAGAGAGAGAGAGAGAGAGAGAGAGAGAGAGGAGGTTAGATGTTTAGACAGCGAGAGAGAAAAAGAGATATTGGTGGTTAGGGTTTAGAGAGAGGGAGATTGAGGGTTAGTGGTTTAGAGAGAGAGAGAGTCTGGGGGATAAGCGTTTAGAGAGAGAGAGAGAGAGAGAGAGAGAAATATATTGCAGGTTAGGGGTTAGAGAGAGAGAGACATTGGAGGTAAGGGGTTTAAAGGGAGATATTAAAGGTGAGGTATTTAGAGAGGGAGAGGGACATATAGAGAGAGAAAGGGGGTTAGTGTTTTAGAGGGATAGAGAGATAGGGAGAGGGATTCGGGGTTAGTGGTTTAGAGAGAGATAAAGGGATTGGGAGCTACAGTTTTAGAGAGAGAGAGAGAGATTGGTGGTTTGGGGTTAAGAGAGAGAGAAAGGGAGAGAGATCAGAGGTTAGGGGTTTAGAAAGAGAGGGGTTAGGGGTTTATAAATAAATATTGGTGGTTAGGGGTTTAGAGAAAGAGAGATTGGAGTTTAGGGATTGAGAGTGAGTGATTGGGAGTTAGTGGTTTAGAGAGAGAGAGAGAGAGGTTGGGGGATAGGGGTTGAGAGAGAGAGAGAGAGAGAGAGAGAGAGAGAGAGAGAGGTTGGGGGATAGGGGTTTAGAGAGAGATAGATATTCAAGGTTAGGTGTTTAGAGACAAAGATATTGGAGGTTGTGAGTTTATAGATAGAGAAAGACATATATTGGGGATCAGGGGTTTAGAGAGAGAGAGAGAGAGAGAGAGAGAGAGAGAGGCTTATGGGTTTAGAGAGAGATAGAGACATTTGGGGTTATGGTTTATGGAGAAATACATATAAATAGAGAGATTAATGGTGGCTAGGAATTTAGAGAAAGAGAGAGGGATTTGGGGTTAGGGATTTAGAGAGGGAGATAGAAACAGGGGGATTAGGGTTAGGGTTTAGAGAGGGAGAGAGAATGGAGGTTAGGGGTTGAGAGAGAGAGAGAGAGAGGGAATGGATGTTAGGGGTTTCTAGAGAGACGGAATGGGGTTTAAGGGTTTATAAAGAGAGAGTGAGTTTGGGGGTTTATAGGGGTTTAGAAGTAAATAGATTAAGGGTGAAGTATGGATGGTCAGTGCAAGGGTGGATAAAGAAATGGAGAGGGGGGAGGGATATGTGCATGAGGAGTGGGGGTTTGGAGAGAGAGAGAGAGAGAGAGAGAGAGAGAGAGAGAGAGAGAGATAGATTGGGGGTTAGGGGTTTAGCGCACGAAAGAGAGAGAGATATTTGGGGTTAGGGGTTTAGAGAGAGAGAGATGGATGGTTATGGGTTTAAAGGGAGATTGAGGGTTTATAGAGAGATAGAGATTGGTGGTTATGAGTTTTGAGAGGGAGATTATAACTTTAAAAGGATTCAGAGATAGAGAGAGAGATAGGAAGTTATGGGTTTAGGGATATTGAGAGAGAGAGAGAGAGAGGTTAGGGGTTGGGTCTTAAGGGTTTAGAGAGAGAGGGAGAGAGAGAAAGATTGGAGGTTACGGGTTTGAAGAGAGAGAGAGAGAGAGAGAGAGGGTTAGGGGCTTAAAGAGAGATAAACATTGGGTGTTAGTGATTTAGAGAGAGAGATTGTGGGTTGGGGTCTAGATAAAGAAAGATATTGTGGATTAGATGTTTTGTGTGTGTGAGAGAGAGAGAGAGAGAGAGAGAGATTGGAGGTTAGGGAGAGAAAAATTGGGGGGCTAGGGGTTTAAAGAGAGGGTGATATATTTGGGGTTAGGGTCTTAGAGAGACATAGAGATATATGGGGGTTAGGGGTTGAGAGAGAGAGAGGGAGATAGAGAGAGATTGGTGGTTGGGGGTTTAGAGAGAGCGAGAAACATAGAGACTGGGAATTAGGAGTTTAGAGAGAGGAAGAGTTTGGGGGATAGGGTTTTAGATAGATAGAGATAAAGAGAGAGATTTGGAGTTTGAGGTTTAGATAGATAGATAGAGAGAGGGGGGGTTTACACACAGAGAGAGAGAGAGAGAGAGAGAGAGAAGAGAGAGAGATGTGAGGTTAGGGGTTTAGAGAGAGAGATAGATATTGGGGATTGGGGGATTAGAGAGAGAGATAGAATGGGCATTGGGTGTTAGGGGTTATGAGAGAGAGAGAGAGAGGGGGTTTATATATATATATATAGAGAGAGAGAGGGGGTTTATATATATATATATATATATAGAGAGAGAGAGAGAGAGAGTGTGTTATGTGTTTAGAGAAAGGGATATAGAAAGAGGGAGATTGGGGGTTAGGGGTTTAGAGAGAGAGAGTCAGAGAGTGAGAGAGATTGGAGGTTAGGGGTTTAGATAGAGATATTTGAGTTTAGGGATTTGGAGAGAAAAGAGTGATTGGGGGTTGTGGTGTTTAGAGAGAGAGAGAGAGAGAGAGATCTATGGTTAGGGGTTTTGAGTGAGAGACAGAGACAGAGATACTGGGGATCAGGGGTTTAGAGAGAGATATTTTGGGGTATAGGGGCTTAGGGAGAGAGAGACTTTTGGAGTTTGAGGGTTTAGATAAATAGAGATAGAAACATGGGTTTACAGAGAGAGAGACATATATTGGAGGTTATGGGTTTAGAGAGAGATATAGATTAGGGGTTTAGAGAGAGAGAGAGATTTGGGTTAGGAATTGGGGGTTATGGGTTTAGAGAGAGAGAGAGTGAGAGAGAGAAAGATTGGATATTAGGAGTTCAGAGTGGGAGAGAGACTTGGGGTTAGTGGTTTAGAGAGAGAGATAAATCGAAGGCTAGGTGTTTATATATAATATATATATATATCAAAAGAGAGAGAATTGAGTGTTAGTGGTTTAAAGGGGAGAGAGATAGATAAATAGATAGATATTGGGGGGTTAGCGGTTTAGAGAGAGAAATCGAGATTGGGTGTAAGGGTTTGAGAGGGAGAGCGAGGTAGAAAGAGAGAGATTGTTGTTTAGGGGTT
This sequence comes from Larix kaempferi, assembly GCA_027924585.1. NCBI lineage: Eukaryota > Viridiplantae > Streptophyta > Pinopsida > Pinales > Pinaceae > Larix > Larix kaempferi. The sequence continues at coordinate 10,511 of BSBM01001272.1, forward strand.
TAGATAGAGGGAAAGAGAGAATGGAGGTTAGGGTTTGAGAGAGAGTTTAGGGGTTTACTGAGAGATATTAGGGGTTAGCGGTTTAGAGAGAGAGAGAGAGAGAGAGAGAGAGAGAGAGAGAGAGATTGGAGGTTAGGGGCTTAGAGCGTGATATAGAGATATTAGGGGTTTAAAGATAGAGAGAGATCGTGAGGGATATATGGATGGTTAATGGTGCTGTGTAGTGGGACATAGAGAGGCGGGATGGGTAGTGGGGTCAATAGTGGAGGTTTGGAGAGAGAGAGAGAGAGAGAGAGAGAGAGAGAGAGAGAGAGAGAGAGAGAGAGAGAGAGAGAGATTGGAGGTTAGGGGTAAGGGCTTAGGGGTTTAGAGAGAGAGAGAAAGGGATTGGGGGGCTATAGGTTTAGAGAGAGAGGGGCATTTAGAGAAAGAGATAGATTGGAGTTTAGTTGCTTTGAGAGAGAGAGAATGGTAGTTATGGGTTTAGAGAGGGAGAGAGATAGAAAGAGGGACATTAGGCGTTAGGGTTTTAGAGAGAGAGAGAGAGAGAGATTGGAGGTTAGGGGTTTAAAGATGGATTGATAGAAAAAGAGTGACTATGGATTAGTGGTTTGGAGAGAGAGAGATTAGGCATAAGGGGTATAGATAGCGATAGAGATATCAAAGTTGAGGGGTTTAGACAGAGAGAGAGGGAGAGATATTCGTCATTTTTTGTTTAAAGAGAGAGTGAGAGAGAGATTGGTCATTTTTTGTTTAAAGAGAGAGTGAGAGAGATCAGGGGTTAGGGGTTTAGAGAGAGAGAGGGATAAAGAGAGAGGGAGAGAGAGAGACATAGAGGGATTGAAAATTATGGGCTTAGAGAGAGAGATTACGAATTAGGTATTTAGAGAAAGTGTGTGAGAGAGAGAGAGAGAGAGAGAGAGAGAGAGAGAGAGATTGGGGCTTAAGGATTAGGTCTTAGGGGCTTAGAGAGAGAGAGAGAGAGAGAGAGATTTTAGGTTAGGGGTATAGTGAAAGAGAGACATGGGAGGTTACGGGTTTATAGAAAGAGAGATTGGGTGGTAGGGATTTAGAGAGAGAGATACTGTAGGTTAAGGTTATGGTGAGGGAGATATTGGGGGTTAGGGGTTTAGAGAAAGAAATTGTGGGTTGGGGGTTTAGATAGATGTATAGAGAGAGATAGGGAGAGGGAGAGGGAGAGATTGGGGGTTAGCGGTTTAGAGAGAGAGAGATTGGGGGTCATGGATTTAGAGAGAGAGAGAGAGAATAAAGGTTAGGGTTTTAGAGAGAGAGAGAGATTGAAGGGTAGTGGTTTAGAGATAAGAAGAGATATAAAGAGAGAGATTAGGGGTTATGTGTTTAGAGAGAGATAGAGACTAAAGGTTAGGGGTTTAGAGAGAGAGGGAGGGAGAGAGACCAAGGGTTAGGGGCTTAGAGACACAGAGAGAGGGGGGGGGATTGAGGGTTATGGGTTTAGAGAGAGTCACAGAGCGAGAATGGATATTAAGGGTTTAGAGAGAGAGAGAGATGGGATGTTAAGGGTTTAGATATAGATATATTGGGGTTTAATAGGGGTTCAATGATAGAGAGATACCACGATGGGAGTAAGGATGGTTAGTGGTGGGGGGAGGGGTAGGTGGGTCAGGAATGGAGGTTTTTTGGTAGAGAGAGAGAGATATAGAGAGAGAGAGTGAGGGAGAGGGAGAGTGAGATTGCAGGTTAGGGGTTTAGAGAGAGAGAGAGTGAGTTAAGGAGTGAGAGAGAAAAATATTGGAGTTTAGGGGTTTGGGGTTTAGAGAGATATAGAGAGATTGGGGGTTGTGTTTAGAGAGAGGGAGAGAGAGATTGAGGGTTAGGGCTTAGGGGTTATCATTTTAGAGAGAGACATATAAAGAGAGAAAGACTCGACATTAGGGGTTTAGAGAGAGGGAGGCTAGGTATTTACAAAGAGAGATTGGGGGTTTTGGGTTTAGAGAGAGAGAGAGAATGGAGTTTAATGGTTTAAAGTGAGTAATTTAGAGAGATAGATCATATGGGTTAGGGGTTTAGATAGATAGAGAGAAATGGATTAGGGTTTAGGGATTTAGAGAGAGATATATTGGGGGTTAGGGTTTTAGAGAGAGAGAGAGAGAGAGAGAGAGAGAGAGGTTAGGGGATTAGAGTGAGAGAGAGAGAGATTGGGAGTGAGGTCTTTAGAGTGTGAGAGAGAGAGAGATATTGGAGGTTAGGGAATTAGAGAGAGAGAGAGAGAGAGAGAGAGAGGGAGTGTTGGCGAGCAAATCTACCCTATAGCAAGGAAACTAATGCTATCAACTTGGTTAGGGTGACAAGTAAGTGTATTGATGATATTACAAATATATTTATGAAAAGTTATGGATCTTGAGAACACACCTTTCAATCGAAGTTTGATCCTAGCCTCTGCTTGATCTTTGTGTTCAACTTCAAATCCACCTTCCTTTCAGTAACCTGCAATAACAATACCTTTCTCAAAGCGTTTTGGACAATATACAAAGCTTGAAAGAAATAAAAACAATGTTTAACATTCAGTATTGACCAAAACAGATCCAAATTAAGATGTTATTTCATAACACATTCAAATTGGAACAAGAAAGACACTTCAACCTTTATTGTCAAAAGTAAAATGACGTACAAGTATACCTGATCATGTAACAGGCTCCTGCAACTTGATTTTGGGCTCTGGCTCTTCTCTGGCTTGGATATCTTCAATAACAACTCCTCCAATGCAAGCTTCTCTCTATGTCTCAAAGTTTCTCCATTAATCCATCTAACCTTTCTCTTTAGTCTTCTTTGTATTTATAAGATTAGAGAAGTAGTTCAGGTCGATGTATAGTTATGGAGGAAGTTGGGGGAGTTAGGAAACTACCAGCAACTAATCCTCCTCGAGAAATTAATTTATTTTTTAATCATCTTTTAAAATGTACGCGACTCTTGTTCAGTGAAGTAGCGTATAGGGTGCTACTTTAGTTCTTATCAACTAGCGCTCATCGAGTTTAAAATGTTGAGCGCTACTATGTTGAGAAGGAGTAGCGTATATTAGGATATGGGCGCTACTATTATACACTGGAGTAGCGTATGGGCGCTAGTCTCTTTAAGTAGAGTAGCGCTCATATCTCAAAATGATATTTTTTGGGATTTTCCAATAATGTCAGGAAATGGAGTGAGTCAAAGTGTCATCTCAAGTCAACCTGCTCCTCCATCCAAGTTGTCCTTTTGTGTGATCAATAGCTCAAGGTGATCACGGACGGAGAGGTGCAAGTTTGACCTATAACACTGGGTGTTCAAAACAATTACAATATATGTATCAACATGCAAATATATGCAATATGGTAGTATGGGAAAACAAAAAAAGATCAATAAAAATAATTCTCTAAATCAAAGTCCACCACTATCATCCATTGGGGTCTTCCCTTTGCCTCAAAGAGACCCAACCTGCAACATGTCTAAAAGCAAATTATGAATCTCATAAATTATTTAAACAATTTTAAACTAAATTCAAAAAATTAAAATATTAAACTTATAAAAAAAATTGAAAAGAATAGTTCAATTATTAACAAAATTGCCTCAGTGCCAATGTCCACATCCATCAAAGAACCTATATCCTCACCACCAATTTCCATATGTTCTCGTGTTCCCTAAAATTTAAATTTTGTTAATAAATAAAACATTATGCAAGCAAAATAAACTAAAATTAAGAAATTCACTTAAAACCAAAACAAAAAAATTGAAATCATGAGCTCACAAGAGTTGGAAAATCATCAAAAAAAGTTAGAATCTAAATGAGCCTGCATGGATAAGTCACATTAACAATAAGATACATAGATAAATTAAAATTCAACAAAAGCATACAATATCATTCAAACCTAAATATAAATATGTAAATAATAAATATACATCTCTAAGATGCTCTTCTACATTTTCACTAGTGAAGAGTCGAAAATTATGTTCATTCAACATTCTAGAAAACTGCAACCAATAAACATTTATGTAATGTATTTATTACTGTAAAAATCCTCACAGCAGATCTAAGAGATGATGTATACCTCACAAAAAATTAATTGATTAAGCAAGAAAATAGAAGAAGAGTGGTCAATGCAGTATAATGAGCAACAAAATAATAATACAGTAGAACTCGGATAGAAGCAAAAATACTTCACACACACTAATTAATTAATCACAATATGGACAAATAAATAGTACAATGCATGAGGATTCGAATTCCTAAGGTGGTAATTTGAATTAGCCTTCATGGAGTGATCAAAAGATCACTAGAGTGTCATCGGAGCACAACTAGTGGTCTATCTCATCATCAGTGGAGTCATCAATGCTCAAGTAACTGTAAACCATCATTCAAACTGAGTCTAACTGAGTGTGGTAGGTGTAACTGAGTATAACTGGAACTAACTGAATGAAGGAGGCTCAGTGGAGGGCGCATGAGGAGCTAACTGAATTCATAATGGGAAATCAAGTCTCATTGGAGGTCCATCGGAGTGATACAGTTAGTTGAGAGTCAGTCTAGTCTTAAATCAAGGAGAGAACTGAAGATAACTGAATGGTAGGTAAGGAAGGGCGCCTTTCTCATGCAGTAGGTGAAAGGAGGGTGCACTGAGCTCTAGGAGGGATGAAACTGAGTGGAAGGAAGTTCCGGGTGCTAGCTAACTGAGGGCTAGGTGCTGGGACTGATGACTAGGATGCATGCAAACCCTAAATAATGCATGCAAACCCTAAAAGTGCATGCATGACTGAAAATGCAAATAATGAAAATGCTGCTAGGACTAGGATGGAGTATAGGAATATCCTAACACCCCCCCTTAATCCATCCTGGGCCCTGGTAACTAAGACCAAAGGTCACCCAATACAATGAATAATAACAATCAATAAACCGAGGAAATGGGGAAAACCTCATGGGAAAAATACCCCCCCTCAAAATAGACTGTAAGGCACACACAAAATTAAATGCTCCAAACTCAAGTAGGTGTGATGCTTGGTCATATGTCTGGAGGTATCTTCTTCTTGGGAAGAAGTGGATCATGCTCAAAAAGCATGTGCTTGTACTTTCTCTTCAAATTGAATGTGATGAGAACAAATCCAAAAGTATGAGGATGATCCTTGAACCTGTGATTCGAATCAGTTGAGGTGGGATAAAAACCATGAATATGCAGATAGTCTTTTGTCTTCTCCTTCGAACCATCATAGGTGAGATTATGCCAAAAAGAACCATCAAATATCAGTAATTGCTTGGAATCCAAATCAGATCCAAGACTTGATAAATGGTTTCTTGAGATCTCCTTTGAACCAGCAGGGGTGAGATCAAAACCATCATATGCATGAGAAATTATCCCAAGTAGTAATTGCTTAGAGTCCAAATTAGATCCAAGACTTGAATCATGGTTTCTTGAGATCTCCTTTGAACCATAAGAGGTGAGATCAAAACCAGTAAATGCATGAGAAATTATCCCAAGCGAATGGCCATGGTTTCTTGAGATCTCCTTTGAACCAGCAGGGGTGAGATCAAAACCATGATGTGCATGAGAAATTATCCCAAGCGAATGGCAATGGCCATATTCTTCAATAACCTTCTGAAAGCATGGAATACTGATCATATAGTAGTAAATAAGAGGTGATTTCTTGAGGAGAGCGAATGCATTACCTCCAATAGTTGATTTGACCTTCGAAACATTCAATAGATCATGATGCAGACCAACAGACTCTGGTGCAAGAGAGGATTTAGGACCTTCTGCAATATCTAGAGTGTGAGCTGGCACAAAAGAGAAGAAATTTGGAGCATGAGTGTAGAATCTACAAGTTCTTCTTCTTTTTGGACAACTTCAATATGAGATATGTTTGATACTGGTTCATGATCAATGAGATCATCAAGGAGGGTGAATGCATCACTTTGCTTGCTCTCGAAAGGGTTTGGACCAATTCCTTCATTCTGTATGCCAAAACTTACATCCATGTGGGCCCATAGCTCTTTTGGAGTTTCAATATCAACAAATTGGTGTATCATGCATGGAGGCGTAGCAAACAACATGGCTACACAAGCTCTATCACCTTCAATTAACTAGTCATACTCTTCTTCAGAGGATTCGAACTCTCTTTCAAAACAGTAATCAAAGAGACCATTTCTCTTCAAATGTGCTATCATATTCGGTTTTCATTCATCATAGTTGAATGGAGAAAGAAGATCATAGTTGAATGGAGAAAGAGGAGGGATTTATTCTGAATTCATTGAAGCTATAGAAGACCTGCAAAAACAATAGAGAATATCTGCAACTACTACTGCTGCAACTGTTGCACTCGAAATCTTGATAATAACCTGCAAAAAATTCTCAGGAATGGAGATAAACAATACTCTCAACTTGCTCTAATACCATGTGAAAATCCTCACAGCAAATATAAGAGATGATGTATACCTCACAAGAAATTAATTGATTAAGCAAGAAAATAGAAGAAGAGTGGTCAATGCAGTATAATGAGCAATAGAATAATAATACAGTAGAACTCGGATAGAAGCAAAAATACTTCACACACACTAATTAATTAATCACAATATGGACAAATAAATAGTATAATGCATGAGGATTCGAATGCCTAAGGTGGTAATTCGAATTAGCCTTCATGGAGTGATCAAAAGATCACTGGAGTGTCATCAGAACACAACTAGTGGTCTATCTCATCATTAGTGGAGTCATTAATGCTCAAGTAACTGTCAACCATCAGTCAAACTGAGTCTAACTGAGTGTGGTAGGTGTAACTGGAACTAACTGAATGAAGGAGGCTCAATGGAGGGCGCATGAGGAGCTAACTGAAGTCAGAATGGGCAGTCAAGTCTCACTGGAGGTCCATCGAAGTGATACAGTTAGTTGAGAGTGAGTCTAGCCTTAAATCAAGGAGAGAACTGAAGATAACTGAATGGTAGGTAAGGAAGGGTGCCTTTCTCATGCAGTAGGTGAAAGGAGGGTGCACTAAGCTCTAGGAAGGTTGAAACTGAGTGGAAGGAAGCTCCGGGGGCTAGCTAACTGAGGGCTAGGTGTTGGGACTGATGACTGGGATGCATGCAAATGCATGCAAACCCTAAATAATGCATGCAAACCCTAAAAGTGCATGCATGACTGAAAATGCAAATAATGAAAATGCTGCTAGGACTAGGATGGAGTATAGGAATATCCTAACAATTACTATACATCAAAAAATACATAATTTAAAAGATATGATGTAACAAAAAGTTCAATTCAAAATGAATAAAACAATTCAATAGATTGTATGTAAATAAACAACAAACCTCTCATATACTCGATGTGTCATGGGATAGGACATCCGAAACTGTATCGCGACAAACCTTAGCATAAGCCCAAATATATTCAATGCTCATTACATCTACCTCATCATTCATTTTGTAAACAAAATTTTGACGAATAGTGGCTCAAGCCCTCTCTCGAACCAATCCCACATCAACTCCTACAAATGTCGACGTTAAACCTTTGGCAGCAAAATCCCTTGCAATTGTCCCAAGTTGGGATGTGGGCTCCATCTTTGATTTTAATGTCATAAGCCTGGGTGGGCGCGAAATCTGGGGTGGAGGTCAAAGAGTTGTGGGATATCTAAGAGCACCTTTTCGATTGTATATTTGCCCCTTTTCAACTCCATAAAGGTCAGAATGAACATTGGTATAGTCTGTCTTCATATTTAAAAAAAAACTGCATAAAAAAATATGGCGAAATAATTAGGAACCTCATCATTCCATGGAAACTGACCATAAGCTACAAGGAACCGATCATATATTAGATGTGCAATTTCAGGGTGCTTGAAATATTGCACTTTCAACATTTTTCGCTTTAGGCCTTTTTTGAAGTTAAACATTGAATTGGCCTGTTCTTTGGTCACTCTCTCCTTCACAATAGCCCACTTGTCTGGACCTATCACTTGTGCCCTTCTCCATCACATCAAGTCAAAAAAACTGTTCATAGTTGGTATGAGATCCTCATATGCTTCAATGAGTTTTTGCAATGATCGCAAAACAATCTCTAGACTTTGTTTGCTCTCTGGAGGGAGATCCAAACTAGAAAGATCATGTTGCAACTTGTCATAGTGAGATCTACAACTTTCAAGGGTCATTTGTTGAACACCACTTTCCCATGGAAGCTCCTCAGGTAATTCAGATGGATAAGTTGTTATGGGTGTACAACCCACATCGAGTTAAACATATGCCCTCCTTGCTCGACCTTTGTCCCTCTGTTTAGTATTATGAGCCTCTTCTGAACCTTGCTCTACACCCACATCTGGTTCAACATTTGTCCTCCTTGCTCGACCTTCCTCCCTCTGTGTAGAATTATGAGCCTCTTCTGAACCTTGCTCTACTTCAAAGACAAACACAAATACAAACACAGTTGTGTGTAAACATGTACAAAATTTTTGAACACGCACAAAATTACAATTGATACATGTATTAACACATAAATGTTCATACCAAAAGAAGGTCGAGATCGACGTTCTCCCATAGAATATACGGGGGAATCATTTGTACCCATTTTCCCTAGCCGATGATCAGATGAATGTGAACTATACAACAATCTTGAATCTGGAGGTGAAGCCGACAAACTTTGATTATTGGTCGAGACACTAATCCCCGATGATCGTGATTACCTCCTACACTTTTACCTCAAAGACTCATCTCTTTCCATTTGATATGATGTCTACATTTACACAACTATCAACTCATAACATATTCAAATTCTACATGTTTTGATATTTTAACATTCCAAACATTTAACCTAATCTCCCAAAGAAAGATGTTATGTTATATAAGACAAAATAAAGATTGTAAGTGTCGTTATGATTTGTACTTATGAAACAACTTTACTTATGAAACAACAACTTTACCAATGAAGTTTTGAGAAGGTGTTCTGTGTACTATAAGAATCTATGACCTAAGTCCATAATTCCAACATGTCATTTCTCGATGACCTACTTGAAGGTTGAAGATACTTGGTGCAATTGTGCTAACTACTAATGAAGATTGGAGAAGGTGTTCTATGGAGAAGAAAACTTGCTAAAACGAATGGTCAATTGTAATTTTGACCATCCAACCATTTGAGGTACAACACCCATGTCAAGGGGAGTTTTGTACATTACTTTTATTTCCTATATTAGTCTAGTCATGTTAAAAGGTTCATCCCTGTGGTGGGCCAACACTTATTATCTATTTTACAGTTTGTGAATTGAAAGTGGCTAAGTCAGTGTGAAGAAGAAAGAGGTGCGCCAATGTGGTCTTTCTTCATTTTCACTTATTAGATTTAATGGGGGTCTAACAGTTTGTTTGGTATTGCTGAACACTTATACCTATTTTACAGTTTGTGAATTGAAAGTGGCTAAGTCAGTGCAAAGAAGAAAGAGGTGAGTCAGTGTGGTCTTTCTTCCTTTTCACTTGTTAGAACAGAGTTCATGAGCAGAGTTCATGAACGGTCATGAACATAGATGTTAACCCCAAAAATTAAATAGGGAAAGAAGTTGGCTAATGATGTCCTAAATACTTTAGGAACTTGATTTATAGGTAAACGAAGTTAGGGAAAACTCCGCCAAGACTGAAGCATCGACACCACCTAGCATAATCAATTATAATAAAGCGAACTCCTAAGACCGGAGCCCTGCACTCACTTGATGGAAAGGGATCCGAAGAAGAACGGAAAAGGGTCTACCTGATTCAGATAGGGGTGTTCCATCCTACTTATACTAGGATTCTAGGAAATAAGGAGTGAAGCACAGCTTTCTTTCTGTAAGGTTTGTTTCCAAAGCATAATAAGTAAAATCAAGGTTGTTTCAAAGGGGGCGGGGATGTCTATTTCTATTCTTCGAACATTAAATGTCTAGGTTAAACCTACCTTTCTGGGGATGGAAGGCCAGCACAAACATTGTGGCTCTACATACGTAGGTGGGAGGTAAAAGGTGCTAAGGTATGATGAAGCTAATCCCAGTTCCCTTTCCTCAGAAATTCAATCCGATCTGGCACTGCTCCTAGTGTTCTAGCATTCCTTTTTAAGTATGTAGCTAGGGCTATGAAGAGAAAATGTTAAAGGATTAATTAATAAAATCCCGGTACAGGTGCAAATCCTAGTAGTGAAAGACCTTATATAGGAGCAAAGCCTACTTCTACTGAATAAACTTATGCTAATGTGGGCTATGGCTCTGCTAGATCTACTTCTGCTGCATCTATAGGATCAAAGTCATAATTTGTTGGAACTTTGTCCATGAACAGAGTTCATGAACTCGCATCATGGACTAAGAGAGTCCCCTATTAAGTATGGGGCTTATATAAGCTAGTGTTGGATGGACTAAAGCAAGTAGTAGCAGAGCTTACAGGAACAACGACATAGTTTTACAACACTAAGGGGATACACACATATCATTTGTGCTTTTCTTTCATACTAACCATTGTTTTTACAAGTATAAAAGATTAAACTATGAAGCTCTAAATTATAAGGATAGAAGATAGCCATAATCATAATAATCTCTCAGACATAATCATATAATATTTGTCATTAAACCTATGCATTTTTAATGAGATTTGTTTTATAAATGCAACGATATTTGTTTATAAATATCATATAGTAAGTAAATGGAATATCATGGTTGCATATAATAAAGTCATTATTTCTTAAATGAACAGAGGCATTTTGCATGTTTTGAGATCCTCGTTATGGAAAAGAAGAACATGTTTAAGGATCACATGGTGCATATGTTATGGTTTAAATTTTTAATAAAATGAGAATAGAACTTGATGAATTGGTAGTTGCAAATAAAAGTAACCCTTATAATCTTTTTTTTGCTAAAGAAATAAACAAATATAATGCACTAAATTCATTGGTTGCTACTATAGAAGAGAGATATATGAAATCAACACCAATTTAATCAACAGCTATCACACTAGTTTAAGCACCAGCAGAAGTCGCATTTGATCCAATTGACTTGGTTTATCAATCAACAGCACCCGTAGATACAACACCTCTATAGCAATTGTTTCCAGTATAGTTAAAGTGTATATTTATTAGTTAACATCCAAGCTAGATCTTAGTTAGAGACTAAAGACCAACTCTTTATTAGTCCTTATCTACAAGAGATTAATAGGGCCACCCTCCGCGAGAACAGTGGTTCCTGAACTCTATTCATGAACAGAGTTCATGAACTCTACACTATATAATACAATCACCATCACAAGATGTTACATACATAGGTCTAGGACATAATGCAAGTAAGGGAGGTTACATAAGCTAATTTGAGGTTAACCTGAGCATGGGGGCATCATACACTAGTAAAGGAAATTATGCAAGCATGGGAGGATACATACAATAAATTTAAGTTAGTTAAAGAACAGAAGTGACATACATTAGTCAAGGACCAAGTGCAAGTAGGGGAGGAAACATACATAAACATGGAGCTAACACGAGCATAAAGGAAACTAGTGCCAATAGTATCCCAACAAGGGTGAGAGATGCAAGGAGGTTAATGTCAATGTTCATGAACAGAGATGAACTTTGTTCCTAAACAAACAAATTTCATGAACTCTGTTCATGATGTAATATATAAATATTTAATTACAAACTAATTCCACATACGTATTTAGCAAGCAGTAACTAGAAAAACCCGTATACTTCCAGTAGCTATAAGTGTACCTTTTGAACGTCGATCTCCTGCTAAGAAGGGAAGCTGAACATCAGAATCTTGTCGAAGAAGGGAAGCCAAACGCCGAAAACATGCTGAAGAAGGGAAGCCAAACGTTGAAATCCTGCCGAAGAAGGGAATTCAAACGCTGAAATCTTGCCAAAGAAGTGAAGCCGAACGCCGAAAGCCTGACCACAACAAAAAGGGGTGATCAGAATACCAAAAACACAACAAAAATAACTAAAATGAGAAAATTACCTGTCAAATAGCATGCCAAATTACCTGTCGAATTGAAGTTGTCGAACTCCACGCACAAATGCCTCGATCCTACCTCTGCGCTCCACGTCTAGAAGGTGGCGGAACAAGGTGGCGAAACAAGATGGAACTATGTAAAAAAGGCAATGCAGGGTAGATTCGCAGCAGCAGAGGATGTCGACGTCACAGCAGCGCAAGGTGGTGGCAAGGAGACGTCAAGCAGTAGGCGGGGTCGAGGTCGGGGTCCCAACAATGCAACAGCAGGGCCCTACAGAGCTACAGAGGATTTAGAAGAAAAATGAAAAAATATAGCCGCAGTCGACCTTATATGCCGAACAATAATTCGGCTGAACAATAATTCGGCCGAATCAACTAAAAAGAAAATCGTCGGACAATTTTCCCGGCCGGCACTTCCTTGCACACAGTTCTAGGCCGTTGTTACTTTTAATGGTGATCCATGAATATTTATTCGGCCGAATAAATAATTTTATTCGGCTGAATAGCTTTCGCTATGCTCATCTACCACCCGATTCTCACCGAATAGACACCCATCTTCATGGATTCACCCCGAGATTTTATCCTAGGACCACATACTAGACATGCAAATTTTTGTTAGGATATTTAGACACTTAGGAGTTAGTTAAGATCAACTTGTATAATATATCCGTTAGGGATAGTGTGTTTCTTTAGTATGCATTAGTATGCATTTGTAAATACTTAATCCGACGGTCACGATATGTTTCCGACATAGAGTGATCCAACGGCTCAACTTCTCTTAGATCAAACCTAACCTTGATCCGTGGCTTAACACCCGATTGGTCCATGATCTCTATTTAAAGAGCATGGAGGGTCATTGTTTAGTTGATCGATTATGAGAAGCTCATTTGTAACTTTCTTTCTTTGCATAATAAATCGTCCCGTAGAAGCTATTTGGCCGGGGCCGTGGAGTGTTTCCCTCAAGAGGGTTTAAACCACGTCAAAACATCGGTGTGTTGATCTGTGATCTATTTGTGTGAAGTGGTTGCTCTTGGTGTTCGGTCCTTTGGTAGTACCCTGTGTACCCGAACATGGTATCAGAGCTTTTATGAAGTGCCGCTTCCGGTTATGATCTAGATCTTGAATTGTTGTTGCCGAAACTCGAAAGGGTTTCTAGTTCTGGTATTTCTGTGCATTTCTGGGCTGTGGGAGGTGTTCCATTGCGTCCGGAGCGTCGTTTCCATAGGGAAATAGTTTTCGTTTGATCGAAAACGGTTCCCTGTTGCTCCAGAAACGCGTGTTTCATCAGATCTGAAGGTATAATGTTACAGTGACGCATTTTTTTATTTCGTTTTTTGAAAAGAAAAAATCTCATATTTCATCTTTTTTTACTGTTAGATTTTTTTTGGGTTTGGATTGTTGTTTTCCCGTCTGCATATGCTCTTTGTCGTGCACCTTGAGCGATCTCGGCAAATCAGAAACAGAAAGGGAAAGGGTTTTTCTCAGCTGCGTATGCTCTTTGCCGTGCACCTTGCGCGATCTCGGCAAATCAGAAACAGAGAGAAAACGTAGACTTTCCGGGCAAGCTAACAAGATCTAACTCCACAAGTGTGGAAAAGTTTTTTTTGTTTCGATTTGTGGTTTGTTTTGCAGGAAAAAGGGCAAGCACGCAAACCGAGCAAGAAGAGTTAAAAAAAAAAAAAATCCTCCTTCCTCATTCCCATATTTTACATACCTTTTAATCTAGCTCACTTGGTTCAAAGTTGCTTTATTCCTTAATAGGTCTTGAGTTCAAATCTTAGGAAGTTACTTTTAAAAAGAAGTGCTTGCAATTTCTAATTTCAAGTTACTTTATTGTAAAAGTGCATCTCACTTAAATAATAAAAATAAAAATACAAGTGAGTCACTTAAGTTTTTTTTATTCTTGCACTATTTAAAAGTAATATCATTGTAAAAGTGAAATGACTTATTTTACAAAAGTGGTTCACTTAAAGCAAATTTCTTGTAAAGTGATTGTCAAAAGGTTCATCTTGGGAAGAGGGGGGTTCTTTTTTTTTGCTGGACATTCTCTAGCTGCCACGTCACTATTAGGGACATCTTCAACAGTTTCTTTGTTCAAGCATAACTTCATCATACAGAGTCAGTTTTCAGTGCCGTTTTTTTTGAAACCACCTATTTTTTTAAGCTCTTCACATCCAGACTATTGGTTTCTACTTTTACATCCATTAATTTACAAATATGGCCGCCCCTTGTGATATTCTACTTAACAGTTCCAACTATTTCTCATGGAAACCTCGTATGGAGGATGTTCTACGAAGTAGGGGACTTTTCAGAATTACAACAGGGAAAGAAAAAGAACCCACTGATGATGATAAGAAAATAAAATGGGAAAATAGATGTGATGAAGCTCGTGGATTGATTGGGATGTCAATCTCTACTGATTTGCGATTCCACATAACTGGAATTGATGAACCTAATGCTGCTTGGGACAAGTTGGAATCTGTGTTTGGTAAACACAATGAAATTCGAGGTCACCAACTCGAAAATGAGTTGATTTCTTTAAATCCAAGTGACTTTTCATGCATTCAAGATTATTTATCTAAGTACAAAACTCTTAAACTCTTATGTGCAAAATGTAAGATTGAGAGGGAAGACAAACAATGCATTTATCATATTCTTTCCAAACTTGGACCTGCATATTCTGTTTTTGTATCTACATTTTACTCCATGAAAGCATCATTGAATGCAGCTAGCTATCAAGAGCCTAGTCTTGAATCCTTTTGTGATTCCTTGATTAGGGAACAAGATAAACTCATTCATCTTGGAATAATCAACAATGCAGATACATCTGGGAAAGCCTTATTGTCCCAACAGAAAGAAAAGTCCAAGCCTCCCAAGAAATAAAATTTTCGCAATAATAAGTCAAACAAGGGTCCAAAACCCTCTCAGTCAGCTCCTTCTTTAAAAAATGACAAAGGATCCAAGCCAAAAGGCAAGAAGACTGAGCGTCATTGCAATTATTGCGGGAAAGATAATTATGATGAATCTAAGTGTTTCAAGAAGATGGCAGCCTTGGAAGCAGCAATGAAGAAGCACCACATCAGCCTAGATTCGCCTTTAGAATCTGCCTCTCATGGACATGCACTTTGTGCTTCTGGTTATTCTTATAATGCATCTTCTTCTTCTACTTCAAATGAATGGCTCATTGATTCTGGAGAATCTTATCATATGGCTAAGGATCAAGCCATCTTTTCTACTATGCATGAATGTAACACCAAACAAATATTTGTTGGTGATGATAGATCTCTAAGTGTTGTAGGAGCTGGAACAGTTACAGTAGATAATGGTCATTTTAGTGATGTACTATGTGTCCAAGAATTTTCTGCAATTTGTTATCAGTCTATCAGATCACTCATTCTGGTGAAGGTAAAACTGTGACCTTTACACCTCACCAAGTTGTAATCAAGGATTTTAAAGATCCTCAACAGGTCCTAGCTACCGGAATTGTTGATGATATTACCAAGTTGTACAAGTTTAACAACTTTGAGTCATCACCTTTCCCTTCAGTTTTTGTTGCTCATAGTGATAACTTGAGCAAACTTTGGCATGAGCGATTTGGTCACTTAAATTATTGCTCATTACAACAACTATGTAAAGAAAATATGGTGACAGGTCTTCCGATGGTATCTTGCAGAGATGGTGTTTGTTCCGGTTGTGTACTCGGAAAACATCATCGGGACAGTTTTTCCAAACGTGCCTCTTGGCATGCCTCAGTTCCCTTGGAGCTTGTGCATAGTGACTTGTGTGGTCCTCTTCCATCTGCTTCATTTTCTGGTTTCAAATATTTCTTAACTTTCATTGATGATTACACCAGACGCACTTGGGTTTATTTCCTAAAACTTAAGAGCGAAGTATTTAACATGTTCTTGGCCTACAAGGCCCTTGTTGAAAAACAATCTGGTCATCAAATTATTAAGTTAAGATCTGACAATGGAGGAGAATATGTTAACAAACAGTTCACTACTTTCTGCACTGAACAATGCATCCAACAACACACTGTTCCATATACACCACAACAAAATGGTGTAGCTAAGCGGAAGAACCGCACTTTAAAAGAAATGGCTAATTGTATGATCCAATCTAAGGGACTAAGTCTTTAATTTTGGGCTGAAGCCATAAATTGTGCAAATTACATAGTTAATCGCACCCCCACAAAAGCATTACAAGGTATAACACCGGAAGAAGCATGGGGTAAAATTAAACCTGATGTAAGTCACTTTCGTGTGTTTGGTAGTGAAGCATGGGCTCATATTCCGGATGAAAAACGGAAAGCATTGCAGCCTAAAAGTGAAAAGTGCATATTTGTTGGATATTCTGAAGATGTAAAAGGTTATAGACTTCTTCAACCACATTCTCATGCTATAATCATTAGAAGAGATGTTAAATTTGATGAAAATTTCTTGGCCTGCGAGCCTAACTCGGCGATTGTGCCATCTTTGGCCTGCGAGCCTGATTCGGCGTTTGTGCCTCCTTTTTCTTCTTCCAACTTCCTTGACAGGTTTCCAACTCCAGTTTCTGATGATGACAGTGAGGATGAAAATCCACCTCCGCCTGCTCATGTTCCTCCAATTGCACTAGCACAAGTGCTTCCTCGATGGGTCCGTTCAACATGTGAAGCAGCTGGTGATCTTGCCGGTGATCCTAGAGATCAACGTCGAACATGTTCTCAGTTTCAACGAGCCTCTTCTCTTTTGGATCAAGTTTCCGAGAATCATGATCCAGAAATTTTTGCAGAAGCTTCAGGGAATCCAGATTGGGATGCAGCTATGGATGAAGAATATCATTCCTTAATGGCAAACGATACTTGGGATCTTGTACCTCTTCCAAAAGGAAGAAAACTTGTCAGATGTAAATGGGTCTATAGAACTAAGTATGCATCAGATGGAAGTGTTGAAAGACTTAAGGCAAGGTTAGTTTCCAAAGGTTTTTCCCAAGTTGAAGGGATTGACTACAATGAAACCTTTGCTCCTGTCGCAATAATGAACTCCATCCGCCTTGTTCTTTCCCTTGCAGCCTTACATAACTGGGAAGTCCATCAAATGGATGTCAAGTCTGCCTTCTTACATGGTGATTTACAGGAGGAAATTTACATGGAACAACCTCCTGGATATGTTCAAGATAACTCTAGCCTTGTCTGCCACCTTAAGAAATCCTTATATGGCCTTAAGCAAGCTCCTAGAGCTTGGTATGCCAAAATGGATAACTTTCTCCTTGACACTGGTTTTTCTAGATGTCATTCTGACCCCAATGTCTATACCAAGAAAGTAGGAAACCATCTCATCATACTTGTTCTATATGTTGATGACCTTATTCTTACTAGTAGTGACCCTAAGCTTATAACCCATGTGAAATCCAGTCTTAAACAAAATTTTGAAATGTCAGACTCAGGACATTTGCATTATTTTCTTGACCTTATTCTTACTAGTAGTGACCCTAAGCTTATAACCCATGTGAAATCCAGTCTTAAACAAAATTTTGAAATGTCAGACTCAGGAAATTTGCATTATTTTCTTGGTCTCCAAGTCCTGCAAACCAAAGAAGGAATCTTTCTTTCTCAGTCTAGGTATGCTTGTGACCTTCTTCGTCGCTTTCACATGGAAGATTGTACACCAGCCCCTTCTCCCTTCCAGTCTGGAGTCAAACTTTCTGCCACTTGTACATCACCTGAAGTCGATGCCACCTTGTATCGTCAGCTTGTTGGTAGTCTCTTATACTTGACTCATTCCCATCCTAACCTTTCCTTTGCCGTTGGTCGAGTTGCCCGTTATATGCAGACACCTCATGAAAGTCACTGGAAAGCAGCTAAAAGAATACTTCGATATATTCGAGGTACAGTTCAGTTTGAGATTCATTACAGTACAGGGGGGAAACCTTTGTTGGTTGGTTTCACTGATTCAGATTGGGTCGGTGATCCTGATGATCGAAAGTCTACTGCAGGTTATGTTTTCAGTCTGGGATCTGGACCTATTACTTGGGCTTGTAAGAAACAACAAGCTCTTGCTCTTTCTTCAGCAAAGGCAGAATATCGAGCAGCAGTTAATGCCAGTCATGAAGCTTTATGGCTTCGACAGATCCTTTTAGAGTTTGGATTCGAGCAGCAGCAGCCTACTCCACTTTGGTGCGACAATTAAAGTGCCATCAAGCTTGCCAAAGATCCAGTTCTACATCAACGCAGCAAACACATTGAGCTACATATGCACTTCATCAGAAATCTTGTTCATGATCGGGTTCTTGAAGTGCTCTTTGCCCTACAGATGATCAAGTTGCAGACATCTTCACCAAGTCTCTTACAGAAGCGAAGTTTTCTAAACTTCGATCTATGTTAGGAGTTCAGGAACTTGTCATTAAGGGGGGATAAGCTCTAATGCCTCCTTCCTTCTCCTAATAGTGTCACTTTTGTAAATCCTTCAATTCTATCCCAAGTTGTTCTTAAGGGGGGATGTTAGGATATTTAGACACTTAGGAGTTAGTTAAGATCAACTTGTATAATATATCCGTTAGGGATAGTGTGTTTCTTTAGTATGCATTAGTATGCATTTGTAAATACTTAATCCGACGGTCACGATATGTTTCCGACATAGAGTGATCCGATGGCTCAACTTCTCTTAGATC
Source organism: Larix kaempferi (assembly GCA_027924585.1). NCBI lineage: Eukaryota > Viridiplantae > Streptophyta > Pinopsida > Pinales > Pinaceae > Larix > Larix kaempferi. The sequence goes on from BSBM01001272.1 coordinate 29,090, forward strand.
AAACCTAACCTTGATCCGTGGCTTAACACCCGATTGGTCCATGATCTCTATTTAAAGAGCATGGAGGGTCATTGTTTAGTTGATCGATTATGAGAAGCTCATTTGTAATTTTCTTTCTTTGCATAATAAATTGTCCCATAGAAGCTATTTGGCCGGGGCCGTGGAGTGTTTCCCTCAAGAGGGTTTAAACCATGTCAAAACATCGGTGTGTTGATCTGTGATCTATTTGTGTGAAGTGGTTGCTCTTGGTGTTCGGTCCTTTGGTAGTACCCTGTGTACCCGAACAATTTTCCCTTTGTTTGAAGACCTACGAGATATATGTATTAATTTTATAGCATCAAAAGATTATTAATTTCAAAAAAAATGCATGTTTTTTACCTTAAAAACATATAATTTTAACGACATGCAACATAAAGTTACATACCACAAAAATGTGTTAACCCGGGAGCGTCATGAATTGTCCATGCAAATATTCCATGGAACTAAAATTGTTTCTTCCCTATTGGTCAGGATATGTCATACATAGTGATTCCATCCCATAACTTCAATAGCTCATCGATAAGAGGCTCAATATATACATTCATATCTTTAACTTGGTACTTACCTATTTAGTGTCCCAATATATAAAACGTGTTCTCATGCAGCAATTAAACAAATAAATTAATGAAATAATATAATTACTTTAAAAAACATACCTAGAATAATCATTGCCAACATTGTGTGCTCTCTCTTAATCGTCATCCAAGGAGGTAGGTTATTGTTTATGGCGAAAACAGGCCACACTGAGTAAGTAGAGCGAAGCTCACCAAATGGATTGAAACCATCAGCTGCCAATGAAATTCTAACATTATGAGGTTCATCTTAAAAAATTGGCCATTTTTCTTCGATGTTCTTCAATGCAGAACCATCTGTAGGCATTTGAAGAACACCATCTTCACTTCTATTCTTCGCATGGTAATCCATAACTGTGCTATACTTTGGCTCCTGAATAGTCATTGGAAACGTGGAATTATGGGAATATAACGAAGAACTTTGTGGGGGACCTCTTTTGCTACTTGATCAGTTCAATATCTACTAATTTCACATTGTGGGCATTTGTTTTTTTATGCATATTGTCCATAATATATAATATGATCATTAGGACATGCATCAATAGCTTGATACTCCATTCCAATTTCTTTCATAATCAATAATACCTCTCGACTTGTGCGTGGTAAATTATTTGATGGTGGTAATAGAAATTCACCCAACAATCTGCAACATTGACAACAAAAAAATGAAATGTAAACAATATACGTCATAAATATTGCATGTCCCTAATTTACGAATTAATTAACACTAAAAATAGAGGAAAATAGTCAACTTTACATACCTTAGGAGATGTGTGAAACAAGTGTTTGATAAACCATTCAAAACCTTCAAGTTCACCAACAAAAATATCGCAGATAGAATATTGGTTTTTGAGCCTTCATAAAGAGGTTCTTGGGACTTATCGAGTAGAGGAACATCATGAATATCATGGAGGTTGTCCTCATCCAATGGAGCAAATGTATCTTGGAGTAATCTATTTATCTCATCTTCACCATTTGTATCAATAACGTCATCTTCGTTCATAAGATCATTAAGAACTCGATCTTCAATAGCATGATCTCCATGCTCGTCACCTTGTAAAGTAGTATTTCTACTATTATGTGGAAAATAGTTCTCTGAAAGTCGACATCTGGGGGGCATTGTCTTTATATTTGCAAATAATGCAATAACATTAGTGTATAATATACAACACATATATTTAAAATGATAAAACATTTTGTGAATACATTATCAATACTATTACAAGAAATACATTATGTAATGAATAACGTCTTACCACGGGATGAATTCATACCCCCCTTCAGCATGCCCCTTCTCCTTACAATTATTTTCAGCTGTTGTTCTTAAAAGTCTTCTTGTTTGCAAACCTCTGCAATCATTACAAGGGAAATAACACTTTCCATCCCCCTTTGCCTCCAATGTTGCCTTAATCTCAGCATACCTCTTATTGTTTTCTTCCCAAGTATATTTATTTGACATTCTGATAGCCTATAATAATAAAAAAAACTTATTAATCAATATAGAAGTAAATTGAATAGAGTATATATATATTAAAGGAGACCGAAAAATTAAAGGACGTGATTAGAGGATTACCTTAGTAATTCCCTTGGATTACTACATGTTATTCCAATAAGAATTGACGTATGGTGGGTAATAGATATTCATTCTACATAACATGAATTTAGATATTTCCTTTAAAAAGGGGCTAAGGAATTGTGTTAATGATGTCACAAATTAGGAGTTTACATATTATTTCAATGCATGTGTTGGTATGTTAATAGATATGGTGTTTCCTTATAAAGTAATGAATTGCTATCTAAATGTCCAAGCGGGTTAGTATGTTGGGTTGTAAGTGTATTTGTGAAAGGAGTTGTTACACCATTTTGCCAAGTGGTAATACCCATAGGATAATGAGTAGTTAATTGGTTCCCTACGTTGGTTTATAATTATTAATTGCAAGAAAGTCTACATTATGGTGTCAATGGATCTAATGTAGAATAAATTGAGGGGCCGGTAATATTGTTCGTGTTCGTTATACTAGAGATTAAAAGGTCTCAACACATTGTAATGATATTGTCAAATGGGATTATGAATATAGATGTAGACCCTCAAAGTTTGAAAGGATTGTGAATATATATAGTAAATTTAGCTTAAAACATTTTTTAGTATAGTTCCAAAATGGGAAGAGCATAAATGTCATTAAACAACCTACACATGTATAATAGAGTTGTGTGAAAGATATAAATTAGGGGTACAATGTTGTACTTTAGTGCTTGGTATGCCATGTATCACGAGGAATGCAATGCACATATTGATAGCTTTGCATTCCATGCAATGTGCCACATCTCCCGACATTTGGCGTACCTGAAGTGACACCTTGTTGATGGATACAACATGTGAATGATGGTTAGTGAATGCACAAATTCACTTGTGCATTTGAGAAGCTCTATTATGTGCCTAAAGAGTATATGCCATGATAAATTAAATAGAATGATAAATTATGGTGTTTTTAAAGGGATGAATAAAAAAACACCCTTTTTTGTTACACTATTGTTGCTAATAAGTCTTTATGGAATTAACGTCTTTTATTTAACTTGGTATTCTAGGGTTAAACTAATTTAATGTGTGGTTGGTAATTTTCATTGAATCCTATTGTAATGATGCATGAATGTATAATTACCTCAAAGGTGTATAAACATGTATATATCATCCTCATAGAATTTGTCATTGTAAACTCCTTTTATACATAACTTACTTGTATTCTTTCTTGACATAACAAATATATCTTCTAGCTCAACATTAACAAATAGCACGTCTAAGAGAGGCATTTTTCCTCCTCCTTTGCAATGCTCAGTTGAAAAGAGGACCATCGTGGTGGGATGGCTTGTCTCCTGCGAGGAGAAGATTGAGGCAAGAGGGATGTTTTCCCCCCATTCTTTGCTATGATAAGTTGATGGAGCGGTTGTTGTTGTGGGCTGGTCGGATGGTGAACTTGGAAAAGCTCCAAGCCTTTAAGGCCCTCGTCCAATCCTCTAAACCCTAGACCAAAGACCCACCCTCAAAGAAATTCAATAAGAAGATTGATGATATACCTCCATTGTATCTCTCTCCTGAAGACTCGTGCAAGAAATCCCTCACCCTCTCTAAGAGAGTGCTCATAGGAAATTTTATGGGGTTATGGCCAAGCCCAAACGTGGTAGATCTCTGGATTGCATAGCATTGGGCCCCCAAGATGCAAAGTAAGGTAACTATCTTTGCTACTAGTGGAGGATATTTTGTTTTCCTCCTCTTGAATAAAGAAGACATAGATCTTATTTTTTGCTCAGGACCTTTCTTTATGGGATCAAGAGGAATTTTCTTGGCTCCTTGGTCCTTAGATTTTGACGTAGAATATGAGATTGCATCTACACCTATTTGGGTTAGACTACCCCATCTCCCCCTCCACCTGTGGGGATAAAGTCCACAAAGGGCCAAGAAATTAAAGAGAAAGAATTCCATACAGTCTCTAATCGTCATCAATACCCTCCACATAAGGATCCTAAGCAAGTAATGCTTCATGCAAGCTCAATGAACCTCTTGCAGTCTCCCCCAACAAGTAAATATAATTTTGAAACCATTAGAGAACTAGAAGACATAGATTCATAAATAGTAGGGGAAAAATGCTTGATAAAGCCCCCTTCAACAAATCTAGAAAAGGAGAACATGAGGGACTTTGAATCAATTCCGTCAACTTCCAAGAAAGAGGCATGGCATGTACAAGATGCTCTGGCCCTTGAAGGATTGGCTAAAATAGTCTTAGAAGGCAAGGAAAATCAAGAATTCCCTCCTCTCAAAAAAGCTCACCCTCCAGAAAGTTCAAATAAAACTCATCCCTCCCCTCCTCTCCCAAAAGGAAGAAAGACAAACAAAGAAAGGTGAGAAAAGGAAACAAAAGCAAACATCATGTTGGGCAATCAAAATCGATTTGATCCCTTATTTATGGGGCTTTCAACACCTTAAAATTTAATGTATTGTTTATGCACTTTTTATGTTCACAAATTGTGAAGATATACACTTGTAAAGCAGCCTGGAACATCAAAAGAAAATGTATTTGGAACAATTGGGATTTGTCTCCCAGGAACATACGTAGGAAGTTGATTGCACCGTTATAGATCTTCAGTTTCCTTTATATATGTATTACTTGCTCTCATATCGCCCAAAGCTTCTTTTAATACAAAACCCCCTAACGACTCTTGTTTAAAAAGCAAATAGCACGTCTAAAATGTCAGTGCCATAACAACTTGCAACAACACATCGCCCATTGTTTCCCACCTCCTTCATTTTTCTAATAATTGTTTCCCACTTGCTTTTTGTCTCATATTTACAAAGAAGGTCCTCATCATCTCAACTTTTGCATACATTTCCAAAAAGGAATCTCCTTATCAACACAAACTTTTTATAGAGCAATTATGTTCACTCCATATAATAAAGAAATCTCACAGGAATCGCAACCACACATCTATTCTCTCCCCCAAAAAATATCAACATGAAACTTGCACAAGTGGACCTTGACAAACTCATGTTGAAGTCCATTAAGCTCTCAAAACAATCATAGAATAATACTTTTGATCAAATTTGTGAGGTTTTGTATAGGACTATGTTGAATAACATAATGTGGCCGATGTTTGGGAGGAGTTATATCAAGGATTTTCATTGTGAAAAGTCAACTTCATTAGTGAAAAAATGATATGAATTCTATAATACTTTCAATTGGATAAAAGTCAACTTTATTAGTGTAAAAAGGATATGAATTCCATAATACTTTTAATTGGATAAACCACCTTCATATATTAGGAATCATGGACTTGTAGGTGATCAAGAGAGATTGCTCAAATTAGTTTGAAAAGTTCAAAATATCAATAAAGAGCACAAAGCTAATGCTTCTAGTGGAGACAAAAAGGCTTTAGGCTTTATTGTTACATCACTATCCCCACAAAGATTGAAATATGGTGGTCATTCTCTAGTCATGTAAAAAGCTTTTTCTTCATTGTTGAGTATTGCTTTTACTTCAATGTGACAACAAATTTAACTTCTTTTATTCTCACTAAAAATGGTTACAAATCATTTTCATGCAAGGACGTGAGTGGCCCTCCACTTCACCAAAAGACAAGGACGTGAATTTCTCTCCACTCATATTTTCTAGGAATTCTTGACTTGTCAAATCCAGGGATTCCCTTCCATTCCTACGATCAAATCCAACTTTCATTACATCAATACGATTTTGCGGACACGTATTTATTAATGGTATAATTATAAATGGGAAGAATGGTCTAACCGGTGGAGTTCACCATAGATTTGATTCTTTGTGATATTGTGGGGTAAGTTTTAAAGGCATTAGAGTTGATGTTCTCCATCTTATTGTTATTATTATTATTATCATAAGTTCCCAACTTTGGTTTTTTTCTTTTTCAACTTTTGTAAATTAAAAGTTAAGAAAGCTTCACTAGGCTTATGATGAATTGCATCTCGTTGTTACCAATCCAAATTCAACTAGTGTTATGATGAATGGCATTTCATTGGAAAGATTTGGAATGCCCCCAAAGATACATATGACCTACCAATAGGTATTGGCATGGTATATCATTATTTACATAGGTTTAATTGACTTTAATGTTTTTTGTTTTGTTTTTTATAATAGATTTGTATGTATATTTTTTTTAAATGGTGTAAGTTAAATGATCGATTATTTGTATTTAATTTTTGGTATTTTTCCACTCAAAATTCGACTAAAATTGATAAAATTGCACTTTAAGGTTGTTGGAATTGTATATTCAGGTTTCCCCAAGGGTAGTCATGGGTGTTGAATCTATTTCTGCAATCAAAATTACAATTTAAACAATGAAAATCATGATTTCAGCAAAAATTGCATAGCTAGATTTTGAAGAAAAAAACGTCGGAAAATACAAATCGTCAATCGTTTATCTTACTCCATTTCAAATTGGTATTATTTTTTATGATGTTAAATGTTTGTACTATTTACTTATGATGGTTGCTTTAATTGACCATAGATTTTCATATAAAATGCCTTGTACATCTTGATCAATATAAGTATTTTATTTTTAAAAAAATTAAAATTTTTAAGAAAAGTATAAATTCACCATATCTAAAAGAGATAAGATATCTACACCACATATTTGGTTATACAAAAACATGCTAAAGAATAAAAAGCATCGCATAATTTGAGGACCACATAGCAATCACATAATTTTGAACTTTCAAACCAGCACATAATTTGAGGACCTCATAGCAATCACATAATTTTGAACTTTGAAACAATGGAAAGAAGGGAAAATGTGGGCAAATTTTAAACCAATACATGCAACAAAAAAAAAGATAAAGCACGTGGAGGTGAAGTAAAACTGAAGGGTGTGTAAAAAGCTAAATATGAGAGTGTAACGTTTTGAGAGTGTACATAGTAATGAATAAGGGAGTGCGAAGTTTTGGAATAAAAATAACTTTAGGTGGAGGTAAGAGAGAGGTAAACTAAGTTTTGGCAAAGAGTTATGCAAAGCATGGATGATGTAGGAATGAATAATTATACTCTAAAGGAAAATACTAAAATGATAAAATAGATTAGAAGGGGGAATGTTTAAAGAACACAAATTAGATAAACACTAAAATGAAATTATATAAACACTAAAATGAAATTATATAGAGATCAAACATAAAAAAAAAAAAAACATGTAAAAAGTAAATTATGACACTAAAGAGGATAGACATTAAGATAGAGAGAGACTAGAGAGGATAGAGGAGAAGAAGAAGATTGTTAAGATGTAATAAAAATAGTGATAAGTTATAATAAGATAAAATATAATATCACATAAATAACAATCACAAATAGAATATGACCTATAAAACATGGCACTAAGTAAAGAAAATAAAAGTAGTTAATGGAAAATGACCCACATAGATAACAATCACAAACCAAATATGACCTATAAAACATGGCACTAAGTAAAGAAAGCAAAAGGTAGTTAATGGAAAATGACTCAATGAAAAAGGTAAATATAACATTTTAGCATAAATCCAATACCTAGGACAACATCATTCATCAAACTTGATAAAATCATACATATAATCGAGTTGTTAAACATAGAAAAACACAATTAAAGATTATGTTGAATAATCAAAGACCAATTACTTTTTCATATGGGTCCTCCACCTTCAATGTCTAAACTCTAGACAACCATTAACAATTTTATCAATATAACTTGTGTACTCGAACAAGAGCATATCATTTAGGATGAGAATGTATTTAATAAAGTGAAGTAGGTCTGCAACATTCAATTGCTCAAGCTTCTTTCGGAACTAAGAAATTGCAAGTGGGGTATCTATCCCACCAAAGGCATTGAGAACAAACCACGAACAAACCCTTAAACCAATTGCCTTTGCTAGCACTAACACAAAAATGAACATGAGGAAAAGCGTGCCCCAACTATTTTCTTTAGCATTGACACAAACACCAAGGACATGCATGTTGCAATTGCTTTCACTAACACTTACACAAAAACAAGCATTAGCACAAGCATGTCCCAACTACATTTGCTAACATTGATGAAAACATAAGCCCAAGCACAAACATGTCCCAATTACTTTTGATAACTTTAACACAAACACCAAACACAAACATGTCCTGACTACTTTTGATAACTTTAACACAAACACCAAACATATCCCATCATTTTTGCTAACATTAACACAAACACCAAGAAAAAAATGTCCCAACTATTTTAGCTAACTAATACACGAAAAATAAAGATGTCTCAACCACTTTCATTACATTTATAGATAATAATAACAACAACAACATCTCACTACTATTTACAAACAATTGTTTTTTTTCATATCATAAATTCAACCTCCACAATTGTTTTCATCTCACCATGCCAATAAATCCAAAATCCTCTTTTTACATGTAAAAATGTAAAAATGACTTCAACAATCAAGCTACAAACCTAGTCCCAACATAAATACAAACATATCCCAACTGCTTTTACTAACCTTTACCCAAACCAAAACACAAATATCCCAGCAACTATAAAAAAAAAAGGCAAAGTTTTGAAAACAAAACCATAATAAAAAAATAACATGTCCAACACTTTCATCACTTTATCATTTAGGATGAGCATAAAAACGTGGACATTTAGCGCTTTGACTATTCCTTGCCAAAGTTGTCGGATCGTCTCTAAATAATTGTCACTATAAGCGCCACTCTCCCTCCTCTTCAATAATTTAGCAGAAGCTGCTCCTATTTCTACGCGGACCAATTCTGTTTCATTACAGTCCTCCCTCCTCCCGTCGAAGCGCTCAATTTAACAGAGAGACAATCGGAATTCAGACCGACACAGAAATCCGACAATGGAACAGCAGCAGGCCCAGAGGCAGCCAAGCCTCCGCAAGAAGCACCGGTCGACGGGGCGGCGGGGCGACACGCCGCTCCACTCAGCCGCCAGGTCGGGTGATTTATCTCGACTCCGACAAATTCTTTCGCCCGACTCCGACAATGACAATTCCGACGTCGAAAGACCACTCGACAGACGAGCTTTAATCGCTCACCAGAACGAGGCGGGGGAGACGACATTATACGCCGCCGCCGACAGCGGCCACGCGGAAATCTTGAAGGAGCTGCTCAGTTACGGCGATGTCGAACTTGCGGCCATCAAAACCCACGTCAGCAGCGACGCCCTGCACACCGCGGCAAAACGCGGGCACGCTGGTAAGCCGCAAATCAAAGCTTTATTAAATCCCTTTACGAGACTTTGAATTTGAATTCGAGTAGATTGTCGCCGGAATTTATTTGGGGGTTTATTTATTTTTTTGTGTTAAAGATTGTGTGAAAGAGCTGGTGAGCTTCTGCCCGGAGCTGGCGATGACGACGGATTCCTCGAACTGTACACCGCTTTACTCGGCTGCGACGCAGGGTCACGCGGAGGTGGTGGCGGAGCTTTTAGCGGTGAATGATGGACTTCTGAGGATTGCCAAGAGTAACGGGAAAACGGCCCTGCATTCTGCTGTGAGAGGGGGTCATCTAGATGTGGTGAGAGTTCTGCTAAGGATGGGTGCGGATTTGTGTGGTAGAAAAGATAACAAAGGACAGACGCCGCTACATATGGCGGTCAAAGGGCCCAGCGCGGAAGTGGTGAAAGAGCTGCTGAGAGTCGATCCTTCGGTGATTAACGTGGAGGACAAGAAGGGGAACAGGGCTCTGCATGTGGCCACCAGGAAGGGGCGTGAACAGGTATGTTTAAGCGTTACTTGGTTTATTCTTAATTTATGGTAATTATGGCGATGACATTTTGATCTATTTTGTTTGTTTTAGAATTTATGTAAATTATGGTGATGATATTTTGATTTATTTGGTTTGTTTTAGAATTTTATTTTTATATTAAAAATGAGAGTTTCTAAATTATCATAATTTTGATAGATTCAAAAAGCTATTATAATAAAAATAAAATTATATAATAATAATAAAAATCTATTTTAACTTCATATTTTAAGTAGTGAGAAGTTTATACTTAGATTTTTTTTATTTCTTCAAATGCTTAAAAGATTTGAGGTTAAGATGGATCTATGCTTAGTGCTTAAAAGAGGAGGTTAAGATGGATCTAATCGAGTTTATTTTTTATTATTATATTGAGTTTTTTTCCTTTTTTTTTATGTTACCAAGCATGGGTGCAAACAAGGCATGAGCACAAGCATGTCCTAATTACTTTCACTACAACTAACAGAAACACGGCACAAGCAGAAGCATGCCCCAATCGCTTTAGCTAGCATTGGTGCAAGCACCAAACACACGCATGTCCCAACTACTTTTGCTAATTCCAACATAAATACACATGCAAACACAAGCATGTCTCTCGATATTCTTCTTATATAAAGATCTCAAATCAGGTGATGAAGTGTTGCTAGCCTCCATAGGGTACTCTTCACTAATCGTAGAAGTTACTATATCAATAACTTAGCCCAAGAAATTGGTGCTGACCCAAAAAAAGTAAGATGGATATCCTTCTTGAGGTTATGCAATAGATCGATAAAGCTTCTACATAAAGCTCAGTGAAAAGTCTAGAAGAAATGTTTGGCTTGGTGTCATTGGTGAGGGAATTAAGAAGAAAGGAGATCACATAAAAGTCGTTATAGGTTTAGGCCCACTTTATATCGTTGACCTCCCTTACCTCTCATATAAATATAGAAAGGAGAGAATCCTTTCACACATTCAATTTTTCATAATCTTGTGTTAGAGATGTGAGTAGTGTAGCGCATTAGCTTCTCTATCTCTTTGTACTCTACATTGTATTATCACTGACTTTGTCTTGGAGCACTAGGGTTCTTGGAGAAGTTCAAGGGTATTCTAGGGTTAGGGTTTCACCATAAAGGAATCCACGAAGCTAGAGTTTGTGATAAACCGTAATGATAAAAAAAAATTGTTCTTATAGCTCTCATAAGAAAAAAAGACTAGGCTTTTAGAAACTCGGGTGCTACTTGTCATGCTCGATTGAGGGGAATATGAAAAAACATCGTGGACACTTGTGGGTGACAAGTGTTGAAGCCAATGAGACTTGACAAGTGTGGATCCATAGTGGTAGTTAGTTTTCATAGTTTTCCCTAGCTAGGGTTTAGAGGGTTAGAGATTGTACGATTTTTGTGATGAAGTTGTGGTAAGTAATGTACTTCATTTTTTTATACACACTTGTTCATATTGTTTTGACATAACATAGGATTGAAGTTGTTAAGTGATTTAACAAATAACTTAAAGATAACATAGTATATTTTATGCTATAAAATATGTTGTAATAAATTGTATTTAGATCTTGTATATGCTTGGAAAAGTGTAGCTTAATGTTTGAAACTTGTTATCATCTTTTGTAGAAACTACAGAGTGTGTTGGGTTGAAGTGAATTGAATATTGTTATTACTGCAGTTGTTGTAAATTAATATTCAAATCATCCGTAAGTTTGAAAGTTTATAAAAATTATATCTATGAAGAGAGAGAAAAAAAATTTACAGAAGAAAAAAAATGAAAAAAGGAAGAATTTAACTTGCCTAAACTGAAGGGGAAAACCAACCAATACACACCAACATCCATAAGGATCCATTCTGTGAATTCATAATTCCATGTTCATTTTGATGTCTTATGACTAGTGGTAAGAATTTCTCAAAGGATAGAGTCATTAATTACAAGGGCCCTAATCAAGATAAAGTAGTGCAACTAAAGACAAAGTGGTTAGGCAATAAGAAACAATTGAAAGGATTAATTTATCCATTACAGGGACCTTCATCAAGACGAATTAGTGAAAGTAAAGATATGTAATATAGAGCTTGAAATAGGACCTTCATGAAGATGAATTATTGAAAGTAAAGACATGTAATATAGAGCTTGAAATAGGAGGATAAGTAGAGTGAGTATGAGGGATATGGTGTAAGTAGGTAATATGATAACGATATTTGATAATTCCAAATTGAATAAGCTATGCAAGTAGATGAAAAATATATTACACAAATTAAATAAATTAAATAAAACATTTTGCGTAACCATGGGTACTTGGTGCACAACTTTATGTGTGTTAAATGTATCTATTTAGTATTGTGGTCTCCTTTAACTAAATGACACCCTTGGTCTCTAATTCCACTTACTAGACATCACCCCTTGCAAGGTCTATGGAGAAGTGCCCCAAAACCCCAATAATAGTTAGCACAAACAACGCTACAAATGCCAAGTTTTAGAAAATGCATTCATGCTCAACGACTCACACACACTCAATAGTCTATGTGTGGACTCAATAACTTATGCACACACCAAGAAGGACAATCATTGCTAAGATCATTATGGAAGCCCAATTGGTTTTGTATGCCAATACATATGTGAAAACAACATTGCACACTGCACCAAGAAGATGAATAATGATCCCATTGATCGCTAAAAAAAAAGACACATTTAATAACTAAATCTTGATCTTACAACTAAAATGTATTTCTATGTACCATATGAGATATATCAAACTGAATTAGTAAAGAACTAGTCACTCTATGCACTTTCTTTTCACAAAGAATTGTATATAATATGTACCTAATGATACACACATTGTTATATAATCTAATTCACTCTATATGCATTGTATTCATTGTGTGTTATATTTGTGTTTATTCTTTTGTACTAATAGCTTAGTGTTTAAGTTGTCATTTTATTTGCAACTTAGAAATAATTCAACTATGATATATGGAACACGTATATAACTATGCCAATTGGATTTAGTTTGGGTTGTTGAGAGGAGGAATGCCATACTCTACACCTAGATTCAAATACACATTTTCTCTTCCCGACCTAATTGTTGGTTGGGGCTCTTAGTGAGTCAACTGTAGTCAAGGCTAGTAAGGTACCAACAAGCTCATTCTCACTTATAGGCTTGCGGGTGAGATAAATTATATTCCAAAGAAAGAAAACATGTATATAATTTTAATATGGATCTATATGGTAATAATTTTATGTATATAGTTTGGGTAGTGATAACTTATATGTTACTTGGTACAATATGAAATATGCAATGTGAACAATTTTCTATGTACAATCTCTCTCTCTCTCTCTCTCTATATATATATATATATATAATGGTATGGTTTATTATTTAAAAATAATATGAGGAAAAAATAAAAATAATTAGCAAACAATCTACACAGTGGAAGGTATCTAGTATATGATAATCTACATGTTTTTTTATTGTATTTTCAACATATCTCGTGGTGGGTCTATTAGAAGTATGTAGTATGGGTATTCGTTGGTCGCATAATTTAATTATGCATGTCCAATGAGTGTCTACAATTGAAATTATAGCAAACCTATAAGAAGATAAGTAAAAATATGAGAGAGAAAGAAAAAAATAATGTTTTTTTGTTTCCCTCCGACACTTTTTACCCTTATGGTTGACTCTTGAATCCTATTAGTTCTTTTAAAGTGGATTTTAATAGTACATTTTTTGTTTTGTTTTGAGACCCATTTTTACCTCAACATTTCTCTCGTGATTTTATGGTGACGCAAATTGTGTCAATTAGATCCAAGAAAGAAGGTATATAAAAAGAAAAAGATAGTGCATAAATTGATTTGAAAAAGGGAGAAGTACATCAAGAGTTGGCTTAAGAAAGTTGAGTAGAAAAATATGAGGAAATGAGTGAATAAAAACTAGAAGATTTAGCTCAACTAATTGCCTATTGGGAAGAGTCTAGAAAAGTAGTCTATTTTATTACGAAAGCTATAAAACCTAAATAGAGTTATATCACATAATACATGAGAGAGTTACATATAATAATGCAATCTGATATTATGAGTAACTGGTGCAATTATTATATAGGATTTCACCTCCTTATATGTGGTATGGTTACTCACGGAGCAAATCATTTCCATTTATGACTGTGGGATAGATGCTTTACATCAAAAGTACAAAAACATAACTAAGTCATAAAGTGACATTTATTACAACATGTAAGCCTTATATCCTAACACCCCCTCTTAAGGCTTACAATACTGAAACTCAAACTAACTGAAAACAAGTACACACTAATTGAAAACAAAATATCAAAAGTAACCAAAACCAAACATTCTTCAGAAGCTTCTTCTTTGAAAAACAATACCTAGACCAAGTACATCTCCATCACCCTCATAAAAGTGTAGCTCCCAAGTTGAATTCTCATGTTCCTAGATTCCACGTCTAGCCTTGAAAACCAGAGTTATGAATCTTTCAAATTATTGGACAATCATCCATGTTGAGCTGCATCCACATTGTTCATTAAGTTGTCTCATGAACCTCATAAGGGTATAATTCTCATGATTCACAAACTCCCAAACTATATGAGCAACCATCCATGCTTAGCTTTATTACATTAGATACATTCATGTCTTCAAGGTGTGGGCTTCTTGAAATATAGAAATGTACTCTTCTTCAATAAGGTCATCAGCATTGTTATTGTTAGGTGTATCTTCAACAATGGTTACATCTTGTTTGATAAACTAGAAAGCACGAGTTGTGTGACCCATCTTCTTGCAACTTGTCAACATCGTAATACAAAAATGAGATAGATTACTGAATGATGAAACTCTATATTTCCCAATTGAAAAATATTGATAAACATCGTTGAATGGATGTTGTTGAACATAACTTAAACTACTAGAAAATTATTAAGAAATCTTCAATTGTAGGAGTAGAGACAAATTAGCAGAACAATATCTTAATTGTGGTCATTTTTTTGCTCCCATCAAAATACCCCTTGGCATTTGATGGCTATTGTCTTAATGACATGACTCCTTCCATTCAATACTACATGGCAACTCCTTGACAACATTTATGAGAATCTAGTTTTTTTATCAATCATTTATGATTCTTCACCATTCGATGCAAGAGAAGAGCATACTTAAATCCTACTCATATACCATGTTACAAAGGCTAGAAAACCTAAATAGAGTTACATCACATAACACATGAGAGAAAGATAGAATAACACAATATGATATTATGAGGAACCAGTGCAATTATTGTATAGGAGTTCACATTCTTATATATGATTGTTCATAGAGAAAAACATTTCCCCTTCTAAATATGAGATAGATTTGCTTTACATAAAAATTACAAAACATAACTAAATCATAAAGTGACATTTAGTACAACATGTCCTTATATCCTAACATCTCTTAAGTTTTTGATATTGATAAAATATTAAAAAGTGAATAATATAATACACTGAATTTATATTATGCATAGGTTGGAGCTCTAAACAATATAAAATTCCGATCTTAAGTGGTCCTTTGAATGTGGAAATGGTATAATATATGTTTATTTGTATTTTCATAATTACTAGAAAGTAAGATGAAAGGCCTTAAATGTAGTTGGATTTCAGAGTATGTAACAACTTTCTTCAAAAATGAATAAACATTGTAATAAAAAGAATGACACAACTTTAATTATCATAAGACATCCATAATGTTCATACACGAAGATTTTTAGTAAATTTAGTTTAATAATATTTTTTTAAGGATAGTTGAAAGAGAAGATAATGGTGGTCAAACATAGTTGTGTACTTTCGACATTCAACTCCCATGGTGGGCCTTGGTGAACTCCACATTAAAGTCCATTAATCTCTCAAAAAACTCATAGCATAATATTTTTGTTAAAATTAATGAGGTTTTGTAAAGGACTTCATTTTTTTTTGTATTAGGGAAATCGATAACTGGGGACTGGGCTGGTACTCGCGTGACACAGGGTCCAGGCATCCAGTCTCACTATCACTATACCCCTAAGTACCCCACATCATCCCGAAAGCATGGGGCACGGGTAAGACATGGTGATTTTAACTTGAGACCTCCATTTACAACATGTCCTTCATATCAAGTAAATCGTCGGTTGAGCTACACCCCTACACACTGCAACGGACTTCATTGAATAACATAGTGTGGCATGTGTTTGGGAGGAGGGAGGAGTTATAATGTTGGTTGTAGGGATTTTGAACATGAAGAGCTAACTTCATTATTGAGTATTTCTTTCATTTCATTTCTATAACAAATTTAACTTCATTTAGTTTGATTTGAAATTGTTGTAAATCATGGGTGTTAAGTATTTGTTATATTATCATGCAAATAGATACACGTGTTGACTTTGCAACAAGTGCATTAAGTTTAGATACTAACATAAAGCCATCTAAAGTTGAAATTTAATATGGCAATAGTCTAAATGTTTTACAAAATCATCATTTTCTGGTAACTCAATATAATGGGAGGGGAGGCCAACATTTTTAGCCTGTAATCCGACAAGAACATTTTTGGATTAATAGAATTGCATATATTAAATGTTAACATTGCACAATTTAGTTGCACACTAAGGGTATCCAAGGGTGTTGAATCCATTTCTGCATTAACCCATCAATCTCATCAGCGGAAAAATACAATGTCAACAAAAATTGCTTGACTAATTCTGGTGATGACAAATATATTAAAAAAAATCAAAATCATAGAATGTGTAGGCTTCTTCTTTAACATGCATCTCCAAGTCACAATGTTCAAAGATGCATATCTAAAATTCATGTAAATGACACACATGTAAAAATACTAGAAATTAAGATATGTAACCACATGCTTCAGGAACTTGATGTGATCATAGCATAGGAATCAATGACTTCCTTGCAATGTTGCAATGTTTGATAAGTAGTTCAATTGAAGGCAATCATTGATGTTCAACACACAACTTCATGTATCAAGAAAATCATTCAAGAAGATATTCCTTAATGACTTCTTGAAACAACATAATGTATAATGATGATTCGTCATGGGTTTTTAGCCTCTAGATTTTTGTAATGGTGATGGCGATGATGATCCTCTTTTTCACATTAATTCTTTAAGAGCCAACATTCCTTCTTACAAGTAAGGTTAATAAAAACCGCAAATTCATTAACAAAATTACTTTGTGTTGATTAATATATTCTTGAAAAGTTTACAAGAAACTTACTTCGTGTTAATTAAGATATTCTTGAAAACTTTACCACAACCTTCCTTCTCTCGCATCATTATTCTTTTAATCAGGGGCGAACTCTTATTTTAATCACCATTTCCATTTTCCTCCTTCCCCTGTCATGATTATTTTTTATAGAGAATACAAACCCTTAGGAAATATTATGACAGATTGAACTCAAATAACTTTTGAGTTGACTTGATTGTATCATTCACTTGAATCCTTTTTCAAGAGTTTGGAAGGAAGGAGAGTCTATTGAAGGAGGAATGGGTAATCATAATGGAGGAGAAAACAAATCATGTAGGGACATAGATGTAGGGGGAGGGGAAGAATTTGTGTTTGAGGAAGGGTTGTGAGATAGCAAAAGGGAAGAATGGGAACTAATATAATTTATGATAGAATTAGAATTAATATTAGGATTAAAACATTAGTAGGAGAGTAATCCAGAATAAAAAGTGTTGGGATTAGTTGAATAAATGGTATTATTAATGGAAGTATCATCAAGAGAAATAAAAGAAGAGGAATGAGCATTATTATGGGATGGACATGGCATATAAGGGGGAATATAAAAGAAAGATTTCAAATCGATTTGGGCAGCTTGGATATTCAAAATGGGAATAAATTGTGGTCCCATATCATAAGGATGCAAAGGAGAAGGCATGCGATCAATTGAGGGGTGATGACTAGAAATATGATATACAATAAGAGAGAGTTGCGACAAACCAATTGGTAATTAGTTAAACTTAAAGATATTTAAGTTAGTAATGGAATGAGAGATTTGGGGTGGGGCCAAGTGGAAAAGGGGCCCATCAAAGTAGTAATCCAAGGATAGAGAGTTGTAATTACAGGAAGTAGAGGTAGATATCGTAGGAGAAAGCGAGTCGGGGTTTTGATGAGGAGAAATTCGAACGGGTGGTTTATGGATTACCAAAGGTAGAGAGCGAGTAGATTAATGAACCGTAATCAGTTCAAGAATAGCATATGCAAATAAGTTGAGGATAAAATATGGATTAGATGCACAACTAGAGAGGTTGACCGAATTTGATGTTAAGGGTAAAGAACAGATACACAAGTGGATCAAGTTATGAGAAGATATGGAGGGATGAAGAGATTGAACTTGAGGATTGTTGGTTCTATTTTAATTATTAAAAAGATTAAGGAATTTATGGTTTTTTTTGTTCAAAGAAATATAATCAAAATAATTTCAGAAAGAAGTAAATGACCTAGAATCTAACTTCTTCCATAAAACAGAACTAAATAAGATCGAGCAAGTAACCTAGAAAGAAAGCCACACAAGATTCAATATTCTAGAATAAGTTTTTACCTTGAAATTTTATTAATTAATTTAATAAAAATGCAATTACAATTTAAGTTAATTTACATAAATGATATTTAATTAAATTTATAAAAAAATTGATGAATCTCGACATCATTCATTTATTTAAAAAAAGTAAGATCAAGCACTATTTTCATCATTATTTATATAAATGATATTTAATTAAATTAAATTAAAATTGATGAATCTGAACATCATTTATTTAAAAAAGATAAGGTCAACCACTATTTTCATCATTTTAAACCTAGATTCTTCACGGACCCAAATCTATTTGAGACAAGCCTCTCCATAGCCAATGCTGTCGACAAGGCACATTGTTGACTTAGCAAAGCTTTTCCTATCAAGAAGTTCAAAGAAATTAATAATAAAAAAGAATAAAAAATCCACCAAGTTGCTATAGAGTATGATACATTAATATTAAAGAATAAAAAATTCAATAAGTGAGTTGCTATATAGTATGATACATTAAATTAATAAATTAATGTGGACTTGGCGAGGTTTTCTTAAAATTAGGTTCTCCACATGATAAATTAAATGAATGTGGACTTTAAATGAATGTGGACTTTGGCAAGGTTTTCATAGGATGAGGTTGTCTAGAAAGAATGAAAAACTAGCAATATCGACAAAAGGAGGTTTCATAAATTAAATCAATTGACTTGGCAAGGTTGTCTCTAGAGAGGTTATCGACAAGCAATTAATACAAATGATGTAAAATGTTTACCAATTGAGTTGACTATATAGTTTAATAAATTCAATTAATGTTGATTGATACAAATGATGTAAAATGTCTACCAATTGAGTTGACTATATAATTTAATAAATTAAATCAATGTTAACTTGGTAAGGTTTTCTAAATTAAATCAATGTTAACTTGGTAAGGTTTTCTAGAAAGAGGTTCTCACAACTACGAGTAATGAAAAACAAATAATATCAATGAATTTAAAAGTCTAATGCTGCCCTATAACGATGTAAAAAGTCAACTAGTCTGGACTATATAATATGATAAATGATTGGGCTGTGAAGAGATGGAACAAGAAGGAAAAAAAACAAAAAATTGATGTATTTGAATGAAAATGGAGGGTTCATGATTCAACTTATATGGCATGAATATTAATGTTTTCATTATTATTTTAAATGTTATATAATATAATATTTTGGTATTTAATTAAAATAAGATGTTAGAGAAATATATATATATATATATATGAATGAAAGGTTGTTTTTTTTTTTTTTTTTATTAAGTGAGAGTTAATTATAAAGAAATGTATATTTATTAGAGAAGATTATTTAAAGATTAATGAGAAATATATATAGAATTGATTAATATTTGTTGTTGTGAGTTGTGAGTTTCACTATCCCCATTAGGGTTCAAATCCCCAATGAGATATCGGCTCGTTGTGATAAGGCTAGAAGGGTAGGCGCCCCCCTGGAGTGGGACCCCCATTAGGTGTATCTCTGGATGTCTCAACTCTTGCTAAGTCATAGGTTACATGTTGGTTGGGGCTTGCAGATTGCTTGCAATTGGCCTAGGAGTTATAGTGGCATTCATTCATATTTGAACATGGGTCTTGCCCAGGTAATCCTGACCAATTATCGATTCCTCTAGATGTAAAAAAAAATTAATAAAGTAAACTTATAATTTTGTAAAGTTATTACACTAAGCATGTAGTGCTTAGATTTTGTATGTTGATGAATAAAATATTTAGCAAAATAATATTAGGCGGGTGAAGAAATCTATTGATTCTCTTGCATAAAACTCAACTAGCCTAGTGAGTTGCCTATTCTTACTCCTCAATAAAACAATAAAACCAAAGTGTGTGAGCATATTGTACAATTAAGGCACAATTAAATCATTGATGCGATATTATTCAATCCATGTCTCTATGGAGGGCATGCAAACCATGTGATTTTTTTCCATTACAACTATGGTATGGAAAACAAAACAATCCCTTCCTTTGTTTTTAATAGCTCTTCCTTAAACCTTGTTCCAAGATTTGCCAAACAATCTGCTTGGGTCAACATTATCAACCTGCTAGCTTCCTTTTTTATTCTATGAATAATTTTGGTGAGTTTTCCATCACGAGAAGGAGAGGGATCAATCATAAAATTAATGATGAATAATCTTGGAAGACAAGAAAGTTTCTAACACATAGCAAATCAAGAACTCTCAACCCATAAAAGAAAACGAATGCCTTTACCTAATTATTTCCCTTTTTTTGCAATCCCCAATGAAAGGAAGCTTCCTATCTTCCACCGAGATTAAAAACAATCCCATGCTCGCCACTCGTGAAGAATGACACATCTTTACTCTTGACAATACATCCATAATCTTAATATATGAAGATATCTAGTAAAGTTAGCTTAATAATATTATTTTAGTATAGTTGAAAGAATGTGAAGAGCATACAGGTCATCAAACAACCTCCACATGTCGAATAGAGTTGTGTGAGGGATATCGATTGGGATATAATGTTTCATTTTAGTGCTTGGTATGACATGTATTAAGAGGAATGCAATGCACATTTCGATACCTCTGCATTCCACGTGGTGTGACACATCCCCAACATGTGAGACACCATATTGATGGACACAACATACGAATGATGGCTAGTGAATGCACAACTTCACTTCTCCATTCGACAAGCTCTATCCTACGCATAAAGAATATATGCCATGATAAATTAAATAGGATGATAAGTTATGGTGTTTATAAAGGGGGATGGAATAAGAAAAAACGCCCTTTTTTAACTTGGTATTCTAGGGTTAGACTAAGCTAATGTATGATTGGAAATTTTCATTGAATCTCATTGTAATGATATCTGAAAATATAATTACATCAAAGGTGTATAAACATGTATATAGTGTCATCAAGTAAAGTCATCATCGCTATTTGTGATCCTAAATTCTTTATATACATATCCATATCCTACTTGTATTTTACACCACTAGTATTGACAAAACAAATATATTTTCTTAGAGCTCAACATTAACAAATAACATGTCTGAAATGTCTGCATTGTATCAACTTGCAACAATACACCCTCCATTGTTTCATACCTCCTTCGTTTTTCACATGGTTATTTCCCACTTTCTCCTAGTCTCGAATTCGCAAGGGAGATCCTCAACAACTCAACTTTTGCAAACATTCCCAACAAGGAATCTTTTTATTAGAACATGTTTGATATAGCACTTGGGCTCACTCCATATAGTGAATACTAAAGAAATATCAAAGGAATCATAACCACACATCTTTGTATCCCTAAAGAATTTTAACACTCGACTCCCACAAGTGGAGCTTGATGAACTCCGTGTTGAAGTCCATTAAGATCTCAAGACACTCATACCATAATACTTTTGGAAAAATTCATGAGATTTTGCAAAGGACTTCATTGAATGGCATTAGGTGGTCCATGTTTGGGAGGACTTATATTGTTGGTTGTATACATTTTGAGTGTGAAGAGCCAACTTCATTAGTTAATGTGGGATATGAGTTCTTGGGTACTCTCAATTGGACAAAATGTCTTCCATTATTGGGATTTGTGGACTTGTAGGTGATCAAGGGGAGGTGCTCAAACTTAGTTTGTAGAGTGCATGCATTCATGTAGAGTACCAATAAAGAGCACAAATCTAATGCTACTAATGGAGACAAAGGGGCTTCAAACTTCATTGACGTATCACTATCCCCACAAGGAGTGAAACATTGGCTCATAGTGATGTGGTGGTCATTCTCTAAGCATGTACATAGATTTTTCTTCATTATTGAGTATTTATATTACTACATTTTGACAACAAGTTTAACTTCATTTAGTCTCACTTGAAATTATTGCAAATATTTTTCATATTTGGATGTGTATTGGCTATATCATCATACTCATCATAGTCAATGAACTCCTATTTCGACAACAAATGAAGATTTGTAGAAGTCGAAAAGATTTTGACTTAACTTGACTTGTTCAATGTGATTCCACATTCATCTTCCTTCCACTTTACCCAAAGGCAATGACGTGAGTGGCCCTCCATGATATTTTGTAGGAATTATTGACTCTATTAAATCCACATTGCAATCATAGTTGGACTCCCTTTTATTCCGTTGGAAGTTTTATCATTTATGTGGATGTTCATATAATAATAAATGGGAATAATTGCCAACCGATATAGTTCACCATTTGTTGTATGAGTGGAAATGAGGTTGTGTGTTAACGCCTAAAAGTCACACACATGCGACATTTTGGCGATTCATCTAGTAAGGCGTCATCAACATAAAGAATGCATCTCACCATAGGCATCCTCAACATATCCAAAACACAGCATGAGTCCATAAGTGCCAAGAGACAGTCAAAAGAAAGGGTAGCGCGGGTAATACACAGTTAACTCCCGCTATAGCGCAGGTTATCTGAACAATGCCCGCGCTACACCCGCAGCTTTTCCTTCGATAGTAGCCGTGCTACTATCAAAACGGGGAGACCACTAATTCCCAGTGGCGCATTGAAGTAGTATCTGTTTTGATAGTAGCCGCGCTACTATCAAAACAGCGGGACCACTAATTCCCAGCGACGCAATGAAGGCTCAATCCTCTCCAAGGATCCGAATTTGGCTCCTCACACACTTGGTGGCATTAATCAGCCTCCCTTGTGTACCTTGGAACTAGTTCATGGAGGAGGATAGTTCACATTTGGATCTAGTTGTTTGTTGGCCACTTCTTGGCCTATAAATGAAAGCCATTGGCATGCATTTTGGAGAGAGAAATCAAGAGCAAGGTTATGTTGTTGGATTTGAGTTGGAGCTTCCTCATAGACCACCACTTCCTACCATTATGAGCATTCCCAAGCTCCCTTATCACCTTCCTTCAAAGGGCAAGAGTTTCTCTCCATTGCTGCCTCCTTCCTCAAGGAGAAATCTCTTCATTTTTTAGCATAGTTTAGGCTTGTTGATGTTGATGTAGCTTGTGGGTGCTTGGCTTGCCTAACCCACAACTACTATTGTTTCCTGGGCTGCAAGTTTCAAGGATAGAAGGGAATATTACTCACCCTTTTTCTATTTTTCCCTCAACATTTTTAATGGAGACCATACTTATTTTTGTTCATTTCTCATTAAACTAGGTTGTTGTATGCTAAGTAACTAATTCCTGGTATTTATCACTTGCAGGCGATCAGGTATTCCACCTCTTGCTTCTAGAGTTCGGCCTTGAGTTGGCCCCAATTTATTTTTACATAGTAGTGTGGATCTCGGCATCTTCGTCGCGCTGATAGCGCGGAAACGACTTGTACAGTCGCACGCACAGCGCATGTTATCATTGTTAGACCTACGCTACCCCGCTCAGTTCATCCGCACGGAAGGTTAGTGTACCACCCGCGCTACTCAGCGCACCTGCTTTGAATTAACCTGCACGTTCCGCGCAGTAGAATGTGGTTTAGCCGTGCTGCTCATCTTTATTTTTCTTTTTATCTGCATAGTTTAGTTTGGCAGTCCAAATACTGCTCACTAATGAACTTAAATTAAGGCTAATTCGCATAATTACTTGATTTTTAGTAATTAGTTCACCTCGACCAAGATTAGGAAGTAAAGAGTTCATCTCTCTTGAAACTTACCTAGGTAAACAACTTTGAGGCTTTCAACGGGCCCCATTATTGTCACCAGTATTCATGACCATTTCTTGTTTATGCACAATTGACATGTTTTTAGTATCAATGCTAGTGTAGAATACACTTTTTGCACACAAGCAAGGACCTAAAGACCCTTGTCTCCCAAAGTATGCTCTTCACCTCGCACTTCATGTGAGCTTGGTGAATCAGAAAAGGGCCAAAAGTGTGAAATACCTCCATTGCACACTTGTTTATTTGTTAGCACTTTTGATTTTGCAAAGCACCATGAGCATCTCTTAGAGTTAAGAGTACGCATTACTTGATATACTCTCCTAGTTAATTTGTCGATAATCATTTTTTGCTTTCATCACATGTGTTTGCACCACTAGCACACACTAAGAGACCTAATTACTCTCCCCATCCTAGATTTCTCTTCACCTCGCACTTCATGTGAGCTTGGCGGATCATAAAAGTAGGTATTGTGAAATACCTCTCTTACACTCCATAAGTGAACACTCAAACCCCTTAAAATCAACATTGTAATTGTCTTAACCAACTAAAATCCTCCACGGGAGGTCACAAAACAATATTTTAGTTAGGTAGGATTGATTGGGCTAAGCATCCATTAATGCCCCAATCTAGTTTCATTAGCTATATTTTGAAACATAGCATTGTTGTCTCATAGGGTACTTACAAAATCCTGCTATAAGCAACTATTAAAAGAAAACCTGGATCAAAAGTCACACCGTGACCAAGGAGGTGAAAGTTGAGGTATAGTTGCCCTGCTCTCCCCTACAAGCCACTCAGCTTGTTGTAGGGAGATGACACTATACCGTGCAAGTCGAACCATTGATCCACACTTGACGGGAGGTATCTTAGTGGCCCAACTTAGGATATCACAAAGGAGCAACTGTTAGTGCAATTGACTCTTGAAGTTATCTATTGCCTTTGGGAGGTGTTTCCAAGTCTTCTTGATTGGAACATTGGCCCCATAGCCAATATACTGGCTCTTTGTTACCTCCACTAGTCGATTGGTGAGTGGATACCATTATCACCATCAATTGCGCTTTTGGGAGGCCCAGTTACATTTGAGAGGAAGGACGTTAGGTCTTCTAGGAAATTTACATTTATTTTCTTTTTAACTACAAGTTCACTAAACTCGTAATAAAAAGAACCGACATGTGGGAACTCATGCACTAAAATCGAGATTGCACATATCACTCACTTATTGCACCATTTTGCATTTGTTGTGGTTGCCATACTTTTGCATTTGTTCAATTGTGTTTAAAATCCACTACGACTCTCATTTGACACAAATCCTTTACCATTGAGGAGCAAAACAACATCTCGAGACAATCTTGTAGACTGCAAGGCCTATCCCCTCTCTCGAGGGGTGTTTTTACACCTTCTTCCCGCGGTTCACAAGGAATGTACCCTAGCTGGGGTTGTTCCCAGGCCACAAACGATGGCAAGACTAGTGGTCCCTACCTTACCATTCATGGCTAGTTTAAATCTACCTGATTTGGCCAAACTGATCAATGATCGCATAGCTCATGATCCCACATGGATGACTATGCCAAATAAACTTCCCTCCGATATCCCCAACTTCGAAGGAAAGCAGGGGGATGATCATGCCAACCATGTCATGTCTTTCCACTTATGGTGTTCATCTGACAACATAGTGGACGATCCCGTGAGGATTTGCGTCTTTCAGCGTACTCTCACAGGAATGACAACCAAATGGTATGTCAAACTAGCAAGCGCAACCCATGCCACATTCGCAACATTTGCCACTGCGTTTCTTACTTACTTTTAACTCTCGATTCGACACGACCTTGACCTCGAAATTCTCACACAATTTCGACAAAACACATCTACCCACATTGCGAACCACATCCATGAGTGGCGTAGGCGTCACACATTGTGCAAGATCGATATAAAACCTTCTTTTTTGTTGGATTGGTTTATCAAATCTCTTCAACTCACCATAGCCAAAGATGTCGCCACCTCCATGCCGCAAAGCAAGGAAGAGGCCATTCTGAAAGCGCAACATTTCGATCTTATATATGCACAATCCGGCTACTTGTACACTATCCTCCCTGATTCCCCTCGGCATCGGTTGTTGGATCCTACACATTCGGGCTTGTTGGGTCCATTTCCCATTTAGGAAAGGCTCCTCCTACCACGTTGGCGCCATTCAATATGGTTCCACACTACCCATCCATACCACCTTCGTTGTTACCCCCTACACCGGTACCAACACCATTAGTTGGTTAATTATAGTATGGACCGTATAGTCCTACATACCCAAATGTTATCCAAGCAACGACGGTTCCTACACCTCCAATGGCGCAAGCCGTTCCAATGTCCACCTCTTATGGAACGCAAACTGCATTTATCCCACCCGCGGGGTATAACCAATACTATCATTTTCCATGCCCAACTGGTCAGAAACCTGCTCCCCACATGGGGGTTAACTTAGTTCAACCTTCTTACGTTCAACAAAATCAATAATTTGAGCAATTGAACACCGCCAACCCTTAGAATCCGTAGACTCAGGGGAAGAAGAAAGGCAAGAACAAACAGAATCAATAGTCGGGGCAAGGGGGAAACCCCCCTCCCCAGCAAAACCAGAATACGAGTAACCAAAATGAAGGGACTAACAATCCTGCAAACAAGGGAAGAATCCCACCCTGAGGACTAATTATTGTTGCTCCATTTGCGGCGATTATGGCCATTATGCACACATCATTGTCCTCTTATCCCCGAATGTCAACAGTTAGTCGAGGCCAAAAAGAAGACGATGACAAACCCTCCTCAGGTAGCGAATCCGCCCCAACCACAAATTGTCGTGTTACAACAACCCTTTGCGAATCAAGGGGTAGTTACACAACAACAAGACCCTCTCCCACCCAGTGATGGCTCTTTTCAAAATATCTATACATTGGATGTAAACCTTCAGACACGAGCCAGAGGTTATGATGGTCCTTCCACCCCCTAAGTGGAAGACGTTCCTATCCCCTCGGGGGGGCCTCTATAGATACCACTCCCAAATACCGAACAAATCCCACAGATTATGAAATTTCCACTTCGGCGTACCCCTAATAACCCTCACAAGAAATCTGCCCACAATTACAGTATTGTGGATGACTTGGCTCAATCCCCTGCAGCCATGTCCACGTTAGAAATGTTACAGTCTTTCCCAACACAGAGAAAGGCATTACTCAATGCACTCGGCATCGTCGATCCATTCGACTCACACCTCATGACCTTTGATCTCAACAAAGGTGATCGGCGACTACCGTCGTCAATTGCATTTCAAGTTCCAGTTCCAGTAAAAAATGTCATGATCCATCGTTGTATCATTGATGAAGGCGCATCCACTTGCATTATGTCCACAAAAGTCTAGAAACGATTAGGATCCCTTGAGCTGGTCCCCTTGTTTATCGCTCTTCGCACATATGATGGGAGACCATCCCAACCAAGAGGATTGCACCAAACTGTCCCCATAGAGTTGGGGGGCAAGATGGTTATGATCGATATCGAAGTAGTCAATGCTGAACTCGACTACAACATCCTCTTGGGGCGTAGTTATATGTACGCCATGAGGGTGGTCGCCTCCTCGGTCTTCTGTATCATGATGTTTCCCTTAAACGGGAAGGTAGTTACCTTTGACCAACTTAACTACTATGACCCCAAACCACAAGCAATCCCGACAATGTTTTACATACTGTACTGAGCGATGAACTGTATGTTGGCATTGTTCCCGGCATGTACAAGGACTCCAAATTGTTAGGAGTGTATTCGGGATCACTCCCTAAGATCCCTACATCGATCGATGGCCTAATGTGCACAATTTTCACCGCTGAAAATGGAGCCGCCTCCACCTCAACACCATCATCAGTACCACCGCTGAGTCATGGCATTGAACAAACGTTGAGTCCATCAGTACCACCAATCTTCCAAATCCCATTCTTGTAACCTCCCATGGGGGTACAAGGGATGCCAGTTATGGCTCAGTTAACTTTACTTGGACTAAATTTGGGGATCTTGGTATGGTACCTTACACTGTCCTACCCAAAGATGGCTTTCAAACCAGTTTCCCATTACAAGTTTGTCCCTATTTCGGCTGCTACGCCTACAAGGCACGTAACACATTCAGTTACGACAGCCCAACCTATGACATCTGTAACTAAACCATAATCAATCATCGCTAAGACCATCAATGGGGGCACCAAACAACTGAAGTTGAAAGGTCCCCTATTACCCAACCCAACGTCCAATTTAGCAGAAACCACTAAGCCTAAAGTAGGGGGCATCAACCAACAGGTGTTAAAAGCCCCAGTTATGATCAATACTCCCAATCAAAGGGTCACACCGCCATGTTCTCTTTGTGGGCAGCAAGACCACGCAACCAACTTATGTCCTACTCTGTTGGAGCTAAGGAATTTGCTCAACACCCCTGTTGACAAGGGGCACATCTCCCTCACCAACATCTAAGTCCAAAACATTGTTTACAAATCACGCATGTTCCATATGCACTCAATATGAGCACTATACGCGTCATTTCCCCAAACTCCCTCGATACCGAGAAGCATTGGCAATCGTTTGTCTCACTTAGGTAACAATTGAGGAACCTCCCTTCCCAACCCTGGAATGAGCATCTATTAATGTGGTCACCACATCAGCGACACAATCAGTCGCCCCTCCCACAGAAGTTGCACCAATTGCAGAAAACGTGGTAGAGCCTATAATGTCACAAGATCCATCTAAACTTACGACGATGCCACCACAAAATGAATGCTCTTCTTGCGGACATTCCACACATATGATCCCTCCTAGCGCCATCGCATGCATAATGGAGCAAATCAACACTCAAGAACTCCAAGAACGCTTCTGTCCATGGGTAACACGACCTTGTCGATCCTGTGGAGAGACCACCCAATTCTCCTTTCAGTGCCCCATTTTGTGCGCCAAACGAGAAGCTCGCCTCAAACTAATGAGGTTTCAAGGTCATCTCACCCCCCTCTAGGCAACCCCATTGAGGTCACAAATCGAGGAGGAAACACCTACCTTACCGGATACCATCGATGTTGAATCCCCTTTGGTTGGTGCCATCAGTTGAAGTGATTCATCGTCTTCCGACGAAGACTTGGATCCCCCACAACCACCGCATGTTTCTAGTTATTATGTATGCATTGCCCATACCTTGGTCACATTATTTACTACACTTGGGTATGTGTGTCGTATGTGCAGGATTACGACCGAGACATGCAAGAGACTCTTGTTTTTTCATTATGAGAACAAGACTCCATCCCTCAACAATGGTGTCAGGCTTCTCTCACAGGTATAATTCCGAAATTAGCATATATACACTATTTACCCTCCGTTTATAACTTACGCATCTACCAGTATTCCTGCTGATAACCATAGGGCCCTCATTCATGGCCTTGATGTGCCATCAACATCATTACCATGAATAGCATGTTCCCCCATGGGTGTGTGCACCATTTCCATCCAAGTCATCAATTGACACCCATGATGTTGACCCCCCACAAGTCTGAGGAATTTGACCCAACTTGAAAAGACCCTCACTTAGAGTATCATTTCATAATTGCGCATTTACTCCACCAAGTAGACACTCGTCAAATCCCTCGGCACATGTTACGAGAATGATTCACAAAGCCCCCTCATGCCTCCATGAGTACTTTACCCTTCGCAATACCCCTCGAATCATACCCCCGCAAAGACACCTATGGGGCCCCCACTCTCAGAAGCAAC
Source organism: Larix kaempferi (assembly GCA_027924585.1). Classification (NCBI taxonomy): domain Eukaryota; kingdom Viridiplantae; phylum Streptophyta; class Pinopsida; order Pinales; family Pinaceae; genus Larix; species Larix kaempferi. Next base: position 58,903 of record BSBM01001272.1, read on the forward strand.
TAGTTCTATTCAGTTATCCCACATATATACACTACATGGCATCGTTTCATGGGGCACCCGTCTTTTCATCTACAATTTATCCCTCACTTCATCATTGGAAAGTGTCCCCCAACCCACTCAAAACCATGGGGACTCTGCCCATCATCAAATTGGTCCCCCGACACACCCAAAACTATGGGGACCCCACCAATATTCTTTATGTACAAACAAGTTCCCTCGTCACCTCACATTGAGGGAACACCATATTATTTTGGTAGCAACCCATGGTCTCCTTTGATTGATGTATTCGAGTCTCCATATGTTCAACGGTATTTGTTTTGTCGGTTACCATCACCCTACGTTTTGCGTCTCCATCAAAGCCCTTTAATTTGCAGTTTGTCTCCGTCTGTTTCAATCTGTGTCGTTCTGAAAGAACAGTTGTTGTCCCTACTCCCCATGTTTTCATCAATCAAAGGAAGTTATGAGCCCCACGCATATCAACCAGTCTTGTGTTAGGTATTTCCCTCCACCAGTTGGTTACAATATTATCTCAGTTCTCAGGATAAGGCTCTCGTTTTATCATGTACTTCAACTCTTGTTGACGTTACAACATTACATTCCGAGAGTTGCAGTTGTACCTTGGGATCCCTTTTAATCCCTATGCTCGACGTCAACACATCATCGCATCAGGGGGAAACGTACTTTTGAAGGTAGTTGTGTTCACATTTGGAAATCATGGTAGTAGTCTATTTGGTATAGTGAAGCTCTCAGGCATATCTACAAACCAGTTTGGTCCCTCGCCCCAGTGGGTTTATTATGGTCACCAGTAGTTCCACTTCTTTAAATATTTCGCAGCAGTTCCTAGGGCATTTACTCAAACATGGATTGAATCCGCCTGCAGCCATGTCCCAACAGTACAGTAGAGTCGACACCTTGGTCCTCTCTGATTGTAATAACTTTGACAACATTTCACGAGCATGGGTATGCCCTCCTCATTTGTATAAAAACTATTCTTTACTGCAGCTCCAACGGTTATCACCAACCATTTTCCCCCATGGGAGAACCCTATTTTGTCCACATATGCTTCATCTTAGAGAACATGAGAGAAACAACAAGAAACATGATGCATTATTGGCTCTACAGTACCCTCCAAACCTCATACATCAGGGGGCATCTGTTAACGCCTAAAAGTCGCACACATGTGACATTTCGAGGATTCATCCAATAAGGCGTCATCAACATAAAGAACGCATCTCACCACAGGCATCCTCAATAGATCCAAAACACAACATGAGTCCATAAGTGCCAAGAAACAGTGAAAAGAAAGGGTAGCGTAGGTAATACACAACTAACCTGCGCTATAGTGCAGGTTATCTAAACAATTCCCATGCTACACCTGCGCGGCTTTTCCTTCGATAGCCGCGCTACTGTCAAAATGGCGGGACCACTAATAACTAGTGGTGTATTGAAGGCTCAATCCTCTCCAAGGATCTGAATTCGACTCCTCACACACTTGGTGGCATAAATCAGCCCCCCTTGTGTACCTTGGAACTAGTTCATGGAGGAGGAGAGTTCACATTTGGATCTAGTTGTTGGTTGGCCACTTCTTGGCCTATAAAATAAAGCCATTGGCATGAATTTTGGAGAGAGAAGTCAGAGCAAGTTTATGCTGCTGGATTTAAGTTGGAGCTTCCTCATAGCCCACCATTTCCTACCATAGTGAGCATTTCCAAGCTCCCTTGCCACCTTCCTTCAAGGGGCAAGTGTTTCTCTCCATTGTTCCACCATCTACTTAGCATTTAGCTTGGACAATAAAGGCCTCCCTAAGGGAGATTGTTGGCTTCCCTTGAATCCCACACCTCCTAGGTGTTGTACAACTATACCATTAGGCAATACAAGAGTGGTTTAGCATATCTTTGGTTGTTATTGGAGTTGGCATTCTCCCCCCATCTCTTTCATTTTTTTATTATCTATATTTCTTTATTTTGAATGTGAACTATACTAACAATCTCTTGCAGGATCACTTGGAGGAACACCACACAACCAACAAGAGGCTCCAAGGACTGAGGCCTTGCTGCAACCTACAAGGCTCAGCCCCTTACCAAAGTGGAAGAGTGCACTTGTGCAATTTTTTCCACGACATTGTGTAAATTATGGTTGGATTCTAGGAGGGATGATGTATTTTCAAGTAGAGCAAAAATAGTGAGGATAAATATCATTCAATATATGTGATTTATATCATAGTGTCTAAACCTTGTGTACCATTTTCCTTGTTGAATAATCTCTATCCTTTCCCATAAACAAAAAAATGGTTGCGAAAATTCAATGAGAAGCTCATCTTTGCTAGAAATTGTGTAGACTACATCATGATATAAACATAATAATGTTATGGGTCACTAATAATTACAATCAATTTAAAATACTGACCACTTGGGAATGACATTGTGGATAGGGAGTTCCAAATTTACATTGTGATTTGCTCTACATAATGTCATAGGTTTGGTTCTTTGTGATATTATGGGGTAATTTTTGTTTGGGAGCAATGTGAAAGGCACTATAATTGTTGTTATCCACATGATAACACGTTCCCAACTTTGGCTCTTGCCATTGTTGAGGCCAAGAACCCTTAAAAACTTGACTAAGGTTAATGATGAGTGAGATCCCATTATTACCAATCCAAACCCAACAATTAATAGATTTGAAATGCCCCCAAAGATAAAAATGACTTATCAATGGGTGTAGCATGGTTTCAATTCTAATATGACTTTGTACATTATTTACATAAGTTAATTAACCTTCGTGTTTTATGCTCTCTATAATAAATGCTTGTTTTGTTTTTAACGATAAAGTTTCAAGGTTCATTTTTATTTTAAATTGGTAATATTTTTGGCATGTTTTCAATTGCAATATGATTTTGTACATTATATACATGAGTTAATTTACCTTTATGTTTTATGCCCTATAATAAATGCTTCTTGTTTCTTTGTTTTTTAAAATACATTATATACATGAGTTAATTTACCTTTATGTTTTTATGCCCTATAATAAATGCTTCTTGTTTCTTTGTTTTTATTTCTCATGACAAAGTTTTATGGTAGTCTTTTATTTCAAATTGTTAGTATTTTTATTAATTTTAAAGTGTTTGGACTATTTATTTATGACAACTATTTTAATTAATTTTAATTTTTTTATAAAATGTTTTGTATTTATATTAAGTACATTATTCTAAAAGAAAATAATGGAGAATATCAAGAAAAAGTAAAAGTCCATGCATAGAAAGTATGTAAAAAAGGAATAAGATATCTACACCACATATTTGGGTATACAAGAGCTGTTAAAGAATAAAAAGTACATAATTTGCAGAACATTGTTTCTAACGATAAAGTTAGAAAGCCTGTAAAAAAGGAATAAGATATCTACACTACATATTTGGGTATACAAGAGTTGTGAAAGAATAAAAAGTACATACTTTGAGGAACATTGTTTCTAACGATAAAGTTAAGTTATGGTATTTTGTTATTTCAAATTGTTAATATTTTTATTAATTTTAAAATTATTGCTTATATTTGTATTAACTTGCGGTAATTGTTAGTATTTTTATTGATTTTAAAGTATTTAGACTATTTGTTTATAATGGTTATTTGAATTGAACTTATCTTTTTTATAAAATGTTTTATATATCTTATTCGTATTAAGTACATTATTTTATTTTAAAATAATGTAGGATATCAAGAAAAGTAAAAGTCGATACATGGATGCATGGAAAGTGTGTAAAAAGGGAATAAGATATCTACACCACATATTTGGTTATAGTTATACAAAAGCATGTTAAATAATAAAAGACACATAATTTGAGGGCCACATAATGATCATGTAATTTTGAGTTACTTTTGAAACATTGGAAAGGGCATATTTTGAGTTACTTTGAAACATTGGAAAGGGCATATTTTAATTGAGTGTATAGAGCATTGAATAGTGTAGTGTGAAGTTTTGGAGTAAAAAATACTTCAAGTGATGGCAAGAGAGAGGTTAGCTATAGTTTTGGTAAAAGGTCATGGAGCGCATGGATGTATTGGGAAAGAAGAATGGTGTTTAAGAGAAAATGCTAAAACAATAAAATAGAGTAGAAGAGGAAAAATATAAAGAACATAAATTAAATATACACATGAAAGTGAAACTATATAGAGATAAAACAAATAAGACATGTCAAGAGTAAACACACGAAAGAGGATAAACATTAGGAGAGAGAGAGTGGCTAGAAAGGATAGAGGAGAAGAAGAGTGTTAAGATGCAATAAAATTAGGGATAAATTATTGTAATAATAATGTGTAACATCACATAGATAACAAACACAACCAAACAAATACAACCTATGAAACATGGTACTAAGTAAATAAATCAAAAGTTAATTAAATAAAAAGAGAATCATTGAATGAAGATAAGTATAACTTTTTAACATTGGGCATTAAGTAATTGGTAAGGAAAAGAGAAAAGAGGAAAACTAATGTGTAGGACAAAATTGATGTAGTTCTTTAGATTGTGTCCTTATGAAACTCTTTAATTAGAGTATATTGAACTCTTTAATAAGAGAAAGAGAGTAAAATAAGAACTCTTCCAAGTCCAACTAGGGTTAATGATGAGTGAGATCCCATTATTACTAATCCAAATCCAACAATTAAGACATTTGGAACACCCCAAACGATAGAGACGACTTATTAATGGGCATTGGCATGGTTTCAATTCCAATATGACTTTGTACATTATTTGCATAAGTTAGCCAATCTTTATGTTTTATTTGCATAAATTATTCTTGCTTTGTTGTTTTGTTTTCAGTGATAAAGTTTTATGGTAATATTTTGGGCATGTTTTCAATTGCAATATGGCTTTGTACATTATTTACATAAGTTAATTGATCTTTACGTTTTATGTTCTTTATAATAAATGTTTCTTTATTTTAATGATAAAGTTTTATGGTATTTTTTTTATTTTAAATTACTAGTATTTTTATTGATTTTAAAGTATTTGCACTATTTGTTTATAATGGATATTTTAATTGAACCCATCTTGTTTTATGCTTATGATGGTTATTTTAATTGAACCCATCTTGTTTTATGGTACATTTTTATTTCAAATTGCTAGTATTTTTTATTGATTTTAAAGTATTTGGACTATTTGTTTATGACGGTTAAATTTTAATTAAACCCATTTTTTTTATAAAATATCTTGTATATTTTGTTCATATTAAATTCATTTCTAAAAGAAAATAATATAGAATATTAAGAAAAGTATAAGTCCATTCATAGAAAGCGTGTCAAAAAGGAATAAGATATCTACACCACATATTTGGGTATACAAAATCATATTAAAGAATAAAAAACACATAATTTGAGGACCACATAATGGCTTTATGATTTTGAACTTTGAAACATGAGAAAGGACAAATTTAAACTGATGTGTATAAAAAGATAATGTGGAGAGGTGAAGTAGAAAGGAAAGGTGTTCAAAAATATAAATAGGAGAGTGTAAAGTTTTGAAAGTGTAGCGCATTGAACATGGGAGTGCCCAGTTTTGAAACAAAAATAACTTCAAGTGATGACAAAAGAGAGGTTATTTGTAATTTTGGTAAAAAGTTGTGGAGTGCATAAATGTAGTGGGAAGGAAGAATTGTGTTCAAAAGAAAATGTTAAAACAATAAAATAAAGTAGAAGAGGAAAAGTATAAAGAATATAAGTTAAATATACATATGAAAGTGAAACTATATAGAGATAAAACAAAAAAAGACATGTAAAGAGTAAATTAACACACTAAAGAGGATAACATTAGGAGAGAGAGGGATTAGAGAAGATAGAGGAGAAGAAGAGTGTTAAGATGTGATAAAAATAAAGATAAGTTATTATAATGATAATGTGTAACATCACAAGGGAAGCAAGTACAGGGGGGTTTTGTATAACCCCGAAGGACAAAAAGAACTGGTTTTTTCTTAGAGCCTAGGGAAAAAATCAAACAATCAAGCAGAAGGAATGACACTTCTCCAAGGATGTAAACTTGCCTCTCAAAGACAAACTCTTGCTAATAATAGGAGACTCCTCACTCATCATAGGTTTAATGGTATCCTCTTCCCCTCCCTCAAATATCCAATTGAAGAGGATCAAAGAGCGAATCAAGGCTTACACTAAAAAAATGAACAAGGTGATGTTTTTCCATGTCCTGAGAAATTTGAATCATGAAGCAAATCAAGCGACAAATAGGGCTACACAGCTTAATGAAGGTAATCTCCATGTTAATCAAACCAAGTCAGGTGGGATCCAATCCCATGAGACAACAGGTAAAATAGTTAGGAAAGCAACAAAGGATTTATCCTGACACGCTACTCCACCTTCAATCGAGAAAGACACCAGGCAAAAAATCCAATCCACGTGCGATCTTTATTTCTCAGGCTAGCTAGGTTGCCATCCATTTAATGGACATTCATGGAATATAATGTGCAGACCACGGAGCACGAACCAGTTTGTACCTTGCCTGATCCAGAAAGGAAGTTCACAATATGGGATGAACTTAGATGAAATCATGAGTATTTTTTGCCACATAAGGTTAAAAGGTTGGTGAGAAAGAGCTAGAATCCAGTACCATTTCCGTCCCCTTCCTCTGATTCGGGGTTGTAGGAGCAAAGCAACAACAAAGGTGACAAAACCTTAGGTTTTGAAGGACATGATGCCAAGGAACAAAGCTGAAAGGTGCAGGAGAACCTGTATTTGTGTCCACCTGCACACAGTTGAAGACGAATACAGAGGGAACATACAGGACCTAAGGAGATTTGCACACGCTTATGAACAAGATATGGACTATTTAAAGAGACGAGTAATCATGGAAGATGAGGTACGTGAGTAGAACGATGAGGAATCCAACCACCATATTGAAGATCTAGAGGAGGAATTAAGCCAATAAAAGCCATAAATCGAAAGATGGAGGAAAAACTCAACATCCTTGAAACTCATCTGGGTCTACTTCAACAAAGAATTGGCAATTTGGAATTCACAGCTTTCAGAAACACCACATGATACATTCAAATCCTGACTCAGGAGGCACACTCAGGATTCGCGGCGCAAGAAATTGGTCAGAATAAGATGGATCATGTTGTTCACTACTCTGATAAAAACTAGGTCCCATAATTTATGCTCTTAGTTTAGATATATTCGTTGATGTTAAATAAACATTAAATAATTCAATAAAAGTAAGTGTAACTTTTTAACATTAAGTAGTTTGTAGGAAAAAAAGAAAAAAAAAAAAAACTAATTTGTAAAACAAAATTGATATAATTGGTTGTGTACTTATATAACTCTTTAAACAGAGGATATTGAATAAGAGAGATAGCTAAATAGGAAAAGTAATGCATATGATAGGATACACCCATAGCTGCATATTATTGAAACAATTTTTTTTATGTGACTTTATCAAACTTAATAAAATCATATATATATAACCAAACTTCTAGCCAATTATTGTTGCGTATAGGTCCTTCATTTTCAAGGTTTAAACTCGCCCTATTAACATTTTTATCAACTTTTTAAAGAGAAACTTCTTACGTTCCCCACAAGTGTATATCATGAATAAATTTAAAAATACGTATCATTTAAGATGCGAATATATTTAATAAAGTGAAGTAAGTTTGCAACATTCATTTACTTAAACTTCTTTCGCCTAATATATTATAGGTGGGTTAATTATCTCATCAAAGTGATTGAGAACTCACATAGATTAATTGCTTTTATTAACACAAACATATCCCAAACTTTTGCAACCATCGATTAAAAAACACACAATAAAAGACACAAACATATCCCACTTGCATTTTTGTTTTTTTGCGCAATTTTTTGTTTTTCATGGTTTTGTTTTCTAAGACATTAAAATAAAAATCAACCATCGATTAAAAAAACACAAACATATCCCACTTGCATTTTTATTTTTTTTAAGCAATTTTTTGTTTTTCATGTTTTTGTTTTCTAAGACATTAAAATAAAAATAAAACGTGGTTACTTGGACATTTAGCGCATTTGAATATTCCTTGCCAAAGTTATCAGAATGCCTTTGAATACTTGTCGCTATAACCGTCAGCTCAGTCTTTCGACGCGGACCAAATTATGTGACATTACATTCCTCCCTCAATATTATTAGAGAAAAATAGGAACGAAACTACCGATTTGTAACTCCAAGTCTACTCAATGGGATTCGAAAAGGAGACCTTTGTAAACTTTTTCACTTGAAACAATCAAACTCACCATTGAAACTTACGTCGATAAGATGTGTTAAGGTTGGTAATGTGAAACTATAAAAAGAAACAGCAATAAAAGAATTATATAATAATAATACAAACTAGTGTAAATATATTTTAACCCCAAGCACCATAGTGAGAACTTTATACCTTGATGATTATATTTTCTAAGTTTAGAAGAAGAGGTTAAAATGTATCTATACTATTATGGTGAGGCTTTTATTTCTTTACTTTTTATGTTATCAAGATGACTTAGTGGTTTTCACCAGCATGGACGGAAATACAAGCATGGGCACAAGCATGTCTCAACTACGGTTTTCTAGCATTGATGCAAACACAAGCATGCCACTATTGTTTTTGATATCACTGATGTAAGCACCAAGCGCAGACATGTCCTAACCACTTTAACTAACACTAATGTAAATCCAAGCACAAACACAAGCATGTCCCGCAATATTCTTTTGGTATAGATATCGAATCAGGTGATGAAGAGTTTTGCTAAACTACATACTCTACACCAATCATAGAAGTTTCTATATATCAATTACAACTCAACACAAGAAATTGGGGCTTGGTGGAAAGTCTAGGAGAAAGGTTTGGCTTGGTCTCATTCATGAGGGAACTAAGAAGAAAGGAGATCATGGAAGACCTCCTCCATAGCAAATTAGAAATAGATTATGAAAAGACTCACTCCATTCTTTTGTAGGGTGTTGTGATTCCTTAGCTAGCTATGTAGGGGGGCTTACAAACCATATCATGCTCTATTACATTTAGTAGGCTCAATATCCGATCTTAATGAAGGATCAAGGGAAGCCTTGATTCAAATGAGAGGTGAGCATCCGTGCATTCTTGAGATCCCACCATAATGCTTCCTTTTTATTGACCATAAAGAACTAGAACAAACTTATATGCTATTGATGATAGATTTATCTAAGGTTTCATATTTGAACTTAGCCCTCACCGTTATTGTTGTAAGTTCATAGATTTACTTACTACTCATTCCTATAAAGGAGTACATGTTGTAGTTGAATGAAAAAAACACTAGCTCGAAGGATCATGTGGTCATTTTATGTCATGAAAGGGATGCGATCGACATTGGCAAGGAGCATGCAAAATGTTGCATCAAGCAAATACAAAAGCAACGAAATGTTGATGCAAAGGCTAAGGAAAATCTTAAGAAATAAGCAAAGTCCACAAAGCAATTACTAAGGTCCAAAGCAGCTATAGGATTGTTTCCTATATGTCTTCTCAAATATAAAAGGGACACAAGAGTTGGATGAAGAAGAAAGCTATCTAGTTGATAAGGTCATCACCATTATACCGCATAACTCACACTAGGAAGGTTTTGTGAAGCAATAGAACATAAAAGACAACATCGATAAAGTAAGTGGTGGACAATGAAGGGTTGGACAAAACCACTGGGAATGGAAAATAGAAACAAGATAATTAATGCAGTGGTCAAGTGACATAGGATGGAGCATAGGATGGAGATAGGAGAAATCATGCCCCTTGCCCTTACTTGATCTCAAGAAAAATTGTAGGATTCGAATATGCTAGCTACTCGAATTTAGACCGTATGGACAAAGTTGATGAATGTTAAGAAGAACGTGGAGCCTTGAGAGGAGGTCGTCGATGCTAAGTCAAAGACTTGGCGCATGGAATATGATTGCTTGAAACGAGAAACTACAAAGACAATAAGCGTAGATAAGGCCAATGAAGTAAACAACTTGTATGATAAGATAAATGTGCTTGAGGACAAACAAAAGTCTTCATGGAATATGGTAAAGGAAGTGAGCAAGAAATCCCAAGAACACTACCTTGAGGTAAAGAAAATCAGCATGTAGATGCTGGCCTCATTAGGATCCTCACATAGCAGAAGCAACTTAAGAGGACATTGTGACATTTGTTGAGAAGGCTACAAAGGCTACACAGAGTTGAACTTCCATATTTGATAAACATCAACAGTTTTAGGAGACCCTGATGAGGGCCCTTCCTGACAATGAGACTGTTAGAAAGTGGCAACAAGGAAGTTCTTCTATCATTGCATGTGTCCTTGCATGCTAGAAGACATAAAACAAGAATCCAAATGTATTAATGTCTTTTCTAAAGTTTAGACTTAGGAAAAGTGCATTAAGTGATCTAATTATTATTTGACTTAATGGAGTCACTTTTATAAAGTTCAAGTGAAAATAATTTAAGTGATGGCTAATCTAATCTTGGCCATTGATCTCACCGGAGGATCTCATCCATTGATCCATAGTGAGAAGTTAGGGTTTTCGCTTGGCCATTGAGTTAAAAGGAAGATTGATTTGGTGGAGAGGACACACAGAGATACATAGAGATTTCTTAGTCATAGCTTTCAGCCGGAGAGTGAGAAAGACAGTTTGCAGAAGAATTTTACAGAGAGGAAGACAAAGGAACTTTCATCTAGAGGATTGACAGGGCGACTTGAGCAACGGAGAGAGAGGGCCATACAGATTCGCAGAGGGGTCGTACAGCTAATGGCTGTACAACAGTTGCAGAGGCCCGTATGAGTGACGCAGGGTCGTACAGATCTGTTTGTACGCTGACGTAGAGGCCGTACTGATTACGTACGGTGACACAAAGGGCCATACAGTGACGCAGGAGGGACATACGTTTTGTGGGGTTTTCTCAGTGGAGTTCGATGGTTCAATTTTGCCATGTTGGGTAAAAATCGATTTTCTGGATTGTATTATTCTATATCTTCACAATAAAATATCTTCTCAGACTAATGTACCGGTTTTTCCATCTTGGATTTTTCCAGGGGTTTATACCCAAATATATTGGTGTCTCTATTGATGTGATTGATGTTATATTTCTCTCAGTATTTATTTTCCGTTGCATTGTGAAGAAATCCATTTGTGGTTAAAAGTAATATTTGGGGTTTAATTAAAAAATAAATAAACTTGCATACTTTAACTCAAGATTGGGTTTTAAGGAAATTTACAGAGACACTTTAGTGACAACCCTTCCTAACAATGAGACACTCTTTGAAGATTAATAGGAAACCCAACTTGAGATGAGTTGGATAGTGTGGCGGGGGATTGTTGTGACTGTCTTTATACCCTTTTGAAACCATAGTAGATCTATAATCATTCATGTAGTAGACCAAGTCATGAAGGAATCCATAGAAACTTGAGTATGTGGATCTCCTAAGAAAGTGTGAAAGGCTTAGTATGTGGATTTCTTAAGAAAGTGTGAAAGGCTAAGTGTGCATAACCTCCTCAGCAAAGGCACAAACCTCATGAACTTTGAGGATGAATATTAAAGGTGTAGAATCTATCTAACTTAGTGGATGACAATTGTCTCTTTAGAATCTTTTTAGAATCTTTTGGCACCATCTCACCAAGCCTATTTCTTCAACGTTTGAAATGAATATTTCATAATGAAATGCTTAATAATTTCTAAGAAATTGTACTTCCTATTCTTTGTACTACATATAATTTATTGGTATGAAACATTCCTCGAGTGAGACATCTTTCCTTCTAAAGGTTGAAAACGTTGACATTATTAGACTACATCAAACATTTGGACATCTTTTTTCAACCAGAAAATAAGTTATATTTCCATTAATAAAAATATATGAAAGAGTGTCAATACAATCATCCATTCCAGGAGAGAGCTAAGACATGGCGCTAACATCAAAACCAAACCCAAGAGACTAATGATCTCGATAAAAACCCAACAAAACACTTATATGATCGTCGAGTTTAAAAAAGAACCAACATAATTACGTTAGTTATTTTAGATAATTTATAAAAATTACCTTTATTAATAATTTATGAAAATTACCTTTATTAATAACCAAAATTTGTCATATTTTAATGTACTAACAAAATATTTTTAAAAATTAAGTTACCCCACTTTAAGCTTAATAAATGATAAAAATAATACATAAATAATTTCAAAAATAATATATTATATAATAAAACTATTATATGTATATATTATATTAAAATCATATAATTGACACATGTATATCTTAATGGTACTAAAAACAATTAAACCCATGTTAGATACAAAATGAGTTGAATCTATAGTGCGATAAATCAAATGAATGTTGACTTGTAAGGTTTTATGAGTTCAGTATAAGATGTTATAAATTAAATGAATGTTCACTTGGCAAAGGCTTATAGAAAGATGTTTTTATGGGTTCATTATACATTGATAAATTAAATGAATATTGATTTGAAGGGTTTTTAGAAAGAGGTTCTTTTGGGATTGAGATTAGCTAAATGAATTACATAGTATTAATCATTACTTTCGGAACTTGTACCCAATAAACAAGATTTCTTGAGAGGTCATCTATCCCAAAACTCCTCTAACTCAAGCACATTTAAGTGTGGAGTTTTCCCCACAACCAAGGCCACTTAGCTTGCTACTCGATTTGCAAAACCTTAAGGTTTTTAGAAAGAGTTTCCTTTGGGATTGAGATTAGCTAAATGAATTGCATAGCATTAATCATCACTTTCGGAACTTGTACCCAATAAACAAGATTTCTTGAGAGGTCATCTATCCCAAAACTCCTCTAACTCAAGCTCACTTAAGTGTGGAGTTTTCCCCACAACCAAGGCCACTTAGCTTGCTGCTCGATTTGCAAAACCTTAGCAAGTATTGTGCCTTATGAACTATTCAGTTAGAGATCCCTTGATTCTTTTTTATGTATGTATAGGGGTTTGCGCAGTCCAACATATGATATATCATTTTTGGGATTATCTGGGTAGTGTAAGTCATTAAGCTATGACTCATATCCCATGAGTATAGTTGCAACTAGCCAATTTCTCATGGTTTTGAATAGTACACTTTGCACTCATTGCATTAGGTGATGCGATATGATTAAGACCATTTACATATATATTTGAACAAGGATTAAGGAATGTTAGTTTTTGGGTTTAAATGTTTACATTATGGTCAGCGGTGCTTAAGTGATATGGTGTATATGGTGTATGAATGACCCTTGATTGTTATGTGATGGATAAACTATGGTTGTTATGACCCTTGGTGGAGTATGGTATTGGTAACTAGGGTAAACTAGATTATTCAAAGTTCAAGGAAGAACACACATGTCAAAAAGTAAGATTTGAACCCGAAAAGGAAGGATGTCAATTTTCTTGACAACCACTCAAACTACACCCAATTAACTCATCTCCAATTATGTTAAATATTAACAATTAACTCACAAAAATAACACACATGTTAAAACTAAAGATTTGAACCAAAAACAAGAATAACAACTTCTTCTCAACCGCTTAACTATCACCCAATTAACTCATCTTCAAATCAAAATTAAAAAAACATATATCTAAAATTCACATAAATAACTTACATGTTAAATACTAAAAATTAAGATATACAATGACATGCTTCCAAAAAAAACACTTAAAGTGACTATAAGACATAAATCAATGACCTTCTCAAAAAGTTCGGTGGTGAATTCAACTCAAGACAATCATTGATGTTGACCACACACTTACATGTCTTAGGGAAACATTAATGTCCACCAAGATATTCCTTGGTTTCACAATAAGACCACATAACTAAAACCACATATTTATCAATCTTTTAATATTCTTTAAAATATATTTTATTTTTTAATTGAAAATTTTATTATTAGTATAGATTGGTTTAAAATTTGGATTTATTAAGTATTAGAAGGGATTAATTTTTATTTTTGAAAGGTATCTTTCTTAAATTATAAACATTTAGCTATCCTTGATATAATAAATTTTTACATTTTATTTTTATAAAAAAATTATCATTTTATAAAAACTAAATTTTTATTTTATATTTAATTTTTTAATTATTATTATATTATAAAAAACAAAATAATTGATATCTACATTTTCACCTACGTTTTTTTTTAAGTTTAACTAAATTTAAAAAAAACAATCCAAATCATAAAACATTTAATCCACTGGATTTTAATCACCATTTCCAATGTCCCTAGTAAAAATAATAAAAAATGCAAACCCATAGAAAAGTTTATGACATGTGGAAATGTTTGAGTCGGCTTGACCGTATCTTCTACTGGGGTCCGCATTCCACTGATATTTTCCAGGAATCCTTGACTTTCTCAACTCCGCGTTGCATGGACAGTTTGATTCCCTTCCGTTCATTCGACGTACGAATTGACGTGCATGTTTTATTAATGGTTACAATAATTTTATCATTTATGTCCATGTCGATATCTTAGATATCTTATTAAAATTAAAGTATAATAAATGTCACCGGCGAATTATAAACCATGAGGACAAAGATTTTGATATATATTGATTAATTGGTTTTCTTTTATCTATAGATGGTATATTAATTAATTGGTTTTCTTTTATCTATAGATGGTGTTATTTTTTAACTACATATTTCATAATTTTAATGATAGCGATCTTTGTAAATTCCAGTCATGTAGATTTTACTGTGTGTTTTGTTTTTACCATTGTCATTGTTATTCATTTGGGCAAAACACTTAGGGGTCGAATGTTTGTTCATGTTTGACTATGTGTGATATTGATTGTGTGTGATATTGTTTGATTTTTTATGATATTGTATGGTAAGTTTTAAGTAAGAGTGATGTAATTGGTGTTGGGTTGTATTTTGACTGTGGAGGTTAGCTGTTTATTGTGTAAAAAAAAAGTAAGAATGATATGAAAGGTATTAAGATGACTGATGGATGAGATTTCATCATTATTAATTCAAAGCTCCAAACTTAATATTAAAGTATTTGGACAATTTGTTTATGGTGTTTGACTTAATTAATCTCTAATTTTTATATTTGTATAAAAAAATTTGTACATTTTATTCATATTAAATGCTTAAACATCAAGTAAAGTATAAGTAAGTATGTTAAAAAGGAATAAGATAACTATACCATAGATTTGGTTACACAAAAACATGCTAAAGAATAAAAATCATGTAATTTGAAAACCACATAAGGATCAACTAATTTTTAACTTTAAAACTATGGACAAGGCAAATTTTAGACCACTAGAGAAAGTGTGTGGAGGTGGAGTGAAAATGAATGGTGTGCAAAAAACTAAAAAGTTAAATATGAGAGTGTGTAAAGTGTTGAATAGGGGAGTGAGAAGTTTTGGAGTAAAAATACAATCATGGGAGCAAGAAAGAGGTTAACTATAGTTTTGAGAGACACTCATGGAGTGTATGGATGTCTTCAGAAGGGAGAATTATACAAAAGAAAATGTGGAGATGATAAAATAGAGTAGAAGGAAAAGAGGAAGTGAAACCTAGAGGCAAAACAAGAAGACATCTAAAGAATAAATTAGCATAATAAAGAGGATAACCATTCTTAATAGAGGGATAACAAAGAATAAATGAGAAGAAGAATAGTTAAGATAAGATAAAATTAAGGATACATTATTATATAAAGATAACATGCAACATCACATATATAATAATTACAAACTAAAAACTATCTATAAAAAACAAAATATTACCTATAAAACATGACACTAAGTAAAGAAAGCTAATGGTAGTTAAAACATAATGTGCAAGACTAGTTAATATATTAAGTCATGTCCTTATGCACCATACTAAATAGAGTGTATTGAATAAGGCGACGGCTGGCAGGATTTTTTACGAGATCTTGGAGGGATCCCTCTTGCTCTCTAAAGGGTTCTGGAATATTTTTGTTGTATAGTATGATGCCTTGTTTTTTGACTGCACTCGTTTTAGGCGGTTAGTCTTACTTTTTCTTATTTTATTCTAGTTACTACTTACATTTTGGGCCTTTGTTCATCATTAAACATTCTGGGGGATTGGTATATCCCGGCACTGTCTCTTATTGGCTCATGTACTGTCTTGTTAGACCTGGAATTGTCTTGGTATTTGGTGGCTCAGGTGTGGTTACTTGTTGGACTTTTCTGTTACTTTATACCTCTTATACTTATAAATAAAATATAGATTTTTTCTATTGAAAAAAAAGAGTGTACTGGATAAATAGAGTGTAATGAATAAGAGTAAATAGAGTGTAATGAATAAGAGAGATTAGGTCATGTCTTTATGCAACATATTAAATAGAGTGTAATGAATAAGATAGAGAGTACAATGGGAAATGTGATGTATAGGAGAAGTTCATGTTATTAGAACAAATTTTACTTTCATATTGAATCATCAAACTTCAAAATTATATACATAATCAAATTTCTAAAAATACCGAACCATAATTAAATGTTATACTAAAAAATAAAAGACTAATTATTTTTGGATATTTGTCCTCCACCTTCAAGGTGCAAGACTCAAAACCACCATTAACACTTTCATCTTTATCAATATTTATTTAATACAAATTTTGAAGATTTGCAAAAAAAATTAATTAACACAAAAACGTATCACTTATCATGTAAACTAACTACTTTTACTAATACTAACACAAACATAAAGGTATACTCATAAACATGTCCCAAACTTTAACTAACATCAATGCAAACACACACACTCTGACTAACACCAATACAAACACAAACATTTCCCTACTAATTTTAATATAACACAAACACAAACATTTAATAACACTAACACAAACATATTCCAAACATTAAGTAAAATACAAATAGTATGTCCCAGGTTCCAAAGCAAACATATTAATGAAAACACTTAAAAAAAAACCACAGCTAGTTTTTTGTGATATTTGTTTTCATGACATGAAATAATAATAATAAAAGGTGGAGGTTTAGCGCTTTTTAATATTCCTCGCCAAATGTGTCGGATCGTCTCTAAATACTTGTCAGATTGTCACACTAAGCGCCACTGTGCCATCTCACTCTCACTCCTCTTCAATAATTAGCAGAAGCAGCTGCGTCTGTTGCTCCTGTTTCTACGCGGACAAATTCTGTTACATTACATTCCTCTCTCTTCTCGCAGCTCTCGATTTTAACAGAGAGAAAATCGGACTTCAGCACGACACAGAATTCCCACAATGGAGCAGCAGCTCCGGAGACAGCCGAGCGTCCGCAAGAAGCACCGGTCGACGGGGCGGCGGGGCGACACGCCGCTCCACTCGGCCGCCAGGTCGGGCGATTTGTCTCGGCTCCGAAAAATTCTTTCTCCCGACTCCGACAATGACGATTCCGACGTCGAGAAACCCCTCGATGGACGAGCTTTAATTGCCCGACAGAACGAGGCGGGGGAGACGACATTATACGCCGCCGCCGACAGCGGCCACGCGGAAATCTTGAAGGAGCTGCTCAGTTACGCCGATGTCGATCTTGCGGCCGTCAAAACCCATGCCGGCAGCAACGCCCTGCACGCCGCGGCAAAACACGGGCACGTTGGTAAGCCACAAACCAATGCTTTACTTAATCCCTTAAACGAGAATTTGAATTTGACTTCGAGTAGATTCTTGCCAGAATTTATTTGGGTTTCCTGTTTTGTGTTAAAGATTGTGTGAAAGAGCTGGTGAACTTCTGCGGATTCCTTGAGCTGGCGATGGCGCCGGATTCCTCGAGCTGTACGGCGCTTTACTTGGCCGCGACGCTGGGCCACGTGGAGGTGGTGGCGGAGCTTTTGGCGGCGAATGATGGGCTTGTGATGATTGCAAAGAATAACGGGAAAACGGCCCTGCATTCTGCTGTGAGAGGGGGTCATCTGGAGGTAGTGCGAGCTCTGCTAGGGAAGGGTGCGGATTTGTGTGGTTGTAAGGATCACAAAGGGCAGACGCCTCTGCATATGGCGGTAAAAGGGCCCAGTGCGGAAGTTGTTAAAGAGCTGCTGAGAATCAATCCTTCGGTGATTAATGTGGTGGACAAGAAGGGGAACACTGCTCTGCATGTGGCCACCAGGAAGGGGCGTGAACAGGTATGTTTTTGGCATTTGCTTCTGAATTTACGTTTTAAATTAATCATCTCTCTCAGTTCCAGAACAGTGCGGTACCAATAGGGCATTAAAAATCACCGCAAGGTCTGAGAGGTATATGATGAAATCCTATACAATCCCTGCCACTAGTGAATGTCTATGTAGCGTCCTTTGGGCCCTATGCTCATAGGGATTTATGATAACTTAAATGCTAATTTATATCATATTCTTGTTTTATTTATGTATAATAACATTCTTGTTTTATTTATGTATAATAACTAGCATAGATCCGTCTTAATTTGAGATGTATTAAGCTTTTAGAGTGACAAAAGAAAACCATGTATAAAAAAGAACCCATTCTAGACCTCTTTGTTGCACCTAGAGAAGTGAAGGGGAGCATAAGATCATGTGGAAATACTATTATGGTAACATTGGCATCTCATCTACTCAAAATACATCATCTACTCAAAATACAAAATACTCTATGTTACCACCCAGTTTGCACAAGGATGATTGCAATGACAGAAGATGACAAAGAACCAGGAGACTTGCAGTTCCAAGGCTTACCTTAAGCACTCTTCCTCTTCTTCAGCTGCATCTTTTTTGCCCATGGTCAAAAGATGATGATTGTAAAATGACATGATACTTATGTTACATGTGTAAAAGGGCTAGCCCAACTATGACAGTTATAGTTAATGGTGCTTTGGAGTGTTTTTTTGCTTAGATAAATATAAAACCCTGTGATCTATATTGTCGAAGTTTTTTCACTAAATCATGCCTCCAATAGCATCCTTACTACATCTGCCATAGGATGGTGTTGTTAGACCTTAGTCGCTTTGTCATGCATTACTTGTGTCACCATGTTTTTCTTATTTTAGATGCCAGTTTAGGTCCCTTGGGGATGTAAATGTTATTAAATTGTATTAAAATGATTAAAGGAGGTGCCAAACACCTAATAGACCCCTCTATCTCCCTTCATGAAGCCTAGCACCTTCTCTAGACAAATTCCCTTATTTTTGCACTCTAGAGACAAACTTTATGGATTTATGGTGGTAGGTGAAAGGGAATATTCCTTTTTAGGTGGGTGCACTTCCTAGTCTAGGAGTTAATTGCAGAGGTGTCACATTGAACTCTAGTTTGCTCCAGTTATGGTTGGGATGCCCCCTATTTGTCCTCAATGGTGGCGCATGAGCTTCTAGTTGGCTCTATAGGTGGTGTCTTGAGCTCTAGTTAGCTCCTATAAGTGGCGCTTAAGCTCATGCATGAAGGATGACACTTGAAGGGGAGCCTCCTTTTCTCATTTTGCTATTTAAGCAAGTGCACCCACTTTCTTTTCTTTGTGGGTTGATGCTTGATGATTTTGATGTTGTTGTAATCACTCTTTGAGAGCAATATTTGTTAAATAAAGAAAGACTTTGGAGGTCACATGTGGAGCAACTTCTTGATGTGTGGACGCTAACTTGTCTTGTACTTCAAAGGTAACCCGTGTCTTTTACTATTGTGAATTCCTTTTTCTCTTTGTTAGGGCATTGAAAGGGTATTACTACCTAGTTGGATGTGGTTATTCTAAGTTTATGCTTGGTTAAATCTCATTGCTAGTTTACTTGAAAGGTGGTTATTTTTAGTATCTTTACTATAAGTTGGATCGTGCTATATTAACCTGTTATCACACAACTTGTAGTTGCCCCTAGTGGTATCCCATCCGGAACGGTAGAGGAGATGGGCAACTAAAGAGGTGACCTAAGAGATGCCACGGTTCCCAATGCAAGGTGGGAGTCACGTCAACCGAGGCACTCTTCACTTCAGATCTAGATGAATCAAGACCTAGGGGGAGACCCTATAACCAATCAAAGATGATTGGACCCGAACAAAGGTTCCTAGGGATGAGTAAATGGTAAGTTACGGAAACCAATGCAAGGTAAAGTGGACCTAGAAATTAAAGTATGGTTGAAGGTGGTTTGAGAAATGATTAGTGTTTCAACCAATGTATGATTTAGGCCACATGATTAGTTATAATGACGAGGTATAGTACCATGTGTTACACAAGTGGGTCCTACTTTCTTGGGATATGTGAAATGGCTTAAAGTGGACCCACAAGGTGAAATTAAGGGATGCAATTAGCACTAGAGGATATGTGATGAGTAGATCTATGGATCTAAGTTGAGATTAGGAGTACCCACTTACTGGATCTAAGGTTTGACACAATTCCCAAGGAGTGCGACTTGCTTAAGGAGGACTAGTGCCTTGTTGGATGGGTTAATGGAGTCAAAAGATATGTTAAAGTGTAGATCGGGACACCTAGAGGTCAAGACAAGTGGGTTAATTGAGATAGAGTGGTTGGATCTTGCTAGATCTAGGATTTCATGAAATGACCCAAGTGGACCACAATCCGTTAAAACAAGGAATGCTACCCCCAAGGCAGATCGTCACAAAATGATACTCTAGATATAGGTTTCAAGGTATGCCCGTTCCAAATCCACTGAAATCTCAACTACCCAGGTCCTAGAAGTGGACAAACTCAGTCACCCAAGGAAGTGCGACCTTGCTCAAGGAGGGCTAAAAGGTGGATAAGGTGTGTCAAATCAAGTCGAATGGCCACCAAATTGTAGATCCAAGTAGCTTAGGCAATGATCTATGTGGATCTAGAAAATCAAGTCAATCCAAGGGTTAGATCTTACTAGATCTGAGTTTTAAGGTGCCAAGTAGTTCAAAAGGGGGTTTTAATCCCTTAAAATGTGGAATGATGCCCACAAGGTAGAAATCACCCAAGTAAAAGTCTAGGGATAGGTTATCAAGTGTGTAGATTGCAAATCAAGTGGGATCTCACCTACCCACATGCTAGATCTAACCCAACAAGCCTCTCCAAGGAAGTGCAATTTGGTTCAAGAGGGCTATATTGCCTTGAAAAGTGTGTTAATTTTAACCCAATCACCACCAAACTATAGATCCAACTAAGGGTGGATGCTATAGAGGTGGGTTCTTAAGATCTTTTCAAAAGCAAGGCTAGATCTAAGTAGATCTAAGAAAAACCAAAATGAGGGTTTTAATTAATTAGGGTTTGTGACCAATGAAGAGAGAATGGATGGAAAGAGACACATACTTTGTAGATCTTACCTCAATTGCTTGTGGCCACCTTGCAAATTGATAGCATTCTCCTATGTGTATATTCAAGAGTGAGATCCAAGAGCTCCAAGCAAAACATCCTCCTCCAAGATAGCCAAATTGTCCTCTTCCTACAAGACAAGATCAAAGAAAAGATACAATAATGATACTCCCTGTCACAAGATCAACCCAAGAGAGAATATGTGGATCCCTCCAATAATAACCCTCAAAAAATCGCCCTCCTCTCCACCAATTCAACTTTCCTGCAAGAAAACTAGTAGAAGCACCAAAATCCACAATGATACATAGAAGAGATACTGTATACTCGAGATGCAAGAGAATCCACAAGACAAGAGAGATATGCTCTACAAAGAAGTGTTATATTCCAATATTCCAGAGCTCCAAAGGTGAGCTATACAATAGGGGGTCTCCTCCTTATATAGGATAATAAAGACCAAAACCCTATACCACTTTACAATACTACATCAAATGAGTGGTTGAGATTAAAAGATCTCAATATACAATCAATGGCTAAGATGAACCATAATAACATAACACATGGATCACTCATAAAGTGATGATGTTATAGTCTAAAATAATCATGGAGGGTGACATCATCCACTAGAGGGGGTAAAAGTACCAAAGCCCACCTCATAATGACTAGGACATGACATAAGAAGCACATGGTGGGGCTAGGAGGCATCAATCCTTACTAGCTCATCCCCAAGGCACAATAAAATAATAAAATGTCCAATATAATATAAATGATCAAATCTGTCCTCAAAATCTGTGACAGACAAGCAGTAAAAGACCTCCTGTGATCGCTGTGGGCCTACCCACATGGTGAAAACTGGCTGGAAGATAGTGGGATCACCCTGGAAGACCTTTGTGAAAACCAAATGCCAAAACCTTGCCTCAATTTCCCAAATCGAATTCCTCAATGACCACTTTATCCCATTTTTTAACTACCTCGGTAACTGTGAAAGTGCCAAAACTGCCTCCTAGGGCATCTGCGCTGTCCAACTGAGCCCACCAGGCTCTCCAAAAGGGGGGGTAAATGGTAAAAGCAAGTGGCTGGAACACCCCCTCCTCATACAGCGCCCTAGGTGAACTGGCCTCTCCTGGCCCCTGTTGCTCAGGCTGGGAAATCAGCCCCAAATCTGGGCAACAATTGTAAAACTACATCAATCACTGTCAGAAGTGCCCGGAACTGAAAGATAAGTGTCTCATTGGATCCAGAAGACCCAAATCCACTACGAATGTGTACTCATACACCATGGGTTGCCCTAATGGGCCAGCTGTAGGGTCCACCATATATGGACAGTGTATAATCTGGTGATCTGAAGTAATAAATAAAACTGCTGAACTGCATCAATCATCATCTGCATCATATGTCCATCATATGATATCATCATCAAGTATGTGGGACCATCAATCATCATCAATAGGTATATTATATGGCCCACATCATCACGGATCCCAATAATATACAACCAAGGATAAATCACATCAGTAGAATAAGACATGCTTCTCTAATCATTTTCACAACCAAGCTCAAAGTATAACATCCATTCAGTGGCATTAATCAAGTTATCATATTCCTTTGTTATATAAAATTACTTGCACAATAGTTCAAATGACAAACTCACCCATTGGACATGGTCAAACTGCTAGTGAAGGGTGAAGGCTAGGAACAAGGTTGGGCCAAGGGGTTGACTTGTCTAACTTAAAAATACTTTGGACTAGGAGAAGGGGGAAGCTAAAAACTCTGTGCTGGACAAAATAACACGGGGGATGGCTGTGCCTCACAAATGGATAAGTTGTTTAGAGAGTGCTTATTCAACTTAGGCATCATGTCTACATCAAGTTGATCCAGGTTCATTAGGATCATTCCATTTCATTTCATGGCCTTTTTGGCCTACATAACCGTTCGGATCTCAGGTGTGCTGATAAGCACAACTAGTTGTAGCTTGCATCCAGGGCATGTTTTCAAATAAATATAAGGTCAACAATTGTTTAGATATAGCTTTTAAGAACCATTGCTTTTTGGACCTTGCTTATACTCTTCGAGGAGTATTTTTAGCTGTTCATCGCTCTTGCCCTTTTTAGTTTCCATGTGCGAATTTATAAGTTTCCATAAGTAGAACATGAGCTTTCAGTTTTAACCAACAACATCTCAAGTGACTGGGGGGAGTTCGAGCCAATGCCAAACATCGGGACAACCGACCAGAATGATTTAGGCCTACCATCCAACTCACCAAAGGCAAGTTTTGTCACCAACTTAGAGCCGAGACACTGAACATACAGGGATGCAATCCAAACACAGAGGTAGAAAAATGAGGAAGTCCTCAGTATCAGAAAGTCAAATGAGACAAGTCAAGGTTTAAAGTCAAATAGGAAAGTCATGTATGGATGGAGTCAAGTGAATATGGAGCCTACACTAGCAGACAACTGGTGTCAGGAAAGACCATATCTATGTAAGGTGGAAATCCAGTGGGTTTTGTTAAATGACCTAAATGTGCAAGCAATTGTCCATTTTATGATTTATAGTTCATTTTTTAAACAGTTTGCCACATCAAGAATAATATACCAAGCAGATGCTGTGAACATGACTAAATCAACAACATAATAATCCACAGTCAATGATAAAATATCCATAGATCATATAACATCATCATAGTAATAAACATCATATACCATCTGAAACACTGCTGCAATACATCTCTAAGCACTGAACTGAAACTGTATGGGATAAAGGGTCACATCGGTCATCAAATCTGAACTCTCAAGGCTTAGCCTTGACACAAGGTCTAACATAAGTCTGAATAATACACTGCTCTGATCATGGGTGATCACAAAATATACAATCATCATAGCCATGCTCTGAATAATGGAAGCTCTGGAATGTGCAAATAGCTGCTAAACAAGAATAGTAGCCCTGCTACTATGGTGTGATAACATAACCCCTTGCATGTAGATTACACCCAAGAGAGGAAAAAGAGGAGATCCAATCTCCTTTACAATTGTCTTTTTGACTACAGGTTCCTTATTCATTGAGAGGATTGAGGCTATCCCAACACAACCTCTTTTCTTCAGTGATATTTCGGACAAGGCCCTTCTAGTTTTTCCTTGGTGACTCCATTGTCATTTTCAACCTTCCAAAAGATAAAAGAAGATTTCCCTTTACTTATTTGTTTCAATCTATTGCACATAAAAGAATATCATTAAAAATAGATTTGTATACCCTAGATCTTTCATAATCTTAGAACATCTACTAAGCTAGATCTATTTTGAAGAGGAGTTTGAACTTGCATGTTAAAAGAAGTCATTTATAGTTCAGATTTTTCTATATTAAACACAAATCTGCATGTTTGAGACCTCTAAAAACTTTTCTAAAGTGCATATTATAGGTGGACAACTGGGTGTATTAATTGAGAACACTTGCAAGCTGCCCTATAGTCCCCCCTTTCAATTTTGGGTTATTCATGCTTGTTGATTTTTACTAACAAAGTGCAGGTTTGGACAACTAAGGCAGCCTAAAGGTGGCAGCCTCGTCTTGGGAAGAAGGGTGGTTAGACTACCCATCTCCGAGTCAACTTTCTTCTCTCTTTGACCTTTTTCTTCTTTAATTGTAAGCTTGTCTGTTGTCTTGAATCATGGACCAACAATAATTTCTTAAAGGGTCCTTGGAAGGCATTGTAACCCGCATGCAACGTGATTCTTACCATTGGCCTTGTCTATTTTCTACTTATTTTTCTTTTGCATTTACTTTCAATAACATATATTAACAAAATTAAAATTTATCTATTCATCCACCACTCAATAATTGGATGTCACTTCACTATATTAACAATCTACGTTAGGACTAATCGCTTTTACTTTCATAGATTATAAACTAATCGCTTTACTTTTCTTAAATAGACTTTTCTACTTTTTGTCCATCCCTTATGTGGACACCAACAATCTAGGCTAGGCTTTTAAGTCATCTACAATCTAATCAGCTAAAAGAAACTACAAAGCATTTATTTCATTCATTATATTTCAAATGAAAGCATACAAGCGATCCTTGTATTACAAAGTTTCATATATATGTAGTTCTCATGATATTTCAAATCTAACTTTTTTTTCATCATCTTTGTAGCATAAATTTATTTTAGGGCATTGGTCTTTCGGAATATTTTACTTGCAGGGAATCTTAAATGCTTATGAAGTTGTAGATCTAATCTCTTATGCCATTGCTATATCATAGATTAAATCTGCTTTACGTGCTTTATTTTCTTAGTGGCTTGTTGTAATTACATTAACTCATATAGTTTACTCATCCTTAGTTTATTTTATTAGGGTCTACCTTCCTTGGCTTTGTTTGAGAGTTGGCCTAAATAGAAGGGTTGAGTGTTGTGGTGACAATTACACCCAACCTGAGCTTGCCCCCAAGGTCGCATTCAATGGGTTGAAATTTTTCTCATGTAGGTGCGGATTAGGAAGTTTCATTAGGAAGTTAATATAACACAATCCAACTTTTGCACATATTAAGTGTTCCAAGTGAGAATGCTTTTACCTTGACATCACATCATGAGTTTCCCTCCTCTTCTTGTTTCCAATTGGAGGATGGTAGTAAATAGATTTCCCCCTTCCTCCCTAGTTTTCTAGTTTGAGAACAACGTTTGCCAACAGAAAGGCTTCCGGTTGGAGGATGATAGTAATGTGAATTACCCCCCTCTTCCCCATTTTTTGGTTGGAGGAAGATAATAATGCGAATTCCACCCCTCTCCCCCACTTTTTTAGTTGAATGGTAGTAATGTAGATTCCCCCTAGTCTTCCTTAGTTTTCCAATTGGAGGATAGTAGTAATGCAAATTTCCCCTCTCTTACTAGTTTTTGGGTTGGAGGACAGTAATAATATGGATTTCTCCCCTCTTCTTGAGTTTTTCAATTGGAGGATGTTAGGAATGTAGATTTCCTCCCCTTTCCCAGTTTTTTCGGTTGGAGGACATTGGTAACTTGAATTGCCCCCCCTCTTCCCTAGCTTTTTGGTTGGATGACAATGGTAACTGCTAGTAGAAGTATCGACAACCTCAAGCCTACTCAATGGGACTCGATCTTGAGACCTCCATGAAATTTCATACAAGAGCATCTATCAATCAATCTTGCCCTTGAGGCTTATATGGATAAGGTGTGTTATGGTTAATGCAAAAGTGAAAATGGTCGAGGGTCAACTCGGCTCGGACACGGAGTCGACAATGACTCGAATTAGTTTGATTTCAATGACTCAATTTTTAAAAAAATACATAAAATATTCAAATTTTAAAGGATTAATACAAAATTGAAAAACAAAAGCCCGCCATACTAAATAAGACATGAATATAAGAAAACCCAACCATTATACATATGTACATACATACATATATATATACATACATACATATATATACATACATATATATATGTATGTATGTATGTATGTATGTATGTATGTACAAAACCATCGAGGGTCAACTCGGCTCGGACTCAGACTCGGCAATGACTCGTACCAGTTTGATTTCAATGACTCGATTTTTTAAAAACTACATAAAATGTTCAAATTATCAAGGGAAAAAATTACTTTAAAGATTACAAACCATTAGAGACAAAATAT
The DNA here is from genome assembly GCA_027924585.1 of Larix kaempferi. Lineage (NCBI taxonomy): Eukaryota > Viridiplantae > Streptophyta > Pinopsida > Pinales > Pinaceae > Larix > Larix kaempferi. Next base: position 85,712 of record BSBM01001272.1, read on the forward strand.
GCAAAGTCTACTCATGTATATACCATGTAAGGGTGAATATATCAAAATGGCACCAAGTACGATACATATTTGAATCAAAATTGAAAATACGTAATCACCGAGGCTCTAAATGGCCTATAGAGTCCAAAAAACATGATATGCCTACAAGGCTACAAGATCAACATGATCAGTCATCAAAGATCAAACTTATCATAGGGGAAGAATTGACTCATTTCAGACTGTTAGCATACCTAGACAGTTGATTGTTGGAATGGGATAGTGGAAAGTTGAGAAAACAACCAACAAAACAGCTTAATGGCCACAAGTAACAATGAGATGGACACAACTCCTTCAAGTTGGGTTGTAGCCTCCTCAATCAGATGCTAAATCCACTACAAACAGTTCAAGACGACTGCCCAACAAGCTCCAAAATCTTTAACTGTTCAACTTGCAATTCCGCTCCAAAACTTCCAAATGCTCAATGAAGATGTTGTGAGGAAAATAGAGGGTGGTTGGGGTCTCCTCATAGGATATCGAGTGCAATCCATATCAGACACAAAATACATAAACAAAGAGGCTCTCAATGGCTTGTAGAGCCCAAAAAACTTCATGCTACAATAAATAACTACATATAATCAAAATCATTGCCTATATTGTGATCCTAGTCATCATTAGCACCCCGATCCCCCCTCCTCTAGGCTCTAGCCCTTCCTTGCCTCTACCTTGAATCTCGAAGTTGATCTTCCAAGGACATTAGTCAACACCCTACAATTTTGATGAAACTTCTTAATCCAAGTATTAAAATAAGGTAGAAAAAGCTTCCCATGCTTAATAAGTGATTTTGCATGACTAAAGGTACATTTTTATTAAGGTCATGACAGAGGAGTTCTATCAACTTCAACGATCAGGCATCAACACCACCAACATCAAGGTACATAGAGAGGTTGATGTGCTTGATTAAATTCCAATCCCTTACCCTCATACATGATAAAATCCAGTGGAAACGTTGCAATCCTGAAATGCTGAAAACTATAAAGTCTGTTGAATTTTGAATGGGATCTAAAATTCTACTTTTTGCTTATGAATTCTGGTGAGGTTGTAACCTCTCTCAAACATCCTGGAACCACTTTCCTTATCTTTCATTTTCTATCCTTTTAGTTTAAGAATTTAACATTACTGACTTCAATCTCATTGGTCCAAATTAAAAAAAAATTGTCTAGCCTCCACGCACATGCCCTGGGAACATTTGGATTAACTTGGCCGAGTTAATGCAAAACTGGCCGGTTTGAATGTCGGTTCAGAGCCCACAGCCAACAACTCGGTCGAGCTGGTCTGTTCTGAGTTTTAAAACACGAATATATATATATATATATATATATATATATATATATAGATATAGATATAGATATAGATATAGATATAGATATAGATATATAGATATAAAATAAATGAGTGTAGATATATTTTAACCCCAATCTTTTTAGTAGCTAGAAGTTTACACATCAATTTCTTTTTCATCCCTTTGGGTGTGTAATAGATTCACTGTTAAGATGGATCTACAATTAGTGCTTAAAATGTCAAAGGTTGAGATGGATCTATGCTAGCTTGTTTTATTATAATTATAGTGAGTTTTTTTTTAAGTTACAAATCTCAAAATTTCTCTCATTTTAATTTATTAGTGTTACAAACATTATGTTACACATCTCATCTAGACTAGGTTGCAAAGGGCACCTTGCTTCTTTAGGTGCAATTATTAATACCTTCATATAATAACCATGCATACCTATTGTTTTTTATTTGGTGAAATACAAGATTTCTAGTGAAAGTTTGGGATTCTTTTGGAGAGAGAGGAGAGGAGAGGAGATTTTATAATAGTAGAATCAATTTCAAGATGCCTTAAGATGAACGTATTCGACAGTTGTTCACACATAGTCACCCACACAATGCGTCCCATGTTCAAACCCTATGGAGAACATGTTTGATAACCAAGGTTGAGAAAATTGTTACTTATTCCATGTTAATGTAGTGTGAGATTCATAGCTCCCTAAGAAAAAACAAAAAGTGTCTATAATGCCATTATTGTTTTATAATATAGATTTATTGATAAATTAAATTGAAGGCTAGTTTAGATGATTATCTCCTGTTGTGAAAGTTTTCAACCAATCAATTCTTTTGAAGGGTAAAATTTTCATTTTCTGGGAAAATTCTAAATGGACCATGTATGAAAGGTAAAAAAGCATTTTAAGGATTGTGAATTTTGCCAATTTGCTCCTTTCTTGGAACCAAATTGTTTGATTTTTAACCATTTTATGATTTTATGAAGAATTAGCTTTTTGACTAATTAGGTTCTAAGTTTTAACATATTGATGCCAATGTAGATTAATATGGATCCTAGAACACAATTTTATGTACTAAGGCAGCACACAATGCCCAATAGGTATTGCTTGTAATGCTTGCTTTTCCTTGGTTACCACTATAATCTCTCTCTATCACATGTTTTTTGTGTTTGAAATGGGGTCTTTCTCTTAATGCATAAGATCGTTGTTTAGCTTCATTTCATGTCTTGATGCACACTTGGATGCCAAGTTAGTTTGCCACAAATCAAAGTATTTTGGATAGAATGTGTCCCCTATATCTTTGCAGTTTGGGGATGTGGGATGCCTCAAGGATGTCCCTTGTGCTAGGGGGTTGTCCTAGGGACTTCCCTTGTTTCCAATTGAGATATACCCCAAAACATGTATAAGCATACTTTCAAATGCTCCCACCTCGTCCAAATTCTTAAATTTTCATTTTACAAGTGAGGAGAAGCTTTTTCATTTTGTATTTTAAAGAACTTGTCTCATGTATGATGTAGCCAATAATCTATAAATTTAAAATTATATATCCAATCAAGATATACCCCACATAACCTAAGGGGGGCCAATATTTTCTCGAACATGTATAAGCATACTTTCAAATGCCCCCACCTCGTCCAAATTCTTAAATTTTCATTTTACAAGTGAGGAGAAGCTTTTTCATTTTGTATTTAAATAACTTGTCTCATGTATGATGTAGCCAATAATCTATAAATTTAAAATTTTATATGTATGTGTGTGTGTGGTTTAGTGACAAGTTGTGAGGTGATTAAACTTATATTAATATTAAAAGCTGGGATGAAAACCTTGAATGGGTGTGGATGAGGTCATGGTCAAGTCCTAGGTGAGTTTTACACCATAGAAACATCCCTTATTGACCTCTTAGCCAAAGGACAACGATAAGCAATGGTTCTAACATAAAATTACGTATCATGTCCAATGAAGAGGTGTGATCATGTCATTGTATTTTCATTATGGTTTAACAATGAGAAATGCAATGATTCACCTTTGTGAACTTCAAATTTTGTAATTGGATGTTCTATGATGTTTATTTCTGATTTATCATAAAGATGAATTACTAACATTTTGATATTTTTTCTAGATTTTAGAGGAGGGTGTCCGTGTGTCCCATTGGGCAGTCCCTTTAAATTTGTGAGTCTCTCTAGTGATCCTTGCAACCCATCCCCATGCCCCCTTCCCCCCTAATTGTTGAGCCTTGGTTAGACATAGCTCAAACCAATGATTTTGATCCACCTCCTGAGGCACGAGTTGATTCATAGTCTAGAGTGTCCATGTGTGTCTTGATGGGATTCCTTGTGACCTTTCCTTCTTTTGAAAATGCATCGTATTTTATATTATAAATCAATATACATGTACATGAAGATTGTCACATCTAAGAACAAAAAGAAATTGGACAAAATCCGCCTTTCTACCTAAGCGAGGAGAGCTAGCATATCCACTTTGTTCCAATTGAAGAGTATCGATATCTTACCTAAAAATGCCATTCTTGGTTGAAATCTAAAGCGACAAATCTGATCTAAGTATGAAAACCTCTTCCAAGCCGAATGGGGTATTGATGATGATGCTTACATAAGAAAGAGATGATCGTCAATTCATCACATCCACATAATCTTACGTGCTTCTTCGATCATCCATTTGTCACTAAAAACAATGCTTCCAATGAAGAGAGACAAAGAGGACATTGTGCATTGCAACAATCCAAGCCTAAAATGTCTAGCAACTTTGCAATTCAACATTACATCCTTAATTGTCCAAGGTTTGTGACAAACCACATAACATCCATTTGTAAGCCTAGTGTAATGTAGTCTATCCTTTATTGTTGCATTGTTATGAAGGACCAACTTACCCAAGTACTTGGTATTGAAAGAAGTGCGGGCCTTCCAAATGCCTACATTGCCTCATTCACTATGTGTCATTATCTTTAACCTTCCACTTATTAAGTCTATTTGCTAGTTAACAAATTGGTAAATCTCATCCTAAAGGTTATTGGTTTAGTAGCCCTAGAATGGATTCCTATAAGATCATTTCCAATCCTTCCCATGAGCATACAAATAGAGCTTAAACAAAAAATTGTCCTAATTCACCTTGTTAACACTAGATTTACCCTTACAAATCTAAGTGTTAGTTTCTAGTATGTGTTCATGGACATCATTAAGAGTGAGCTCATGTTAGAAAGTTCACCATTCAACATTGACAATTCATGAGTATATTACGAGATGGATTGGTTAGTTGGTCCATTAATGCAACATCGATGGTTCATAGAGTGCTTTTTAGATTTGGCACATGGTCGCATGTGTTTGTTACTCTGGGATAGATGGTTGGACAAGTATTGAACATGTTATTCATATATAGGTACAATCAGAGGATATATCACATGTAGTGGACATGTGATTCAATGTTAGCAGGTGCCCCATACTTGTATCTTTCAATGTAGTATCCTGAGCAGGTATGGGAGGTCAAATACCCCCAAAGGATATGGTCAGGTTGGTTTTTGCAAAGTTACTTTATTTGAGATCTAATCATAGATTTGGATACCCTTTGGGGAGATGTACATGGAGTTCAAATTTCAGGCAAATATGAGAAGTTGCTATTTTTAGCAATTTCTGAGAGTGGTCGACTTAATAGGATGATTACATATTTGAAGACTTAGTTGAGAGATTTACTTATGGTTTGAGTTTCAATTGATTCTAAGGTGCTGCTATTTTTAGTAGGGTGATTGGACTTTTGAATACCCAATATGTGTACAACATCATTGTCAGATTTCAAGCCATTATGACCACTTTGAAATTTCAGGGTCCGGTTGCGTTTTGGCAAGGTCAAGTAGTGACATTTGGCATCTTTTGATGGTTTAGTGGACGTGTCTTTTTCAATGTAGTTTAGTTTGCTGGAATACTAAAAGCTACTAAGTCTATTGAATTTTGGATAGGATGTGAAATTTTATTTTCTTCATATGAGGTTTGATGAGGTAGGAAGGGGGATTAAAAAGAATGGAAAATTTTACTTTAATAATTTTATATCATCATTCCAGGTTGCCTTGTGTGTTAAGCAATGTTCTATTCAGAGCTTGGAAGAGTGTGCACTAGTCCTTTCTCTAATTTTAGAAAGCATGGAAAAGTTCTAATTTGGGAGAGTTTGAGTTGGACCACCTATTTTTCATTGGAACTATTTTGAAGAGGATCGAATTGCTATTGTGAGAAGGGTACGCCCTAGGGAAGAGATTTTTGGGCAAGTGTGATGGTCATCAAGATGCAATCGCTATTTTATCGAAGGAGGAGTGCTACACATGGAGTTTCTATCTTTGTTTCTCATCTATTTTTATCCATTTGCACATGTTCTTATCTTTATCTACTTCTATATTGTACAAAGAGTGGAGGAGGAAAGTCTAGTTATTCTTTTGAGTTGTTGAGCACTAGAGCTTGTGACCTTTGTTCCCTTTTCTCCATTGCTAATTCTTTCTTGAGAGATTGAGATTGAGAGATAGCATAGAGTAATTGTGATAATGGAATTTACTTTGCTAGATGGTAATTGTACTTGGTTCATCTAGCGGAGTTGGATTGTATCTAAGACTCTTTGCTGTCCAGACTTGTCAAGGCTTTGCTCATCCTACAATCCTTGGTAATAAAGATGTTGAGTATTCTTCGATGACTATTACAAGTGTTTTGTTTGTAAGACTTCTATGTTCTTTGGCTTTTACATGCTTTCAATCTTGGCTTCAATAGAACTTGAGTGGTAGGATTCAGATTGCCCTTCTACCTTAATCGCTTTCTACTTCTTTCCATATTTTTTGAGTCCATTAAAGGCATTGTTTTGTCGATTATATAGTACTTAATTTCTCATATCTACATCGAAAATTGTGCATCTTAGGCATTCTAGGCATATAAATAGGCATTTTAGATCACTTTAATTCATATTTCTGTCAAATTATGGCAAGATTAGCTTGTTGCAATTTCGTTTTTAGCACAGAAATAGAGACAAAAGTAAAAAACACAAAAGGCAATATTTAAAATTAGTTTAGATTGCATAAAAACACATTACAGCCTATTGTACTTCTTGTTTTCTGCACTTTACTTCAGCGCATAGTAACAAGAATCGGGGGTCACTGGCGATTAATCGCGAGTCCCGATTCAGTCTTTGCCAAATGATCCGAGTCAAATCGTTCACCAATGAATCGGCGACGACATACTCGACGACTGTGGGCGGAATGAATCGGTGACAACATACTCGATGACTGTGGGCGGGCTTGACGACGGATTTTGTTTGCTCGACGGCGGATTCTGTTTGCTCGACGACGGATTTTAGAATGGTGTCTCAGAATTATAGTGGGATTGACTTCCCCAAGCTAAACATCTATTTCGGCTTTCGGGCTAAACCTCTATTTCGGCGGGCAATCAGCACCGAGCATTCTTTCTTTACCAGGCACTCAGCATTGGGCTTCACATTCGCCTTGCGAGGCACACTTATTTCTATATATATGGTGACTTTTGATATGCTATATACCTTAAATTATTTTATGTTATAAATTATGTTATATTATTTCCTAAATGTTATTTGTTATATATATTAAATATATATTTTTTAAATAAAACATATAATTATATATAATATGTTAATATATAATAAAATATAATTTATATTTTAATAATATTAATATTAATGAATCCAGTGTCGAAGAATTATATATTTTGGGCATCTATTGATATCATTTGGACATTTATTGATATCTTGCAGTATATGTACATGGCTATTTTTAATATCTATGAAAAATATTTTTTTTTAATTCAAAATGTGTATAATATATTTATATATTTAATTTTTTGTATTTGTCGATTTTTTCCCGATCCGATTCAAAATCTTCGCTCTTTTGCCTCGCCGATTTATTGCCGATTCCGAGTCTGTTAACTTTGCAAGTTCAGCGTTCGTTAGTTTAGAATTGAGCTGGGATCCATGCCCATAGTTAGCATAAAAATTATGCATCGTTTAAGTGTCATATCAAGCTTTTATTTTGATTTAAGTGTTATTAGATCATTTTTTTGTTATTGTTAGTTGACTCCTAAAGTCACCTAGGGATTCCCCTTGTGGTTAGCAAGCACTAATCGAAAGTACATGGAAATAGTACATGGTGATAGTGTACTATTTCCAATTACCTTGGAACCTTCAAGTTTCAAGTGACAACACACTTGGGTCTTGACATATTGTAGAAAAACATGTTGGTCAGAAACCTAAAGCCTTTGAAACTGATGAAGAGCCCTTTAGGATAGCCACTTATGTCCACCCTTGTCCCATATACTAATGCACATATAAAAGCCTTTCTTTTCTAACCTTTTTTCTTGTGATTTTATATGATCATTTGGGTTGTGATTGGTGATGTGCTTTTAACGATGTGCCAAAAAGCTTTAGAAGTGGAGCACATGTCAGGAGTTGAGTGTAGCGTTGATCAGACTTACTCCTAAAGAGACAAAAAGAGAAACTTTGGGAGGTTGGCAATGAATTGCATTGTTTAATGTCTCATACAAGGTTCAATTACCTTGGAACCTTCAAGTTTCAAGTGACAACACACTTGGGTCTTGACATATTGCAGAAAAACATGTTGGTCAGAAACCTAAAGTCTTTGAAACTGATGAAGAGCCCTTTAGGACAGCCACTTATGTCCACCCTTGTCCCATATACCAATGCACATATAAAAGCCTTTCTTTTCTAACCTTTTTTCTTGTGATTTTATATGATCATTTGGGTTGTGATTGGTGATGTGCTTTTAACGATGTGCCAAAAAGCTTTAGAAGTGGAGCACGTTTCAGGAGGTGAGTGTAGCGTTGATCAAACTTACTCCTAAAAAGACAAAAAGAGAAACTTTGGGAGGTTGGCAATGAATTGCATTGTTTAATGTCTCATACAATGTCCTAACTAATGTCCTAGCTATTGGGATTAAATCCATAGCTGCAGTGATTGTTCATTGTGAGGAAACATATTTTATTCTAAGTTGCCGAGGTACTTGGGTTCAAGGACAGGGATGGGGATGCCACTTTTTGAAATAGGGGACTTGGGTTTGTAATGGGTTTTACTTTTCATATATATCATTTTGATATATATGAAAAAAATTATAAAAAAATAAAAAGTTTAAATATATATGAAAAACGTTATGAAAAATTTAAATTTTTAAAAAATATGCACATTGCATAATATCATTTCAACAAGTAATAACAAAAACATGCACATTGCTTCATTGAAGTTCTAAACAATCATATAATGATTAGAAAACCAATGAACAATCAACTTGATCATTATCATTTGAAAATTGAAATTAACATTAATAGGTCTTGACTCGTGTCTTAAAAATTTAAACCAAGTGGTAAGTGCATGTCATACTACATTTAATCCACTTCACTATCTATCATTGTCCATAAATTTCGAGTGATAATGGAGCAGCGAAATCCTTCCATTGTTGGATTGTTTCTCCCTTCATTGTTGGAAATGAAAAGGTAAAAATGAGAGGGTGATTTTGTGTTACGAGGACATGAGGGTGTTTGGTAAGTGAAGTATTAGGGTTTTGGGGGAGGGCCCCACCCTATCCTTGCACTTCTAGACCTTCTTTAAAATAAAAAACATTTTGTTTTTGTTTTTGCGGAAGATGTGCCCATGGTGTTGTTGAATTTTTAATCTATTTTCAGATCTTGACAATTATTTCACAATGACTTCAAGCATTCATTTCATCCCACAGATTTCATTGAATAATTGCACATTGAAAATATCCACTTAAATTGCAGCAGAAACAAAGGATCATAGAAAGATAGCCATGCACAAGAGACACAAGAATTTATTTTGGGAAACCCAATAGGGAGAAAACCCAACCAACTTTTTAAAAAGAAATCAGTCCAATTCAAGTACAATACCATTCATGAAGATGAATCCTAGCACATAAGAGTGTGCCCTTCTTTCACAAGAAACCCTAGCGAATGTCTAGGGAGGAATAGCGAACCTCTAAGAAGAGAAAGAACCCAAAATTATTTGCTCCTTGCCTTTGCTAGGCCTTCCTTGAAAAATGTGCACAAATGGAGAAGAGAAGTGATGATGTTGATGATAAGAGTGAAGTGTGTGAACACTATTTATATTCTTCTGTTCGCTTGAATTTTTCCTCTTGGGGCTGACTTGTACAATTTCACTGGGGTTGACTTGTTCTTTTGGTCTTCATCTTTCATTATATATTCAGGATGACTTGTCTTCTTGTCTTCAATTTTCTTTTGGGTCTTCTTCAATGCTATCTGAGACTTCTTCAATGGTTGATTTGATTTCTTGGTTATTTTTTCATCATAGAAAAGTTGTCCTTGTTGATGTTCATCTCCTCACATGCACATCTATTCACACATAGAGCTCTAATGTTGATTTGACCCTACTCTAAGAAGTCCCAGACACTTCTTAGAGCCTATGTCAAATTAGATTAGACTTGTATATTCCACAAGGGGATGATTAGACTCGTATATTCCACAAGGGATGAAATCCCCTATCAAATAAACGAGTCAACTCACTCTAATATAGAATACATCACTCCCTCCTGGAGTAGGCAATGTGAGAGCACCCTAGGGCCAATCACCACTAGCATAGCCCCGTGAGTGATTGTTTGATTGCCCCTGCCAGGGCCATTCACCACTAGCATAGCCCCGTGAGTGAATGTATCATTCCCCCTTGGTCAAGTTAGCAAGACCAATCCAGGAGAATGTCTGCCCGTTGCTGTAACCTGGAGAAACATCAATAGGTGTACCCAAAAGCACTCAATTCGTGTTCATGTATTGTTCAAGTACCCATTTTGGGTTTTTTGTCCCCACTCACTAGGAATAATTCAATTCGTTTGGGTTCATGAGATGAAAGTCCCCATTCTTGAATCCGGTATGGGAGACAAGAACCTAGGACAAGTTTAGGCACCCTTACCCCGAGTGCAGGTACTCATGCAACTTAGACTTTATTAAAGGCCCATACATCCTAGTAATCTTATTACAAACTAGGAAAACTTAAAATAGATAAGGTAAATCGATAAAAAGTATTCTTCTTCAAGATTGGCTTTGGTAAAGCTTACAATAGGGTTGATTGGGATTTCATCCTTGATATGCTCTCTTGGTTGTGATTTGGGAGAATTTTTACTTGAGTCGTCAAAATTCCTCTCTTGAATGCCTCTACTAGCTAGAGTCAATACTTATTTGCTAGAATTGATTCCACTCCAAGAAAGGGTTTCTCTTGGCTTCTTAAGTATGTGTTATTGCAATGGATGCATTAGGTTATATCCTTGAAGTTATTCATGTGCTAGGTCAGATTCAAGGCATTTTTCTTCTAGATGGTGGATAGTCACTCAATTTATATTTTGCTAATGATCATGTTCTTACCTCAAAGCTCACCCAAACCTCTATTGAAGTAACAATTTGCTATTGAGACATTCTATTAAAGCAACAAGAGTAGTGGTAAGTGAGGAGAAGACTGAGGCTTTTAGTAAAAAACAAGAGGAATTTCTAGATTGCGTTGTAAAAAAGCAGAAGAATATCCAAGCCAAATGATCAGATACTTAAGTATTCCTTTTAGAATTGATCTATCTCCAAAATACCAATGGGATTGGGTCTTGAACAACTTTAAGAGCATGCTTTCTCAAATAGTTTTCCCAAGATGTATTATTGGTAGGTTGAATATGGTTGATAGAATTTTAGCAATGGGACATTCCTTTTATGCTTCCGGCCTCTTTCCTTCTTCTTTAGGATATACAAATATGAGAGATTCTTGGACGATTCCTATGGAGGAAGTAGGGAGGGAAGAGATTCCTTTTGCTAGTCTCACAGCATCTAGCTAAGGGAGGCTAGAGGGATTGGTTTGACTGATATATGAACACAGAGTCTCCATCTACTCTATTTATAAAAACCTGTACTACACTTTATGTTTTATTAAAGCCTTTAGCAATCCTATTCTAGGATACCCCCCTTGTGCCAGAGGAGAGCCAACCTAAAGTGAGAGAGGGAGCCCTCTTAGTTTCCTCAAGGTTGCACTTGTGTTTAGGAACTTCATCACTTGAGTGCCACTTTGGGCGGTAGCACCCATCGCCAAACCTCTCATGCATCAAAACATATGTGGTCAAAGTTACTTTACATTTATTGTCATTATCTATGTGATAGGAACACACATGGTCTGTGCTCACTTATCGAGGGCTCTACACCCTGAAATGGTTATCATCACTTGTTATAGGGATTAGTGAAGAAAAAAAGGTGGTGACCCTTGAAGGCAGTCATCATCCACTAAGAGGTGTGTTATCACCTATTTTGTACAAATAGTTGAAACCTTATTGAGCCGCCAGTGTTGGAACACATCAGTGTTCACTTCCAGAGTATCTGGGTTTCAGATTGCAGCAGTTAGCCAATTTTGGCTAACTGGTTTTTGTTTTTAGTTGATATGACCATGGCCCCTTGGGGGTTTGTAATAAAGTGTGCTAGTAGGATTTTGAGTGGCTCGGTTCCCCATGACTGGATTAAGCAACTAAGGTATTCCAGGGAGTTTTTTCCCTTGTCAATTATACTCTGCCTATAGCCGAGCTATAATCGATGAGGTTTTCTCCCGCTTCCTCCAAAGCTGGAATGCCCGATTTTGAAAATTTTAGCCATGGGGGGTTATTAGAGTCCAACTGATGTATATAAGCCTACTAGACACTTTTAGAATAGATTGTGGTCATGTCCCAAGTCACTAGGACCCTCAAAAAAATTTCGAATTTTTTTTATCGGAGGCGTCGGATTTGAGTTTTTTAATTATTTTTAAATTTTTAATAAATTTCTCTATAGTTTAAATAGAGAAATTTCATTTTGTAATATGTCAGTCATCTGAGATCCGAATTTAGTGATTGAAGGCTCCAGACTTAAGCCAAAAATCATTCATGATCCCCGGACCAGTTTATGCTAAGTTTCGGATGTCAATTAGGCCTCATAATTAATAATTTCTCATAAAACCCAGTTACAGAGAAATTATTAATTAAAATAATAAAATTGAATATTTTGGAGATAATCCAAATCTCTCCAAAATAAATCAATTTGAATAAAATAAAAGGCTATTTGACATGGCACCTGGCATTTAAGATGATTCCAATCAACTCCACTGAGCTTCAGTCAACTCTCCAGTCAGCACAAGAGATTAACTTCAAGAGAATTCGCCCTCCATGCATGCAAACTCGATTTGGTGAGGTGGAGTGGGTATTAAATGTGTTTTGGTTGGTGAATGAGTTGTATTTAATGGAGTGGGGGCGCCTTGCCTAGGTGGAGGCCACCTCCCACTCCCAACTACCATGATTGCAATCTAAATGTGGTCAAACTCCAAGCAACCTACTAAGCACTCACGCCTTCTCTAAGCTTGCTCACGTCAACTTCCTTGGAGCTCGAGTTTTTCCACATGACACATGATAAATGGATGGTGATTATTCCAAGAATGGGATGGGGGGCGCCTTGCCTAGGTGGAGGCCACCTCCCCACCCTAATTCAATGCTAGTTCGAGTTATGGATTGGAGTTAGCACTCCAAGCTTGATTGACATGTATTTTGATTGGTTAAGACTAGATGTTGATTGGAACTCGACTTCTGTTAGGTGGTATTGGCTCCATTCAAGCCAATTCGAATTAGGGTAGGGTAGCTCTCATGTTTTGCTATATAATGAGGCTCTTCTTCCTCGTTCCTCATGGACTTTTGAGCAAAGAAACTCTGGACATTTTGTAAATGATTTCATTATTAATAAAGTTGAGACTTTGGAGGTCAAAACGTGGAGGCTCTTGGTGGCCATTGCTTCACCTTATAAAAGAGGTGATATTGTTCTTGCATTTGTATTTGAGATTATTAAGTTGTAGATCTTGTTTCAAGAGGGCTAACAATCTAGCACAAGCAAACAATGTATCTAGTTTCTTTTCGCTTACATATTCTTGTTTCACATATATTGCCCAAATCTTAAGGTTCTTGCAGGTACATCTTCACTCCGCATAAGGCCAAAGGAGTTTCAAGCTTTCTGAACTCAAAGAAACTAGAGGATCTAGGTCTTCCCATCAAACTTCAACAAACTTCTATTTGGTTACATTGTTCTCAAGGGTTTACCTCTTCAAAACCTTCTATTTTTCTCTTTGATCTCCATTTTGCCTTTGTCTTGCTAAGCCTTCTTCCTCTAGCCATTTCACCTCCCTCTTGCCTTCTTTTGTCCTCATCTTTTTCCCTACTATCTCTTCCACTCATCCACCCTCTCCTTTTCCCATTCATTTTTCCTCTTCCTCTCCTATTCGTCTCCCTACTCCCCTACCATGTCCTCCTATTCGTCCACTTCCTCATCCCTTTTCCTTACCCTCATTTTTCCCTACATTCTTCCTTTCGTTTTTGGCTTCCTAGCTTCCTCTCGTCCATGTCCATCTCCAAGAAGCCCTAAAAAACCACACAAAAATAACAATAAAATTTGTTAGCAATAGTTAGTTGTTTTTGTTAATAGGTTGCATTGTTAGATCCTAGTTTAGTTCATTTTGTTAGTTTTGTTTAGGATCTTATACTTAGAATTTTTAATTACATCTTTGTAGTTTACATATAGTTTAAATTTGAAGTTTTGCATTTGATCTCATAAAAGTTAGCATTCTAGTTGGAATATTAGATCTAAGACTTGCATTAGTTAGTTTAGTTTCAAGTTATCTTTTGATTTGATTAACAATGACGGGTATCTTGAGTCGTGTTGTGTTTTAGGTGCCTAAAAGAGAGATCCATAAAAAACAAGGCACAAAACCTGAAGAAGTGCAAAACCAAGGAGAAGACAAAGCAAAAGAATTGTAGAACCAATCTCCTTTTTGCACTAGCCATCAAGGGCTTTCAGGTTTTATTTCACTAAGTTGTTTTTACTTTTATCAAAGGGACTTTTCAAGGGTTTAACTCCCAGAGGCAATTGTAATCTGTTTAATAAAAGGCTAAGTGGAGGAGTCCTCCACTTTTTGGGTTTTCTTCTCCATTTGGGGAAGAGTGTTGTGTTTTTGCTAGTTTAGATCTTTTTTATTTCATGCTTTAGATCAACTTTTCATTCCATTGTACTCCATTTCCAAGTTTTGACTAGAGTAAGCAAACTTTGGGATTGCATCCCAAGGGCCACATAGTTTTGTGGTTGCTTCTTGTTCCCCATTAGCCTCCTTGCTGAAGTTCCAGCTAGCTGGAAAGTCTCAAGGACTAGTGGTTCTAGTGATCAACCTTGTTCGGAGGTAGATCCCACCTTTAGATTAATTTTGTTTGGTAGAATACTAAGTTTGTTTTTAGTATATTTCAGTCATTTTGTTATATCTTGCTATAGTCATTTCACTTTCCGTTATCTAAAGCTTCATTTGGTTCTTCAAGTTACAACTGTTTCTGTTTCATAAAAAGAACTAAAGCCTCTTGAACTTGGCCAAATCCAAGTCAAGAGCACTCTTTGTCGGAGAGCATAGTAATTATTACATTTCCCTTGCATTAGGCATTTAGATTAATTAAAGTCTCTTGAACTTTGGTCTTAAGACTAAGTCAATAGCGCTCTCTATCGGAGAGTTGAACTGTGCTCTAAATAATAAAATTTTCCAACTTATACCCCCTCATAATTAATTTATCTTGGTCGATTATCCAACACCCGTATGCTCTGCCAACCTGAAAGGGTTGGGCTAGTACTCAGAAAGGTGTTGGATTTGTTAATCTTACAAGCGACAACCTAATAAAATTTTACCCCAATCAACGAGCCGGCATTGCCTTCGAGAGTTACTGAGGTTGTTTTCTGAAACAGGTGGTGTTGAAATCCCGCTGTCAGACTCAAGGGTGGTCAAGCCGATTGAACACTTACCCTTTTGCAATCTGGGTGGCTTCGACCTATCATCTAAGAGGTTACCAGTACTATTCCCGGAATTTTGATATCCTTGTTCTTAGCCTAATAATCAAGACCACCTAAAACTTACAATTTACAAAGATAATTTGCATAACGATCTCACGAACAGCTACATTCAAAGACTTACTTTTCAGCATCCCCCAACACTATACATATTTTTTGACTCCATAAGGCACTAGTCTTGTTGTTGTGTTTTTCATATATTGTTGGGCGATTTGTCCTTTTAAAAAAAAAAATCATTTATCTGTGGATGCAATTTCAAATTTCAAGTCTTTGATATACTGTGATCTTGTACTCTTATAACACAACGTGGATTGCTCATTATCTTGTGTTCATTTCTGTAGTTGTGGTCATCATCAATCAAAAAACTCCTAAAAAACACCCATCCGTATCACCATACACTTAAACTCTAAAAAACATTTAAGAGCCTTAGTGAAACTCTTTGTAGGGACTTCCCCCCTTGGCTTCGTTAGGAGTTAGCCTAAACGTAGGAGCTGGGATTTAGGTGACAGTACCTGGCTCATTGCTTGCCCCCAAGGCCACACCTCTCTCACTTGTAGTGAAGAGACAGCTTTCGAAAGATTTCTGCTGCTGGTGTGCAATCTGGCGGACAACAAGGTGTAATACTCCAATGCAGTCTGAAAGGCTACTACTGAAAGGTAACATATCCTAGTGTAACAAAAAAATAATTCACCTAAAGGCATGATATCCCAATGAAGCTAAGTAATTAATCCTTTTAAAGGTTTATCACCCTGAAAGCAGGCAATTTGATAATCCACTGGAATGGCTCTTGTACCTATGCAATGTAATAAACAAGAAGCAAAACTAGATGTGCTGGTGATGACTAATTTTGAGGCCAAATACATGGTTCTTAATAATGAAATTGATCATCATAATCAATTAAAAAGAGAGAAGAAAATGGATTGACGCATGAATTTATGAAGATTCTACTGTTATAGTCTCTGATAGCAGATGTAATACTTCTGAATCCAAAATGGAGTGGTTAAAGCAAAAACTAGTGTTGTAATGATGTCACACTAGTGTATTAGACAAGGAGGGTGGTTGATGGTATCCAAGCTTTTGTGCATCATTTCTGCTGTAGCTATTGGAAGCTAGTACATAATTATTAAGAGGATTTTTTTTTGAAGCAATGAGCAAAAGGGTGGCCTTCCTTGGTACAAATACCAGTCTGTAACAGCCTGCACCCCCCCCCCCCCCCAAACAGGAAAGGCTAGTCCAGAACTGTGTAGGGTGGCCTACACTTAATGGACACACACCAACCTCATGTGCATATAGAATCTAAATTGTAGGCCTAGCATTATTTTCCTTATATCAAGGCTGTCTTCTAGCATATTGAAGATGTGTTTACTGTCTTGTTTATGTTTATTGTTTTCACTGAGCTGTAGCACTCGATGCTACTGCCAAAATGTTCTTTCTATGTTATATGGGAATGGATATTCAATATATGCAATAGTGTTTGCTAGAGTTTTAGGGTTATATGCAACATTTTCCAGATTTAGGGGTGGAAATGGGTGTATGATAATATTTAAAAGTTTTAAAATGATTGAGCCATACCTCAAAAAGTTTCCCATTTTGAGTTGTCCTTGTTAATGTGCAGGTTCATGCTTATTAGAGCTTCTGCAGTTGCTCTCAAGTCAGTGTATTAAACTATCACCGAATATGGAAACACTTATATAGTTTTCTCAAATTTTTAATAGCTGGCAATACAAGTCTGTTTCAAGCTTATGAGGTTCATTTGGTTTTTTTGACAATGACATTGTTCTTAGTAGCATTTCTACATCTCATCTTGTCATGTAGAGATATGTATCTTTGTTAGCTTTTCTTTCACCATCATTATATGTCTGACTTATGCTCCTCTGCAATGCTAAGTTCAGTACTTTCCAAGTAGGCTCTTCTCCTAGAAGCCTCAACACTGTTTACTTATGCTACTGTTACAGTGGATGAATTAATTTGCATATGAAGCTTTCTTTTGCATATGTCATTATACAATTGGATAGTGCCACCTTTGCATAATATAGCCTCATCGCAATGATACACACACACACACATACAGACAGACTACAATAGGTGTGTTTATTTGCAGATAAATGTTCGTTATGCACATTTTATTATACAGTTTGATGATTGCTCTTCATCTCAGCGGTTGGGGGAGTATCTTCATTACTTTGTGTATGAGTGTCTGTCTTCGTGTGTGTGTTTTTCTGTCTGTCTTCAAGTGTGTGTGTGTAATGCTAAAAAGAGGCTCACTATTTACTACTCAGAGGTTTGCACCTTGAGTTTTGATCCCTCTTTGTGCTTAATAGATCCAGAGTTGAGATGGATCTATTCTAGTATAAGCTTAATGTAAGAATATTGTTACACGGTGCTGCCAAGATGTGGACACAGGAATCACTTCATAAATGTAACCACAAAATATTTTCTAGCTTGCTTTTTGCTGGCATGCATTATCCATTAGGTTGAAGTAATTTTTCCTGTTCATGGGCTACTGGTACTAAGCTGTTTTTTCTTTGTTCAGATAGTGAGAGAGTTGCTGGAATACAAGGGCATTGATCTGAATGCTCTGAATAAGTTAAAAGAAACAGCACTTGATGTAGCAGAAAAATCACATTTTATGGAAGTTGCATCAAAAATCAAGAGTGCATTGAAAGAAGCTGGTGCTGAGAATGGCAAACATATTAGTCAACCTAAAGAAGCAAGAGAGCTAAAACAAACTGTTAGTGACATAAAGCATGATGTGCATACACAACTTGTGCAGATTGAAAAAACACAGAGACAAGTTACTGGAATTGTAAATGAAATAAATGATTTTAAGTCAGAGGGAATCAGCAATACAGTCAACTCTGTGACTGTTGTTGCAGTTCTTATCGCTACAATAACTTTTGCAGCTATTTTCACTGTCCCTGGTAACTATGTAGGGCCACAAAACCTGCCACAACCAGGCTTATCTCTAGGACAAGCTATGGTAGCTAAGAAGGTGGCATTCCAAATATTTTTCATTTTTGATTCGGTTGGACTGTTCATATCTCTTGCAGTGGTGGTTGTTCAGGTATCACTAGTTGCATGGGAAAGAAAGGCTCAAAGTAGAGTGATTTTTGTATTTAACAAGCTCATGTGGATGGCTTGTATGTGCACTTCAGTGGCTTTTATTGCACTGTCCTTCATTGTTGTTAGTCACCATGGTCTGTGGATTGCAATTACTGTAACTATAATTGGCGGATCAATAATTTTGGGGACAATGGCTACCATGTGCTACTTTGCAGTTAGAAATCGAATTGGAAGAAGTCGTTCTGGAAGGAAGATCAGAAGGTCATCCCGGAGTAGGTCTCACTCTTGGTCAGTCATGGCGGACTTATCGGATTCAGATATCGAACTCCATAAGATATATGTAATCTAATTCCTTTGAGCTGCATTTGCTATTTTGCAGTCTCTGGCTGATCCAAGTTAGGTTCATAATTTCATGTACATATATGTTCCACTTTGTATATGACCCAATTAGAATGTTTGCTGTCAATGTATACGGAGTTATAGCATTTTTAAATATTATTAGATACGAATGAGTTGGCATAGGAATATATTTGCTACCATTGTAGAAGTATGAAAGAATAAGAGCATCTACTTTTTAAAGATGCGTATTTGAGAATGGTGAATAACTGCAATGATGAGTTTTCCAGCCAATTGCATTGGATAGGGCAATATACAAGACTGCAAATTCCTTTTTGATTTGGATTTTGTACTGTGAATGTTTTCTAATCATTTGGAAGGTGGTATAGAAACTTACATTTTTTCTATCGCTACTTTCAATTATCTTAAAGTGATTTTGCGGACCATCCAATATGAACTTTGCTGGATTCAGATGATCATTATTCATTGATATTCTGACCCATGGAAAGCTTTTCTGATCAAAGATTGTAAAGACAGTAGTTATTGTTGTTGGATTCAGATGACCTTCCATAAATATTCTGGCATGGAAAACCTTGGTGTTCAATATTGGCAAAATGGCAGTGGTTCCAATCATATCGGAAAGTTTTGGTTGTATGGACACCGAAATGATTTTGTATCTATATCCTTTTTCTCAGAGAATTTCATGCTGCTACATTCAACTAGTTACTTGGCAAGGAGTAGATACAATTAGGTGTTCTCAATTCCCATTTAGAGAGTAGATCAAGTTAGTCCTGTTTCAAATCTGACTAACATGAATTGGACTTACGACGAGAAACCCAGATATTAGGTTTTTTAATTCTCATTTAATAAAGCCACCCAAAGTGACAGTATTGTCAGTAATGCCTCTTTTTCTGTGTATACATCCCAGTGTTGACAAGCTGGAGCCTTAGAAGAGATCTTTACCATATTTCATGAACAATTTTTGCTTCGCATTTGCAGTTCAAAGGTTTTCTCTTCTGATCTTGTTAATATTATTTGGTATTAGAACCGAGATGTCTTAATTAGCGACCGTGGTCTCTTTATGCTGTGAGAAATTGGGATGTATGTTCGGAGTATTTGGGTTCGTATGCTTTATGGGGGCATGGGTTGTGCTCTTTTACAGACACCAGCTTTCCTAGCAGACGGTCGATGTCCATTATAACTTTCTTTCCAATGTTTTCCCAGTCTTTTCCATTTCTTCTGTACTATATTGTTATTATTTTTCTCAAATTTCTGGGTTTTGGTAGCAGCTATGAATCCCAAAAAGCGTTTATGGGTTTAGAACATTAGAAAATCGTTTATGGATTTGGAATATTGGAAACTGTTCCAGAAACGTGTACCGGCAGTCTCTGGAAACGTTTTGGGCAGTTTTACAATCGTTTTCAAAAGCTGCCAGAAATTGTGGGCTGCTTTTAGAAAATTTTCTTGTTTTTATTTACTTCAAAACAAAAAGAATTGTGTTAAAATATAGTGGCAAGATTCAGCAGTATTGACCTGTTCTGTACTTAGTCAATTCCAAATATGGCTCGACCACTAAAATAAAGAAAACTGCTTTGAAAACTTTTAAAAAATCATATAAAAAACTAATTTAAAAACCTATAAATATAGTCTCAAGGGCCGTTTCAAGGAACTGAATTATCTTTTCTTGATCTTAACGTGTTCATGGGTTGACCGCTACATTGTTTCTGTGCTGCGTTGGTCGAGTTCTGGGCTGAGTCATGATATTACAAGCAGCAATTCTGGGCTCTCATTTTCCACTGCATTTTACGTTGTCCAGACTCCAAACCAAATAATTCAGGTATTGATAACTTAGTTCTAACTTCTAACATACAACCCGATTTTATTTAAGTGGATTTCAAAAGCACAATGGCCATTGTACTTTGTGAGCACGTTACCACGGTGTATGCTGCAGTTAAACATAAGAGTGGAATGGGTATTGATAATTTGCATGACCAAAATGCTTTAAAATATATTTAATTTTTTAAAATACATGTGTTTATATTTATGAGATGTTTACTTCTGTACTTTAGTTGTATTGAATTTTTTTAGCTATGTAATTTTTCCATACCAAATTGTATTCGTATTTGTATTGATACTCAAATCTTGCTGTTATGACACTACTAGAATCTTGCTATTATGTGTCAAACAACTATTATCGATTTTTTACTTTGCTCATCAGTTCTGTAAAAGTCCGAATTTTTGTCACAGGGGTCTGATTTTTCATAATGTTGATTTTGAGTTGTGGAGTCTTTTTAAGTTACAGAAGTTTGATTTTGGATAGCAAAAGTGATAGGCTTGTTGGCTTATTGAGTTGTGTTCTAAAGGTTGTTTGATGTTAACGCTGATTTTGCATATTCCAAACGCTCCTTTAACCATTATAAAGTGTTAAAAAAATGTTTTAAAGGTTTTATGATTGCATTGTCATTACTGCAAAACTCTTTCATGGATTTAATCTTACAGTGCAGAGGGATGATTTGGATTTGTTTGGCTAGTCCGAAAGAGGTTATGAAGTTGATAGATAATTATATCTAGATAGATTACTTGAATTGATTTGTTCCCACTTTTAGATCTATTTCTTAGTGTTCGACTTGAAAGAGGTTATGAAGTTGATAAATAATTGTATCTACCATCTAGATAGATTACTGGAAATGATTTGTTCCTACTTTTAGATCCGTTTCTTAGTGTTCCCCTCGTTTTTACACTTGTGGACCTTTTCAAGGTTGTTTCTTGTTTTGATTTC
This sequence comes from Larix kaempferi, assembly GCA_027924585.1. Lineage (NCBI taxonomy): Eukaryota > Viridiplantae > Streptophyta > Pinopsida > Pinales > Pinaceae > Larix > Larix kaempferi. The sequence goes on from BSBM01001272.1 coordinate 107,113, forward strand.
CTGAACTTGAATTGAATTGTTCCCACTTTTAGATCTATTTCTTAGTGTTCCCCTCATTTTTACACTCTGGACCTTTTCAAGGTTGTTTCTTGTTTTGATTTCCTGTACTTGGGTACCTATGTTACACATCGAAGTTTTATGTTACAAAATATATTAAAATATCCAAAATAATCCCAAAAATATTTAGGAATTTTTAACATATTCATTTACATATAGATAATCATGAATGTGTAGATATATACCATGTAATTTCCCTCTAGAGTGAGGTAAAACTATTTTTAGTCGATTGACTACAACTTGTGGGTTGCCCATTATCCATATGATTGGGGAAACCTTGGCCTCAAGTGAGCTTCCATATAATCTCATTATAAGGATTCCACATGTGGCGTGGGAGTTCATTATCCAATATGATTGGGGAAAGCTTGGGGTTGGCTCAACATAACTCGGTGGACTCTTTTCAGTGGAAGGTTCTATGTGTGTGTTTGGCTGTTAATTAACCTCAAGTGAGTTACATATAATCTCATTATAAGGATTCTGCATGGGGCTTGGGAGTTCTCATGATGCTCAATAGATGAATCTTTTTTCTCATTTTCACCCACTTGGAATATATATATATATATATATAAAATAGACTACATTAGTTGGGTGTTTATAAAATAATATAATACACTACATTAGTTGGGTGTGTGTTTTGTTTCAGGTTAGGTAAAATTTGTAGGATTTAAGATGATAATGTCGCCCCATGGCTAAATAGTATTGGAGGGAAAGAAAAATAATCGTTTTTCACATATTTTCAATTTATCTCCTCACAAGTTTACTAAAAGTATCAAGTTTAGGTGCTCATTGGATGTAGGATTAAATTTTGCATGAAAACGAGCACCCATAATTATTGTTCTCAAATGTGCTCCAAAACACCATCAAAATAATCTTCTTTACCTCTAGGAATATTCAATTCCTAGAGGTAAAGAAGATTTTTTTGATGGTGTTTTGGAGCACAATTGAGAACAATAATTCAGGGTGCTTGTTTTCATGCAAAATTTAATCAGGGAGAAGATAGATGCCCACTGGCTAATTTGGGCACTTGTAGATTCGTTAAGACATGGAGTAGAAAGGGATAGATTTGAGGCAATCCATTGCACTGGGAAGACTATTCGGAAAATCCATTAAAGCAAAGTAGAGAAGATTCACCCTATAGTCATTGAAGTTCCAACATGAAAGTAGAAGCTCTAATTGAACCCTTTGTAATATTGTAAATTATGCCATGAGAACAATAAGTGTCTAACAAGCCATTCGAGCCGGAGTTTTTCGAAGTCATGTTTCTCCAAGATAAATCCATGTTTGAATGTTTATGTCATTATGGATTCTTGTTTAATTGTCTTTGTTAGAACACACATTCATATTTATTTGCATAGTCAAATGTAAAAATAGAGATAAATGTTATATTTTTGGGTTACTCCAAAAGTGTTCACACCATGTTTGGGGGTGCTTCATTAGATTCACATTACATGGTGTATGATTAACCTTTGGATGGTTCGTGATGGACTTGCACATTGGATGTGGCTTACTCAATGTTGCTTGACATTCGTTGAACGTTTGCATCACATTCTTCCTTAGAGCATTGGAGATATTTAGACAACTTGGTGACACTCTACACCCTAACCACATGGAGGTGGTTGCTTGCTTGGAGGATTCCATACATTGGAGGAAAAGTGTTTGGCATACTGGAGGAAGGTTTTGAGCCCTAACAACATGGGGTAGTTTGGATGCTCACATGGAGTTGACTTGGAGATGACTAGGTTTCAATTGTGTTCATGCAAGGGATATCAATCTAGTGGATCACATGGCTTAAGAGGAGCATCGAAATCCTTGAGAGGCTTGGAGAAGAAAGATTAGATGCATCTCGTGGAGCACCATTGTGTACGACATCATCTTGGAGCTTGACATGTGTACCTTGGAGTGTAGCACTCCACTTGTGTGAGCCTACTTGTGGATTTATAGGTTGCTTGTAAGGGTTTAGGCACACACATATTTTGTAGGCCTCCCTGACCTCTCTTATATAGAGAGGAAGGAAAGATTCCTTTATTATAATCATCGTTGCACTCTTTTCTTCTTTGCTGCCTTCTTGGAATAAGACACTAGGGTTCATGAGGAATTTATGAGAAGTTATGAAAGGGAAATATGATGTTTTTGTTGGAATTTTGCTCTCTTGAGACGTTTGGGTTGTTCTTGTGAGCTAGACAATGGAGTTGATGGCCAACTCATTAATCATTCATCATCCTGTGTAAGAGATGTGAGGATATTATTGCACTACTTTGTGTATGTTTGTGTACTCTCTCTCACTTGTCTTGGAGGCCCTAGAGTTTCTTCTTGGAGCATTTTGAATATTAGGGTTAGGGTTTCATCCCTTGGAGACATTGGAGCTATGTGTTTCTAATTAAACCCTAGATTGTACTTGTTGAGGAATTGAGAAGAGATGTTTTTCCTAGGACTTGCTAGTGTGATGCTTGCTTGTTAGAACTCCTTGGTGTTGGCTAGGGTTTTGTTGGTTTTCCCTAACAAGGGTTTTGGAGAGCTAGATGATTGTACTAGCATTAAGATGAGACTGGTATATACAAGAACTTTATCTCTATACATATAGTTTAAGTTTTCAGTTGTCCAAAATTGTCTTATTGTAGATTTGATTTTTAGCCATCTTTATCTTCATGGTTTGGTAATTTCCAACAATTGTATGTCTTCTTGATTTGGCATGAGTTAAGGTTGAAATTGTTAAGTGATTTAACTTCATCTTGAAGAAGACATGGAAGATTAATGATGTAATTTTTGTATTAATAAAGTGATTTTCAAATATAGTTTGTGCATGATAAGATTGTCATAGAGGGATGAAACTTGTTGGCACATATTTGGTATCTTTTCTCTTGGATTCCCTTATTGATTAGGGTTGTTAAGAGGTGAAACATTATTCGTCACTATTGTTGTTTATCATAAATCATAACATCCTTAATGTTGAAAATTCACAAAGTTATCATTCTGGAAACCCTTGGGAAAGAGATGAAAATTTTGAAGTTGTATTGATTGCACTAAATCAAGAAAATTTATACATGGCATCGGAGTTTTGTGGAAGGGATCACTCTAGTTGAAAGAGGGAGTTAGTATTTAAGCTATGGTATACCTAAGAGAGGTGCTTGAGCTCATTGAGGTTGTTGGGTGTGAAACCCTAGGTCGCTTGAGAGAAGTGCTTGGATCGTAGAAAGGGTTTGACTTCTTCATATTGTTTATTTTTTCAAGATGGATATGGCTAAGGTCTCTTGCATGTCTTCTAACACCATGTTTAGTCTTGGATGGTATGTGGAAAATGGAGCTTCAAGACATATGACATATGACAAGTCATTATTTAACATGTTTCAAAAACAAGGGGAGGTGTGGGTGTGGAGCTAGTTGATGATGCTACTTATCCTATGAGAGGAGTTGGCTCTATTTCCTTCCATATTCCTTCTAGTGATGTTCTATATTTGAGTAATGTTTTGTTTTTTCTTGGGTTGTAGAAGAGTCTTCTTTCAGTTTTTTGTATGACAAATGTACAATGGATAGTTAGATTTGAGGGACAACATTCCACCAATAGTGATTGTAGTCTACTTACTTCAAATACCTTTGGCTACAAGGATGAGAGAGGGTGTCCTTTACAAGTTACTTGTTGATCTTGTGGCACTTGTACATTCCAGAGAGAGGCTAGATGAGCCTCAAGTTTCGAGGAGGCACATGTAGAGCATGATTAGTAGGATGCCATGGAGATAGTTTCAAAACCTATTATGAAATCAAGAATTGATTCCAAGCTCAATAGTTGATTAAAGTTTTAAAGAGTACGAGGACAAGGTTGTTGGATTCTCTTAGCTAGAGGGAGTTGACCTTGATGATACTCTTGCTTCAAGATTCTCTAATAAAGAGGGAGTTGATTGTTTTCAACTTGTTTCTTCAGTTTCTAGAGGTTTTGAGGTGTATGAGAGGGATTATTATACTCACAATTTGTTGATAATCCTACGTGGGTTGTTTCTTGTACTACAAGCTTGGTATTTTACAATGGATGGAATTTGTACAATTGTCAATCTTTGTGATTTTGGTAGATGTGTTTCACTTGTTTTGGTATTGTATGGAGATGTAATTATCTTTATAAGATGTCTTGGATAGTTTCTGATGTGGTGTGAGATGATTTTGGCCTATGATGATGAAGTTTCGTGGGTATATTTTGATCCATAGTCATGTTCCTTCAGATCCACAAGTGGTCAGTGTTATTTAGAGATTCAAGATACTATGATAGCATCTTGTTAATGGATACAATGATATCTCTACAACTTACAAGATCAATATTCAGGCATGGTGAGAGACCGTGATGAGTAGAGGTGTGAAGCTTGATGAGGAAGTTAGGTCTTCTAGCGCATAACATTCAACTTTAGTGATTGAGGAGGGAGAGGAAGATGTTGTTTTATGCTGAAACTTCATTTGCACTAGGAAATTAATGCAAATATGAAAATTCACCTTCTTTTGAGAAGGTTCCTTGGATCTTAACCCTAAAATTTTCAGCCTTTAGGAATTCCATAAATTAATGTGTAAAATGAAGTAGAACAATCACAATAATTCACTTCTAGAAGACTCAAAATTCACGACAATTTAAGGAGAAAAGATACCAACCATTCCAATGAGTTTTGAACCCTCTAGGCAACTTCACATGCATAAACCAGATCTGAAAATTCTTCTTATACAACATTTATAGCAATAAACACAACAATAGTAGATGGTGTTGAACCCCAAGCGATACTAAGAAGGGGGGGTGAATCAGTATCATGCACAAGCTTAATATTTATATATATTTTTTCACTTCATAAATCATACTCCAACACCAGAGCAATAATCAACATAAAAAACTGTGCACAGAGTATTTATAAAGAACCTTTATATAGATAGAATCTTTGATTACATAAATTGTTGGGAGACACTAATCTCCAATAAAGGTGTGAGCACCCATTCACAGATTTTGCAGATACCAATCTGACAGGGACACCAATTCCTTGTGTAAGCACCAACTTACTATTTATAGGCACCAACCTATAAGGACACCAATCCTCTGCACAAGCACCAACCTATAAGGACACCAATCCTCTGCACAAGCACCAACTTGTTGTCTTCAGGCACCAACCTGTGAGGACACCAATCCTTTGTGCAAGCACCAAATTATTGTCTTCAGGACCAACCTGTAAGAGACCACACACTAGTACAAAATGAGAGATAAGTGACCAGGTGACCAAAAATTTTGGTCACCATAGTTTTTTGAAGGGAAAATGACCAAAATTGAGAAATTTTAAGTGAGCTAACTAAAAATGACCAAGATAAATGACCAATTTGGTCACTGGATAAGAACTAAACTAAAAATAACCAAGATAAATGACCAATTTGGTCACAGGATAAGAACTAAACTAAAAATGACCACACAACAATTGGTCATTTATTTGGTCATTTTTAGTTGTGTCACTACGATAATGGAAAATTACAATTTTGACAATGAATTTGCACAATTTACTAAATTTTAACACTGCGATGGATTTAGAGACCCTGCGGATGGATTCAGAGACCCTTGTAGGGTCTCTGAATCCATCCGCAATGTTAAAATTTAGTAAATTGTAACATTGTAGATAGATTCAGAGACACGTGCTAGTGTTGAAAGTACATGACGCCATAGGCAAACCTACTAAAATTGTTTGCAATATCATTTTATCTGTATTGTCACATCCATATCTGTGTGCAATTATCATGATGTCCATATTTGATTTCACCATTTTTGCTTTCATATAATTATCCCTTTGATATATCTGCCAAGTTGCATCATGTGGCGCATCAAGCTTGGATATTTGTTGTGTTTGTCCCTCTCAACATTGTCATGTCATGAAGTTGCAGGTGTCATTATATTAATCGACCTACAAAGTTAAAATTTATTACATTGTAACATATTAGGACAGCCATCACTAGCTTCTATCTGCACATGCGAGATGACTCATCACTATTATATTTCAAGGAAAACCATGCCATCTGAAATAACCCGTTGGTGGTCCACTCCTACTAGATTCCTTTGGGTCTTGGGATGTTAAGATGTTTCCTTACGTCCAAGAAAAATGAACTCTTAGCCAATCATAAACGATTTTAGGTGTTACTGCTTACATTCTTAAGACACATTAATATTATTTAGCCAATAAGCATTTTTATTTCAGAATCGGGGTGCCACATTTTTTTAATTTTTTATTTCAAAATTGGTTTGGGGTTGTTAAGAGCTCATTTATTTGATAATTGATTTATATACTCTATAATTACATTGAAATAATTAAGATACACATATTTTTATTTTATGGATTCCAATTATTTTTTCATTTTGATTTATAAAAATAGTAAAAAAACTCTAAAGTCCCCTTGGCTTCACATAACAATGCAATTACAAGGAACACTTGTACATGTGTGGGCCACATGGACTGCGGTAAGTCGGATCACGTGGTATGTTAATTTATGGTAGATGGATATATGAACTTTTAGCGCCTTCTACATGGACCGTGATATTAAGCCATCGAGACCGCGGCTAGATCTGTTGCGCTCCTTAAAACCCTAAACCTAAGAGCTCTGTCTTGAGAGACATGTTGTATGCCATATGCCGATAACAAACAAGTTAGTCCTTGATTTTGTGCAATTTTTATATAGAATACCAACATAATACGTGCAAATAAGGTTGATCCCATTTTTGTTAGCTAAGGACTCAACATTAAAAAATTTGTAAGAGAGAAAACCCAACAAGTACTCAACTAACCAATCCCAAAGTTGGACACAATTCCCCACACACTTTGTGTAAAGGTTTTACCTTTAACGTAATTGTGAAGACTTTTCTCTTTTAAAAATACAAGAAGAAGAAATTAAAAATTAAAACTCCCTCCAATATTTCTAAGGCTAAGTCCCCTCCCCCTTAATTTTTTATGGGATAGAAAGCGTGAAGTCAAAATAGGGAAGAAAAAATAAAAAAGTAAGACTCCCTCCAATGTTTCAAAGGTGAAGCCCCCTCCCGCTAATTTTTTATATGCTAGCACCCAAAAACTAAAAATGAAGACCGGTGGCTTTCCACCATCAATGTGGCCCAACACTCACCAATACAATTGACTAAACTTCATCTGTGTCGGTTTCTCTTCTTCATTTCCAGATAACTATTTGTTTCATTCATGTAACATTTTCTCCGTTCCCTACTATCCCAAACTATACGAGAAAGAAGCACAGTTTAACCATTGCAGGCAGCAGGGATTCATTTGTCAAAGGAATCGAGATCAATGATGGAAATGACATTCACCCATTACTCATACCCTTCCTGAGCATTGTCAGACAACGATTGTGTTATTAATGGCAATGATATCCAAATGTGGGGACAATGTAGTTCCTCAAATTGACTCTCAGGGCGAGATCAACGTTTCCTACTAACAGAATGGTGAGAATGCGATTGAGGGAGGATGGGCCCTCGGTGGATATTGTGGGTGTCATGATTGATGTCAGGCATAGTTATTGAGCATGTTGACTGATAGGTATTTCCCCTAGAAAAGTCTTAGATCGCTGGCTAGCAAGCACTCTGCTAAAAAGAAAATGAAATTTGAGGTTAGTGTTCATATCATAGTACAAATCGTTGGCACAAAATTTGTATTTTACCTTACATTTTGTTGACATTGTTTATAGGGACAAGATTATGCAGTAGAGGAGCTCAATGAAGATAGTTTCGATGGGATTGACATTGCCTTGTTCAGTGTTGGTGGCTCTATAAGGTTAGTACATATTCCAAATGAAAACGTTATCTCCACTAATTGTTGCTCTTAGGGTTTAGGGTTTATCTATTGTGCAGTCCCACAAATTAAACTCACATATATCATAGATATATCTATCTCATGACGGGAAAATGAGCTCCCTTTGCTTATTGCGGTTATTTTTTCGCACAAATTTTTTGGACCCATAGCTGCACAATAGGGGACAATTGTAGTAGACAATAGATATGCATTTTGTATGGACGATGGTGTACCCATTGTGATCCCCGAGGTACCTAATTTTATTTTTTAGTTGGGAAATATCAAGCCCAGTTTCATATTTGATGGCTTATGGGTTTTATATCAATATTAGGTGAATCTAGAGGAAATGTCTTGTATAAAATTTAGTTCCAAGAAGGGAGCTCTTATTGCAAACCCAAATTGTTCAACTATCATCTGTCTCATAACAGCAATGCCTCTCCACCATCATGCCAATGTATCTATTTCTGCTCAATTCAATTCACATTTTTTTTATGCGTTGGTGGGTTCAAGCCCGTGACTTGACCTAGCAACACATATAGAGAGGACCAAGCAGAGGCTCATGAGGATGACTAGTAACCTATGCCTTGTTCCATTTCACCTTTTTATTGTCTTTTGTAATGTTATTCTCGACTCTCTACTATTTAAATGATGATTGATGTAAATATATGATGCATCATTGGATTTCATTTTGATCTTGACATTGATGAGTTTACACTGACAAATACAATGATTTTTCTATTGTAAATACCAATTTCCAGTTGGATCATGGATATTGTTGCTTTAATTCTATAAATTTGTGATTAATTCTGCATAAAAATTCTCAATTATTTTGCGTATTTACAGTTTTTTATACTTTTATATATTTAATATTTTGGGTAAATCCCCCTATGTCAGGGACCATGACGTTCCCTTTGATGTCCCATGAAACTTGGAAGGTATTTCTACACATCCCCATGTCCCAAAACATGATGAAAATTCTTAACCAAAATGAAGTGTATTGAACATATGCACCTTTTTGAGACTGACATGGATTATCTCATATCATGGATGGAACTTGGAGGAAATCCATAAAATGGGGAACTGCATATGGTATGTGGATTATGGGAACCAATTCCTGTAACAGAGATCCCAACTCCTTCATCCAGAAGAATTGCTTGACCAACTGATCTATATAGCAGTGTCCTACATGGCCATCACCTATGATATCGTTTACCAGTATTTTGTAGTCTTTGGTGAGAGATACATTGAGATGTGTCCATTCAACATTGCTTTATGTTTTTTTCCCAAATGATTTTTTATTTTCTTTCACTTCTATTCATGTCGCTTTCTATACAATTAATGGTTTTTTATTCAGAAATCCCCACCAATTGAGAACAACAAACTTGAACATAATTGTCATTTTTAATGGCAATTACTTTGCTTGTATACACGAGAATTCTCTGCTTTCCATTTTTATGAACCATGCACATCAACAATAAGCAAGGGATACCTTTTGTTAGTGTAGGACTGTGATGGTGCTAGGTCTCTAATCATGTTTGATCCTCCAATCTATTGGCATCTCTGTTGATTGCATATGTTTTGTAATTTTATCATATTATCCTTTAGGGTCTTAAAACAATTATTTTATCTGTAACTGTATTGCTTACCAAGTTTTATGCGACTTGTGTTTTCATGATACCTGCAAGCTTACCATGTGAGCCTCGGAGTTCCAAGTTAAAAGATAAGAAGAGAGGTGAAGGGGAAATGGCTGGCAAGAAACATTTTGTAAATGATATGATTGATAATAATCGCCTGCTTTGTGATCTCCTTGAAAAGGAATCTACTTGCTATGCAGTTCTCTGGGATTATGCTCATATTTCAAGTAATTGTCCATCTTCACCTTCATGTTTTTCTACTATAACTCATGCAAAATGTGGTTCTTCATTTGGAGCAAGCTGCTTGTAAACATTGCCATCTAACTCTTCAACAAATGGCAGTATAATGGTGGGTAGAAAAGAAGGTTCTTGTGCACCAAATATCTTGGAGATGAATGAGAATTTGGTATCTGAGTCAATTAAAGTTGGAAACTTTTTAGGCCACCATTTCCAGCAGGGAAAACGGCCTAACTTCAGTATAGGTTTACAAATATTTGTGTCTAGGAAAATTCTATGGGAGGTCAGTCTTTGGATAGTGACTCCCCATCTGATGATTCCATGCATGTCGATTCATGCACACTGGCATGTGTTTCTTGTGGAGTTTTGGGATTCCCATGTATGGCAATAATACATCTTTCTGAGTAAGCTGCAAGGAATCTCTTGCCTCCCGATTATAAATGTATTGATGAACATTATGGAGCATTTGTTGCAGGCCCTGCAAGAGAAGATGTCACCTCTATCGGAGTTGCTGCTAACCAGAGCATTGGTTTAGGTGATGTTATCATTTTCCTATTTTCTCCTCATTTTTGAACTTATTAAACATTGTTGAATGTCCTTTTTGTCCTTGTAATCGAGGATGTGTAACTGAGTTCTAAATATGGTAAGGTTGTTGCAATGATACGAGGGCTTCCTCACTATGTAGTACTATACATATTGAACATAACAAGTTTTAGAATTTTGACGGGAAATCACAACATCTATCAATTTATTAAGAAGACAAGTTTGGGAAGAAAAAACAAATAAATTTATTAAATAATAGAATTAATCTGTTGAACCTGTTGCCAAGGACAACATTTTGGAGCTGATCTATATTTTGAATATGATAATGGTCTATCAGTTTATCGTATCTATAAAAGAACTTAGAGAATTAATAATACGGAAAAAGACTTGATAGATATAAATCTGTAGAGAAAGGTAAAGACTATTCTTTCTCTTGTACTTATTTTTATTTTCTTTGGACATTTTCAAATTGCAACATGGATTTTCTTCTTGAAGCACCACCTGGTTCGGCATCCCATTGTGTCAATCATCAAGATGGAGGTGGCGATTGTGTGAATAAACCAATGCTAGCCATCAAGGGAAATGGATCATTAGACAAGTCATCGACTGAACTCCCTGTTTGTCCAAAGGAATAAATAGATGCCTCAACTTTATTACAAGATCTATCCAATCATGTCTCACCCCACCTTGTTGTAGATGTACTCAAAGGAATGCACTGTTCAAATCCAACGGTAGACAAATAAGAATTTTAAGCAATTTCTGTCGGTTTCTCACCCATGACCCTTTGCTCCACAATAGGAAACTTAAGACGAACATCTTCATCGTGATTAAGAGTGGTATACTATTCTAGAAGATTAGTTGATCCACCTTCAAGTGCATTGGGCCCAGATGTAAGCGTCAACATTTGGTTCTTTCTACCAGATAGTTTTAATGCTTGCATGGTATCAGTAAGAATGCCCGTGTCTCCCTTCTCCCCTGCAATAATAGGCAGCTTGTGATGACATGGTGTTGCCACAAAAGCTTCAAGCTGTTAAGTTTTCTAGTAAGCTTGATAAGAATCACCCAAACTAGGAGGCAAAAAGGTATTCATGTTCAGTGAACTTTCTATGCCACCAAAGCTTCCAGCCGATTTGGAATTGTATCTCCCTGAAAACTCAGTAATTTTCTCAACATCATTACCTTCAGATTGATTTACTAATGTCTTCATAGCAGGGTAAATTTTATCATCTTGGTCCAATGTTGTCTTATGAACAACCTTATCAGTCACTCTCATCTGACCTCTCACAAAAATCAGAATTAAGAGAAGGGTGTTTCTCTAAACTCTCTGTATCCCTTGTTTAACTTTCTCCCCCTGCAATCCAAAAAATATGGGTGGATCTATATTGCCTTGATGAATAGTTTGAATTTTTGCATCATCGGTATCTTGCTGATCTTGGAATGGCATAAATATAATTGGTGATGGGTTTGATGCAGAATATAAAGGCATTATCCTAACTGAACTACCTGAGCGATGACCTTGAGAAAAAATAATTCCTTCACATATAGGATAGCTCGATTTCATGGTATGTGCCTTTGTAGCATAGGATCAGAAAGTACACGGGCAATGCCTGGTGAGTGGTGATGAATTGACTATTCATACAAATGTGGAACTTGTTCTTTAGGAATGGCTTGCTGACAAGTAAATTGCTCCTAAAGATGAGAGGCCTTCTCATGAGGCAAGGTTTGTTGATAAAGTATAAATGTATTCATGCAATTGTGCACTAAATATGCAAAAAGGTACAAGGCCCAATATAATTGTGAAAGGTACTTCACTTGGTAGCTTCTTGGATTTATGTTGGGTCTCTCTACATTGTTAAATGCTTTGGTGGTGAGAAGAGAAAGTGAAGCAAGTCCCTAAAATTTACTTCCCTAAAGGTTACTACACAAAATAGGTACTGGATAATGGAAGATACTTTGGTCAGGAAGACAATATGGGCTCAAGTATCTCTGACTCTAATCCAGATTAAATTTCCCAAAATGACTGTGCATTCAGTAGTTCAATTCATTCAAGGTTGTCTGATGCCAAGCCTCTAGGAGCTGTGCTGGCTTAAGAGTTTACTTGCAATTCATGGATTAATTATTCAAAACCCCTAGTTCAACTTTTCATCCCTGTTACATGTTCATTGAAAGCTATAAATTTATCAAGTGATGATGGAAATGGATGGATTTCTCTTTCACAACCTGTGCTTAATATAGAACCTTATGTATCAGGTTTTGAAAGGTTGGTGAAAATGAATGATGAACTGTTTCAGGTTATGTATCAGGTGTTGAAAGCGAAAAGTTTGGAATACTAGTTTTTTTCTGGATGAAGGTAGCCTACCTACTAGATGGTGAGTATCCAATTTTTCCATATTTTCCTCCTTTCATGAAACAAAGTATTTCCTTCCAGAAGAGTCTCCAGGATTGGTCCCAATGTCACTTGATACTGTAGGCTTCAGGTTTTTTAGGTCTCTATGGGTCTGTATAATGCTTGAACCATCAATTCCATGGTCCATGTTGATCATGTGAAGCTTGTTGTTGATAACCAAGGTCTCAATTTTCACAGTGGATTCTGTTGTTGAGATTACATTACTCATATGATTATAATTTTACTTCACAACTTTTGCTATGATCTTCATCTCCAGGTCCATGTACTGCTGGACTAACATACCTTATGCATTTTGTTCCTTACCATTTCTAAATCGTCTTCAATAATCTTCTGCGACAATGCAAAACACAACACTGCTCTGACAATATACCCTTCTCATGCAAAACTAATCTCATCCCTACTCTATTTTGTAAAAATAAGGGTATAACACCCTATACATATGGTGGTATAACAATACCCTCGGTCTACATCAAGATAGCATCCAAGAGAGGACTGATCAACATTAGATCAACAATCGTCATCCATTAATGTCAAGGATATGTCATATCTTTCGGTAAATACATCTAGGATACAAATTCTAAGTTAATAGTCTTTGCAACCCTAAATTAGTGTCCCATCTAGCTATACCAAACACCAGTATCATTGATTATGTAGAAGGATTCATATGGAAGACTGTTAGGTTATTCGAGCGTGTGGTAGCAAATTCTCAGTTTTGTTAATCGAGTGGTGCGAATTCCATCTAATTTATGTAAAAATTATAGTTTTTTTTATGGTGGTTTATGATATCTAGTACTTTCCCTAATAATTTTCAATGTTTTTGAAAAAAATATTCATTTAAATTCTGGGTTTTGCTGTAATTGGGGTTCAATTTTGGCTGTAATTGATTTGGTGTTTATGTAAAATTGCAAGAGAGTAGGGTACAAGTCTAATCATTGCTCCTAGAGGTGATAACAATTTCCTATCCCAATTTCAGGTACATTAAAATCTCCTGTCCTTGCCCCTTCCTGCCTCCCTGAGATAGATATGGTTGAAATGTAGAGCTATAAATGTGTTCTTATGTCGCACTCTGATCTGCGCACTTTCCTCAGCTTACTCTACGCACTTTCTTCAGATTCTACTATGCACTCAACTCTGCGCACTTACTCTTTCTTCTCTAATGTATTGCGCACCTAACCACATACTCTACTTTACTCTTATTCTGCACACTCGGCTCTACTTCTTCTACGACTATGACTTCATATCTGACTTAGTTTTGTGTTGTCGCGCACCTCTTCGAATCAACTAGCCGTTGATTCCTTTATTAGGCCGAAGCTCCCAAATTCATAGTACTTCTATCTCTTTCTCTTCTCACCCCCACTAAAACAAATCAATAGTTTTGTTTATTTATATTCATTCTAGCATCTATACTTATTTTCTTGATTCAATTGATTTGTCCACAAGTGGGGGATTCTATACATCGGAGACACCTCTTCTTCCTTTCTTCATGCTCAATTTTACCCAAACATCCGACTTGAGCCGACCAACTCTTTTTTTTCCTATTAGTGTGCAATCTGCACACTTTGACCTTTTTATTGACTGCAGGGTATTTATGCGACATGAACCTATCCTTGAATTGTGCGAATAGATGAATTAATGGGACTTGCGTGCGTATTCCCTTTGACAATATTTTTCTATAAACTTCTTTAAACTTGCTTCTAGACTTCATGCTTCTCATTTGATATCAAGCTTGTTATATATACTTCTTCAAACTGGCTTCTAGACTTCATGCTTCTCTTTTGACATCAATGACAACACTAAGTTCAACAATCTCCCCCTTTGGCATTGATGTCAACACCAAGTAATATTGATCTCCCCCTAAGTATGAACTCCTCATCAGAGTCATGCATTTGGTGCATTTTGCAGCAACCTGTACTTTTGCAATTTATGTCTTTGCACATTCTCTGTTACAACACAGTGTCTGTAGTTTCATTTGTAATTTCTTCGTAGTATCTGCAATTTCTCCCCCTTTGACATTAATGGAAAAGGGATGCTCGTCTATATTGTCTTGCTTATATTCAGCATCCCTGGGGAAATTATGCAACAACCTGCAATTCTATATTTGTGCAGTATTTGCAATTTCTCCTCCTGCGTAATTCTATTTTTGCACAGTATCTACAATTTTATCCCCTTGGACTCATGCTTCTCTTTCTTCTTTACATTGCTCCTACTTTGACTGTGTTGATTCCAAATTTTTGCACTGTGCAGTATTCATCTATCTTCCCGTGTTGTCGCATTGTTTCCGTAGTGTCTAGTTTTGTTGTGGCTTGAGTAAACTCCTCCTGGACATCCTTTAAAGTGTGTTTCATCTAGAGAACTTTGGCGCAACAAGCTACTGTTGTGATTTATTCTGCCTCTGTTGTAGACAGCAACATTGACGATTGTTTCTTGCTCAACCATGACACTAAGCAGTTTCCCAAGTAAAATGTTGCTCCACTTGTACTTCTTCTGTCATCGATACTTCCTTCCCAGTCTACGTTAGTATATGCTATTAGAGTTAAGTCATTACTTCGTGGATACCATAGGCCAAAATACAAAGTCCCTTTTAGATATCTAAAGATTCTTTTTACAACTTGAACATGTGTCTCCTTAGGTGCTTCTTGAAACCTTGCACCTAGTCCTACGACTTGCATAACATCTAGTGTTGAAGTTGTTACATATAACAAGCTGCCAATCATTGATCTATAAATTTTTTGATCCACTTGGATTTGCTTCATCTTCTTTGTTTAATTTGCAACCAGTGATCATGGGAGTATATATCGGTTTACAATCTTCCATGTTAAAATTCTTCAACATTTCTTTTATATATTTGGTTTGAGAAATAAAGATACCCTTATTGATTTGGGAAATCTGCAATCCCAAAAAGAAGTTTAACTCTTTGAGCGTACACATCTCAAACTCCTTCATTTCTTCTGCAAATTGTTTACTCAGCCTATCATCATCACTTCCAAATATGATGTCATCCACATAGACTTCAATGATAACCAAATTTTCATGGTCAATTTTTATATATAAATTGTTATCAACCTCTCCTCTTCTAAATCCTTGTTGTCGCAAGTATTTGTCTAGCCTTGAGTACTAGCCTCTGGGTGCTTGTTTTAGTCCATATAGGGATTTCTTTAGTCTGCAGACATAATCTTCATTTTTTGATAGTTGGAACCCTTATGCCATGTTTTATGTAAACTTCTTCTTTTAATTCTCCATTTACAAAAGTTGATTTTACATCCATTTGATATACTTTGATATCTTTGGAGCACACATAAGCCAGAAACATTCGGATTGCCTCTATTATGTCCATAGGGGCAAAGGTTTCTTCAAAGTCTATTCCTTCAACTTGAGCATATCCTTTGCACACCAGTCTTGCTTTGTTTCTAATTACCTACCCATGTTCATTTAATTTGTTCTTGAAAACCCACTTGGTGCCAATGACATTTTTACCTTTGGGTCTTGGAACAAGTTCCCATGTATCATTTTTCTCAATCTGATTCAGTTCTTTTTCCATAGCATTCACCCAGTGTTTATCGATCCTAGCTTCTTCAAAACTATTTGGCTCTATTTTGGACAACAGGGAGAGATGTACCTCTTTAGAGGTGCTTTCCAAGTTTCTCTTTCTTGTTTGTATACCTGTGCATTTATCACCAATAATTAAGTCCTCAGAGTGATTTTTTGAACATACCTTGAAGGAGCCTTTGTATCTTGTCTTCCAATTTCTTGTTCTTCATGCTGTAATTCTTCTTATTGTTCTCTTTGTTGCTCTTCCTCTCGTAGTTCTTCTTCTTGTTGGTTAATGGCTAGTTGATCATCTTCATCCATGTCTGCTGATATTCTAGCTCTATGGGTGATTATTTCATCTACATTCACATCTGGACTTTCCACTATCCTTTTTAGTCTCAAATTGTAACACTTATAGGCCTTGCTTCTTGAGGAGTACCCAAGGAAGATCCCTTCATCAGTTCTGGAGTCAAATTTTCCCAAATTTTCATAATTTCTTTTAATGTAGCATTTGCTCCCAAACACTCTGAATTGTTTAATTGTCGTTGTTCTCCGTTTCCAATAGGGTAATTTTTAAGAATTATAATATTATACTTAAGTATAGTATCCTAGGCGATTATTTTGGATTGAAAAAAACATGTATATAGATATGTAGGCGAATATTAAATATGAAACATACAATTTACTACTAAAACGTGTAAATTTTGGCGAATATTATGATAAAAAAACATACTTTATGTAAATATAGGCGATAATAGAGACTAAAAACGATCAAATAGCGAATTTATTTTTTGAAAAAAGGCCCAAAAAATAGCCAAATGGCGAAATTTCGCCCCTAAAAATTACCCTGGTTTCCAGAGTTCATAGGGAGTCATGTTGCTATCAACTCTAATTTGTCCTCTATTTAAAATATGGACTATAGTGTGAATTGCTTGGCTCCAAAAAATATCAGATAGTTTAGAGTCATTTAACATTGTTC
The DNA here is from genome assembly GCA_027924585.1 of Larix kaempferi. Classification (NCBI taxonomy): domain Eukaryota; kingdom Viridiplantae; phylum Streptophyta; class Pinopsida; order Pinales; family Pinaceae; genus Larix; species Larix kaempferi. Next base: position 124,288 of record BSBM01001272.1, read on the forward strand.
TAGCCATTTCTTGCACAGTCCTATTCTTCCTTTCTGCTACACCATTCTGTTGTGGAGTCCTGGTGGATGAGAAATGTCTCCTTATTCCATGTTTCTCACATAATTCCTCAAATTCATTTCAGGTGTACTCCCCCCCATTGTCTGATCTTAGGCATTTTATTTTCAAGTCAAATTCATTCTCAACTGCTTTTTTAAAAACTTTGAATATCTCAAAGGCCTCTGATTTTCTCTTAAGAAAAGAAACCCATGCCATTATAGTATAGTCATCAATGAAGAGAATGAAGTAAGACTCACCATTTAGACCTTTGTTTTCATTGGACCACAGAGATCAGTATGCACCAGTTCCAATGGTTTTGTTGTAGAAATTCTTTTGTTTTGAAACTTACCCTTGTTTGCTTTCCATGTAAGCAGTGCTTGCACACATAATTTTAGGGCTTTGTAATTTTAGGGATGTCTCTAACTGCTTTCCTTTCTCCGATCTTTATCAAATTGTCAAAGTTTATATGGCCCATTCCTCTATGCTAGAGCCATCTTTTATTTGTTTTCCCCATACAACATCTTTCTTCTTCTCTCTCATCTTAGATGCACACAGTATTTGGATTTCTGGACGTTGTTGCTACCAATCTGCCTGTATCTTTCTTCCTTATTTTACATTTCTTAGAGTCAAAAGTGAGAACATGCCCTTGATCACACATTTGACTGACACTGAGAAGATTATGCTTCATATTTTCAACAAGCAAGACATTTTCTGCTTTAGCTTTCTCATCCCCAAGACTCACTAAATATTTCCCAAGAATTTTGGTAGAGCCATCATCTGCAAAGTAAACGTTGCATCCTTTTTATTTCTTTAGATCTAAAAATTTTCCTCTATCTCTTGTCATGTGTTTGGAACATCCACTGTCAATATACCAGTGACCCTTTTTGCTTTGAGCATGCAAAGCTAAATCACAATATTCTTGTCTTTGTTCTTAGGTCTTTTTATTGCAAATTTTTGTATGATCTTTCCCATAGGAAGAATCTTTGGTTTCGTTCTGGTGTGCAGTTATTGACTGGTTCTTACAATCCCGAGCTTTATGACCATAATTATGACATTGATAGCATTTGATATCCATTTCCAAGGGACCAAACGGGTTGAGGATTTCATTCATGAATTCATGAATTCATTGGATTTTCTTATTTCTTTGTTCATATGGCTATTTTTGGAGACTTCAAGAAAATTTCTATTTCTATCAAAAACATTATTTTCAAATGCTCTACAATTTGCAGCTTTATGACCAAAATTATTGCAGGAATAGCAATGACCCAAGAAGAGAGTTTGATACATGGAAATAGGAGGTCTTCTAGATGGCACAACTTCTTTGTTTATGTCAGATCATCATTGGTTATTCTTTCTACTGTCTTCCCCTTTGATAGAACTCTTAAACACATCTGCAAAGCTCCTTGTTCCTGCTTCAAAGTTAGATACAATTGAGCTTGAATTTTTGTTACCATTGTCTTGTTCATACCCTAGCGCAGACCTGTCTGAAAATGATCTTTGATTGTTGATGATCTCATCCAGTGCTTTAGAGCCGTTGCCAAACTTTTGTTGATAGATCAATTGGATGCTTACATTTTGCAGTTCCCTTTTCAGGGAGATAATTTCAGCCTCTAATTTCTCACACGTTTTCTCTTTTTCTTTCAATTGTCCTGTTAGATCTTCTTCTATTTTTCTTACTTCTTCGACTTGTTCTTCATACTTCAGTAGTTGTTCCTTTAATTGCTTATTCTTCTTTCTTTATTTATTCAAGTCATTTAAATCATTGATTAGTTCTGCTTCAAAATCTACCTCAACATTTACTTCATATTCATGATTCTCATTTTCATGTTCTTCTACTATTTCCATGAAGAGCAGTTATCTTGTAACATCGCCACTACCATCATTATCTGATGAGTTGTTGTCCTCTTTGGAGTACATAATTTTCTTTTGTTTACTAAACTTAAAAAAAAAAAATCAGATCTACCTCCTTTGTATATATTTCTTCTTTCTTTATGAATATAATCCTCCTTATCATCACTATCTCTATTTTGTTTATAAGGGAATTTAGAAGCAAAGTGACCTATTTTACCACATTCAAAACATTTAAAAGGTAACTTACCTTTGTACTTTCCACGACCTTTCTGGAGATTCTTCACAAAGTTTGCTTCTTTATCATCAGATTCATTAAAGGAACTCTTACTTGAATCTTGCAACTTGCTGCCTTTTGTCCTTTTGGAATCCTTGAAGGATGCCTCCCTTTTTGAGGGATTTTCTTTTTCAATTCTCATTTCATAAGCGGTAAAAATTCCATGGAGTTCATCCATTGTTACTTTGTCAAGATCCTTTCGATCTTCCAGGACTGATACCTTGCAATCAAATCTCATAGATAGAGATATCAACACCTTCTGTACAATCACTTATTCTGGAACTTCTTCTCCAAGACCTTTGATGGAGTTGACTATTTCATCTACACGAAGAAAGTAAGATGCAATATTTTCATCTTCCTTCATCTTGAGACTCTCAAACTTCCCTCTATGAGTTTGTAGTTTTTCCTTTTTTACTCTATCATCTCCTTCATAAATACTTTGAAGTTTGTCCCACATCTCTTTTGCTGCTTTACATTGCATGAATTTTGTAAATTATGAATTTTCTAGGCCACACACTATCCCATTTTTAGTTCTTGCATTGCATTCATACTATTTTTTCTCAGCTGCATCTATTGGTAGAGTCTTTGAAACTTTGTAACCATTTTTCGACTGCTGGTCAAATATCAATTCCAATTGATTGTAAAATGACTTTCATTATAGTGCTCCAGAAGGCATAATTGGATCCATGAAAACATGGTTCCCTGTTTCTTGAGAGACCTTCTTGTCTATCCATAGTTGCGCAATGATCTAATTTTTGTAGTGATATTCCTTCCAGTGGTTAAACTGTTTCTGAAGGAACTACTTTGATACCAATTGTTGAACCCCAAGTGATATTGAGGGGGCGGGGGTTGAATCACTATCATGCGCAAGATTAATATTTATATATAAATTTTCACTTCATAAATCATACACCAATACTAGAGCAATAATCAACATAAAACACTGTGCGAATAGTATTTATCAAGAAACTTTATATAGATAGAATATTTTATTACATACATTGTTGGGAGACACCAATCTCCAATAAAGGTGTGAGCACCCACTCACAAATTTTGTAGACACCAATCTGACAGGGACACCAATCCCTTGTGTAAGCACCTATTGCACGAATTTTCAAGTAGTCAACGCTCCTCGGTGTATCATGACAAGGGACTAATCGCCTCTCGTGGATCCTTAAATCTGGTGGTGGTGAGTTTACTAATCACCTACGGGTTTTGGTGTAACGACATTCGTACTACCAACAATTGGTATTAGAGCTAGAGGTCACGAGTTTGATACACACTCTGCTCATGTTGAGGGGGAGATTGTTGCACGAATTTGCAAGTAGTCAGCGCTCCTCGGTGTATCGTGACAAGGGACTAATCACCTCTTGTGGATCCTTAAATCTGGCCGTGGTGAGTTTACCAATCACCTACGGGTTTTGGTGTAACGGCAGTCGTACTACCAACAACACCAACTTACTATTTATAGGCAACAACTTGTGAGGACACCAATCCTATGCACAAGCACCAATCTATGAGGACACCAATCCTTTGCGCAAGAACCAACTTGTTGTCTTCAGGAACCAACCTGTAATTGTCATTTCCCCTTCCTGCCTCCCCGAGACAGATATGGTTGAAATATAGAACTACAAATGTGTTCTTCTGTCGCACTCTGATTTGTGCACTTTCCTTAGCTTGCTCTGTGCACTTTCTTCCCCTTCTACTGGGCACTCAGCTCTATGCACTTCTACAGTTTCTATTGCGCACTTACTCTTCATGCTCTACTGTATTTCAAACTTGACCACGTACTATGCTTTACTTGTATTCTGCACACTCCGCTCTACTTCTTATGTGACTATGACTTCATATCTGACTTAGTTTTGTATTGTTGCGCACCTCTTCAAATCAACTAGCCGTTGATTCCTTTATTAGGCCGAAGCTCCCAAATTCAGAGTACTTCTATCTCTTTCTCCTCTCACCCCCACTAAAACACATCAATATTTTTGTTTATTTATATTCATTCTAGCACCAATACTTATTTTCTTGATTCAATTGATTTGTTCATAAGTGGGGGCTTCTATACGTTGGTGACACCCCTTCTTCCTTTCTTCATGCTCAATTTTTCCCAAACATATGACTTGAGCCAACCAAGTCTTTTGCTCTTCTATCTGCGTGCAATCTATGCACTTTGACATTTTTGTTGTCTGCGTAGTATTTATGCGACAGGCACCTATCCTTGAATTGTGCGAATAGATGACTTAATGGGACTTGTGCACGTATTCCATTTGACAAGATTTTTCTATATACTTCTTCAAACCGGGTTTTAGAATTCATGCTTCTCATTTGACATCAAGCTTTTTCTATATACTTCTTCAAACTGGCTTCTAGACTTCATGCTTCTCATTTGACATCAAGATTGTTCTATATACTTCTTCAAACTGGCTTCTAGACTTCATGCTTCTCATTTGACATCAAAGACAATACTAAGTTCAACAGATGGTTGTACTATGGGAGTACAATGCTACCCAAAACTTGCAAAAACAATAGCCCATTGCTACCTCAAATCTTCACCAAAATCAACACTGGATTTTGAAGAACATGGCTAGGAATTGTGCCCCACATTTTCACTAGGTGAGGGAAAATGAAAATTTCCCCAAACTTGTCTTTGAAGAGGGAAAACATTGTTGTTCCTCCCAAACCAACATTAATCATTGAAGAATATCTATGGAAAATATGGCCCACACAATGTTGTCCAAAACATGCATAAAAAACCCCATCATGATGCTCCAAATCTGCAATACTAGAGCATTCATATGGATGGAAATGGTCATAACATGGATCCTCAAAACATGGTTGTCCAAAGGGATCAAAATCAACACTTTCAACACTAGAAGTGACAAAAATGGGATCCCCTAAAGATATCCAAAATCCCCCATAAAAACCATGATTTACCTCTAGGAAACGCTCATCAATTATATCACATTGTTTGCAACCATATGATCAACTCATGGTTTGGTGTCATCATTTCTTTTCTCAAAATTGTCACAAGGTATTTCAAAATTCTCAAAATTTTGAGAAGAAAAACTCACCAAACCCTCATCTTCATGATGAGTGGAATAAATGTCTTCACGAAGTTTTCAATACCAATACATTCAAGGGATTCTTCTTGCACATGATCTTCTTTTTTTATCTTCGTCAAGGGATATGAAATCACAAGGAACTTCCACAACATGCATGGGCTCTTCATCATGTGTTTCTTCAAAGGAGTCTTCATGGACATGCACATGCTCTTGAAATACTTCATGCAATTCATTTTTAAGTTCTTCTTGCCCTAGAATGCCGTTTCTTTAGCAACATCAACCAAGTATAGCAATGATTCTTCTTGAGTGTTGATCTCACTTTAGAGAATATTTGAGGGGTTCATTGTATATTCTTGCATCATACCTTTCATTTTGATTTTATTTTCTTTTCAAATGTAAACCCAAAGAGATACACCATTTACTCCTTCCCATTGATCTTCTATATCCATCCAAGATTCTTGAAAAACAATGAGGAAGGCACAAAATGAAGATATCGTCTTTGGAGGAAGATTATAATACAATTCTCTTGTGTAGTTCCTTGTAGAAAGAGCAAACATCTTAATAATTTCATTTTTGTGATCCAAACTATGCTTCACAGTAAAATACATAAAATGTGGAACAAAGTGTAGAGGTTATTTTCCATAGAATCTAGGACTAGGAGCATGTTTTTTCCATAAATCATAAAGGCATTCATGTGGAAATCTCAAAATGCATGAAAGGCCTCAAGGACAAAGAAAATCATCCCAGTTTTTGCAAGAAAAAGCCATACTTCAAATCTTCATACCCTTACCAAAGTGTGGAGTCACCAAGGTGAATCTTCGATCACCTTTACAATGTTGCTTGCTTTACCCTACAAACAACAAGTATTAAAAAATATGAAAGAACAAGAGATTTTCCCCTTCATGGAGATTCCATATGAGCAATGGATTTTAAAAAACACACACTCATAGATGTCATATGTAGCAAGACTACAAATCTGGGAAATTAGCTTTATCCCCGACAATGATGCCAAAATGCTATCACACAAACTAGCATCTTGAGGTAAAAATCCTAAAGTCAATGATAGCTTATGCATACCCAAGAGGGAGGCCAACGTCACCACACCTAATCCTACTTTTCTATTTAGGATAGCTCTTCTCTAGCTCAAGGGAGGAGACCCTAACTAAGATTGCTAGAGTTTAACAATGAAGCATACGGTGAGATCGAAGAGAAATTCTAGAAAACCAAAATGTTTCGGTTTTATGAATTAGGAAACATAACATGATGAAGGGATTGAAGACCATTGTCTTATCAAATGGCCAAATGGGGTTAACCAAGGATCGCATGAAGGTTCCTTAGGAAATATTATAAAGGGCTAGGGTTGTTGTGCACAAACCTAGCTACTCTCTAATGGCTAGGGTGATTTCAAGGTTAATCAAAGGAAAATTTTTAGATCAAAAATTTCAAATGAACATTAAGAAGGAAAAATATTATGGAAGGAATTAGAAAGCACATTATCTAGAGCGAAAAATGGGCACCTAAATTACACTTCCAATTGATAGCAACACATAAATTATAGAGAGTATATTATTTATTACCTCAAATGCATTGACAATTTGAAGATTCGTCCATCAACCAAACATAAGAATATGAGAAGCATTCAACAGAGTGCTAGCCTTAACCATCCATAAGAATAAAGAGATATTTCATAATTCTAATGGGATTTCTATGCCAATCCAAACATGATTACAAATGAAGAAGATACTCTCTTATATAGAAATGATAGTCTACCTTCCTTTACAATAAAATAATAATAGATATACCAAAACCCTAAATCTATTTTAGGGAGGACTAAACAGATTAAAAAATCGTCGAGCTAATTCTAATAAACTTTAACAACATCCATTGAATATGGTGGTCAAAGCTACAAGTACAACGTCCAAGAGAAGAAAGGCCCAAGAAGTGGGTGAATCCATCAAATGAGGGTGAATGATGGCAAGAAGAAGTCAATCATAGTCTCCAAGGGCTCTACAATGGTAAGGCTAAAAAAAAGGCCTCAAAAGGTGGAGTGCTTCCTCAAATAAGGTGAACGATCTCCATGAAAATTCTCCAAAAATGAATGGACAACAAAAATACAACGTGGCTCTTTAAATGATAGTTTTGGAATTGCTAACTTTCTCATTATTTATTATACTTTTTATTATAACCACTTTCAGTAATCTCGTGGCCAATTTGCAACTAAAGACATTGAGATGGCACAATTTTGGGCACCTTGTCAAAATATAACTGCTCTTGAAGCTAGGATGCCCCTCCAAAAATGTCACGTTAAAATGGCCTAGATGAGTGTGTAAACAATGCTACCGTAAGGGTGGGTGCTCATTAAGGGGAAACCATTGAATGCAAAACAATACAAAAAGTCTAAGAGGTTGCTTCCATACCTCAAGGGGTCAAACCCTCAACCAACAAATAAATCTATGTGCAATACTCCATCAAGTGGGGAGAAACCTCAACATATGTGCAATGAATGTACATATAACAACCAAACCCCAACTTCCATGCCAACTCATCAATTCAGGAACCAAAGAGACCGTCAATAAAAAAATAAGAGCATACATATCAAGAACAAGTATCCACAACAGATAACCAAACCATGAGGAAGGAATTCCCTTTTATACAAGCCTCTAGATTGCCACCAAACTTGTCACAAGAGAGAAACAAGGAGGACACTCAAACAAAGATGATATCGAAAATTTCTATGATGCCATCTATGTGCCAAGGATCAAGAACGCTCCATATGAAAAGGCTCAATTGGGTGATCTTTCAAGATCGCCCAATAGAGTTCAAGGATTCAAAATTGGCTATGCATGTTCCTTCTGAGAAATATAAGGCCCTACCAACATCTCATTGGAATGTGTGAATGATATTGGCCAGATAATCAAGTAACTTATAAAGGCCACCCTCTTTCACCTCTGTAGCCAAAGTCCTTGGACTTGCTAGACTATAGACACTAATGGTGTATTTTTTCCCCTCAAAAGAAACTCTCCAATTTATATATGTCCTATAAGAAACTAAAAGAAGGTTTTTCCTCAAACCCAGAACAAATAAAATATCACTCATCTCAAGAACATCACCTGAGGGCATCTGGATTGAAATGGAGCCAACTCCTCTCATAGGGTATGCAACATCATCACCAAGCTCCATGATTATATCTCCCTTTTCTCCTAAATATTTTAAAAAAGAGACATGTCAAATGCCATATTTCTCAAAGTTCCATTGTCCACATTCCAACCAACATTAGACAAAATGTTAGTATATAAACAAGAAGTCATGGTAAAGGCAGTCTCAAAGTGAGAGGTAAACTCCTCTACTCATGTTATTGTCTCAATTACAACCTACTTCACGCCATTTCTCTTCTTTTTCAACAAACATTTGTCCTACATAAGGTCCCATATCGTGACATCAGAAGCACATGACCTTATTAAGGTCCTTCTTCCTAGTATTTGTCCCATCCTTCTTCTTGATCCTTTATTGCTACACTTATTTGTATTCTCGGTGTGACCAATAACAATTACTTCCAATGGTTAAGAACATGTGTTATCTCTGTGGAGGTCACAGGTTCAAAACCGGCGGGGGGTAGGGTTTCTCATTGGCTTATTGTGACAAGGCTTGAAGGGTAGGCGATCCTTGGGATAGAGGCTCACATTGGTGGGATTCAAAACCTCTCAGCCCCTGCTGAGTCACAATTTACTTAACCAAAGCATCAAACATGCTCTTACTTAACTTCTTATCAACAATGTGTGAGATCAAGTGATCCACTTGCAGAAAAAAAAGGGTGATAAATGACCAGGTGACCAAAAAAGTTGGTCACCAAGTGAAATAAATTACTAAACAACCAAGAATGTTGGTCACTAGTGTTTTTAAGTGAAATATGACCAAATTTGAGCAATTTTAAGTGATCGCAACTAAAAATGACTAAAATAAGTGACTAATTCAGTCATGGGTTAAAAAAATATGACTAATTTAGCTATGGGATAAAAAATATGGCTAATTTAGTCATGAGATATAAAATAAGATTAGACACTATAAGTTAATAATTATATAAGATGTCCATTGTTAAAATTTACGAATTTGTAAAATTTTATTGTCAAAATTACAATTATCCATTGTTCGAACAATGGATAATTGCAATTTTGACACTAAAATTTCATTAGAAAACTACAATTTTGTAAATTGTGGTGTGTCTTTAAATCCATTTGTAGTGTTAATTGTAGTTTTAACGTTGTAGATGGATTCAAAGACCCACTCAAATTTATGAAATTGTAGTTTTTTTTACAACTTCATAAATTTTAACGTTACAGATGGATTCAGAAACCTGTGAATCCATCTGCAGCGTTAAAATTTATGAAGTTGTAATTTTCCATTGCCAAAATTACAATTATCCATTGTCATATTTCGTCAAATAACTTATCGAAAAAGTAATCTCGATGTAATATGAACAAGACTAGTCAAAACTTGAAGCCTCGATTTCATAATATATAGTTTTTATATATATTATAGTTAATTTGTAATATATATATATATATATAAAATATGCTATATAGTTAAAATATACTAATATACTATATAATATGTAATATTTATATAATATAATATAGTTATTATATGTTATACAGTTATTAAATAGTTATATATTGTACAATATATAGTTAATATATTATATAATATGATATGTATATTATATGATATGTATATTTATAATATAGTTACTATATATATATATTTAAAATATATTAATATACTATATAATATGTAATATTTTTATAATATTATATAGTTATTAAATAGTTATATATTGTAAATCTATAGTTAATATACTATATAATATGGTATGTATATTATATAATATGTATATTTATAATATAGTTATTATATATTTAATATATTAATAGTAGTAATTAAAAAAATAAGAATACAAATAACAAAGAGAGGGAAAATGAGTAAATTTAAAAAAGAAATTGAGAGAGAAAAGGAGAAAATAAATGAAAATAAGTCATTGATCTTAGTCAATTTCAAAATATTGTGATCCGAGAAAATAAGTGCCAAAGTATGAAGCCATCAAATGCTAATGATACATACACAACCTTCTACATCGTCGAGGGAGGCTCTTGTTGGTATGGGCACATCAATGATTTTTCTACCTGCTGAATCTATTGAAGCACAGACTATGAAGCTTGAACTAAGGAAAACAATTTGCCGCAAAACGACAAAAAGGGAAAAAATGAGAGTCTTGTAGTTGAGGTACATTTTTCTGGTTGGTCCTCTCTGTCATAGAGATCCATTTACAACATAGTAAGTGGATATATATCACAATGATTCTATTTCTCGTGTCTACAAGTTATAAATATCTAAATGAGCTACAATTTGTGTTTAATAGAATGAGGATAGAGAGGTTAGGAAGTAAAGAGGCCAAGCGTGGCCAAAATGCCAATAGAGTCCAATGAATGGTAAAGTCAGGCTTGTATTTGTAAACTCGACTACAGAAAAGAGTGTGGATTTGTAGGATAATGTGTGCACAAATTGATTGAATGAAACTATGTGTTTATGCCTTCTCTATGTAAATGTGAGATTGGGATATCTTTGCATTGTATTGGTGTTATTTCGCGTCATTGAACGATATATTGAATTATTTTAGTCCATATCAAGCTTTGATATCTGTAAAAAAAATCTCCTTTAGAGTGTTTGTGCTGTCTTTGATGGTCAAATTAAAAAATTCTGCCCAATAGGCTTGAGTTTAACAAGAAAAATAACGACCAAGAATGGAAAATGAGAAATCAAATCCCTTTATTTCAGCGCGAATTTTGCTATGGCTTCCCTCTGTACTAACTTCGTTGGCTCCAAGATCTATGCACACTGCACAATCACTCATTCAAAGTGACTCATTGAATTCAATGTGTCGTAGGGAAAATTCTACCTTGCTAGAGAGAGTAAATATTTAACCATAAACAATTTCCTTTTTATGTATTTCAATCCTTTGATATTAGGATTACTGAAGGAGAGATGTATCAACTCTTATTAATGCTCTAATAACTTTTGATTTACCATTAGATGTTATATTCTTATCCACCATTGTTGGTTATGTAAAATTCTTTAGAGAGACCATGATTACTGCCCGCAAATGCAAGTCACAAAAATTACCTTCTTTCATAAAAAGATAAAATTACCTTATTTAAAAAATTAATGATGATGAGTGAGATTTTTGGTTTGGGTAGAGGTCTTGGCCATGGGATGTTTCAATATGTCAAAAAAATTCTCTAGAAACCAAATGTCAAAGAAAAAAGCAAGTTTGGTTATTGAAATTTAAATGTGACCCACAATATAGGCTTTTTGATAGACGGGAATAGCTTGAAATGCATGGTCGCAAGAGGCTTTCTTATAGTGTTATTTTTTTTTTGTCTATGAACATTGTTACTTGCATAATTTAAAGTAGACTATATAACTTTAATAAGCATAGTCTGACAAAGTTTCACAAAAGTTTGTTGTTAAAAACTGATGCAAAACTTACTTATACATAGTCTAGTGTCATGGTCCAAAGTTTCACCTGATTTTATCTCTTGAATATTGTTCAAGATATATTGATGGAGTTGTTTACAGAGGACTAGCTGATAGGTCCAATGAACTTACTTGGAGATGAAAATGCGGGTTCATTGGATAGGTACTTGTTGAATTTGCTACCTTTTGCAAACCTATCAAATGAAAGTACATATGATGGCATTAGAAATTCTTGTTCTTGCAGGTGTTTTCTGCTTGCTTTGGAAACATCAAGGGTCAAAATTGGTGTTTTATTAAATGACCTTGCCCACTTCACATTTGATTCTAGAAATGGTGTATGTTCTAACCTAGAAGATGCCACCATAAGACAACGAGACCTTGCTACTGTATATGCATTGATGGAGAATATAATAAAGCTATTATCAAATGCTTGTGACAATCATTGTAATTTGTTCTCTCTTTATAAAACTAGAACGTTTATAACTCATTCGTTTATGAGTACAAAAATGTTACATTGAACATTGTACTTTGAAATTCAATGAAGGTATGTTTATCATCTTTCGTCGTTATCTTTGAGTTGTTTAGGACTTGCATCATAGAGGATGCTCTTGTAAAGAGCATTATGCTAAACTTTTCAATTGTTTCTTCTTATGCATGAACATAGGGTTAAGGGAATGCTTGTAACTTTTTATGTTTAATGTTTAGCAATATCTTTGATCAATATATGTTGGGGAACATGGAAGGCCATGTGTGCTTTTGTTGCATACATACAAGCATTTTTTCCTTTTCAAAGTTTTGCCTCAAGTGCATGCTTGAAGCATTTTATCCTTTTAAAAGTTTTTCCTTAGGTGCCTCACGTCAATTGTCCATTAGTCATTTCAGAAACGATTGGTTTGTGATGTATAATTAATTTGATGCTAGATCATCAAAAGGCTTAGAGGGCAATTTAGACTTCAAGACTTATTTTATTTTGTACGAACACTAGAATGATACTTTGATTGCATTGATGCTAGATTGTTCTATCAAGGGATTGTACCTCTTTGGGAATGATACTCCTCATCCCCCACTCTTGAAGCTCATAAAAAATTTGGCTATTTGGATTGTAAGAGAGGTCAAGGTATGTTTTTTTTTTTTCTAATTTGTGATTGTTCATGATTCTTGAGGTGGATTATCCTATCATAGGTTTGTGAATTCTTTATTTTTAAATATGTTACACTTTATGCTTGATGTGTTGAGGTCTAGTGGTGGCTACCTCCATTATTATTTTCAGCATCACAAGATTTGAGAAGAGTTGTATATTTGTTCATGATTCTCGATGCTCGGGGACTCAACTTTGATTGTGATTCGGGTACAATGAATTCAAGAATTTGTGAATAAGAAAAAAATACTTGATTAAAATCCTCTATAGTTCACAACCACTTAGTGTGATTGGTAGTTTAATAGTTTTAGTGGAAGAGTTCACCATCAAACAAGGGGTTGCTCTAATTAGAGCATGGAATGTTTTCAAAGCCAAATCGACCAAGTTCCTAAAGTATGACAAAATGGAAGATCAAAATCATTGACTTATATAGACCACAATTATATGTCATATAGATACCATTTGTGACAGTTTTGTGTTAAGGTTTGTAACAGTCTGTGATATGTTTTATGTTATAGTTGGAATCGTAGTGTGTTAGTATTTGTAATATTTTGTGATATATTTTTAGTGTGAACTTTGATTCTATTTAAGGGTGTTAGCTCAATGGAAGAGCATATGCCTTACATGAAGGAGGTTGGTGGTTCAATTCCTCTGTGCCCTATCTACATAAATCAATGAATAATTAAATGAACAATTAACGACAATCAATGACTAAATAAATGACGAGTTAACAACAATCAATAACTAAATAAACAACTAAATGTACTACCAAACTTTGATAATTAATGACCAAATAAATGACCAAACATCGACAATTAATGAATAAATAAATGACTAAATATATGACTAACTCATGAAGCAATTCAAACAATTTATGACTAAGTGATAAATGACCAATTTGGTCTAGTGATAAGGGACTGCTAATTTATGACCAGTGGTCACCATCTCAATTTTAGTCATTTATCTCTGATTTTTAGTCATTTTTTAAGTCACTTATCACCCATTTTGTACCAATTCTAGGGTGGTGGACTCAGGAATGTCAATCGATATAGGATACATTTCAATCCTCAAATTATGAACGTAGAAAGGAGAAATGAAGATTAGCCTATACATGCCCCCTATGAGAGAAAACAATCACAATAATTTTGCATGTCTCCCACAAGATGAAGAGTATCTTGAACCAGCAAATGAGATGCTATATTGGATGCAATATGAAGATGCCAATGATCCACCTAACTCAAGAGGATTATGATATTTCTTTGGAAAAGAACATGTATGAGCAGCAACAAATGAAGGGAGAGTATGAAATTTCCTCATCCCAGTATATGATGTTTGTTGATACTTTGTTGGTTGAATTACATAGAAAGTATGACCTCGAGCCTAGAAATATTGGAACAAACTAGAATAAAAATCCCCCTCCTAAAATTTCCTTTGCAATTCATCCAAATGGTGAATCCCTTAATCTTCCAACCTCTACCAAAATTTATGCTGCACCTAAAGACAGGTTCTGCAAATCTGTGTCCTTGATCATACCAAAGATAACTAAATCCCCCTAACCCAAAAGAGATGAACCTGAACAGAAGGAACAAAAGAGACTTCTTGTCCCTTTCAGTATCGAATATGAGTTGGGAAAGATGAAAATATCTATACCTTTGTTTGAACTTTCCAAAAACCCTGCATATCAAAAGCAAATTGAGAAAGTAAGAAAAAGAGCAATAGAAATCATACAACTTGACACTCTTCATCTCTCAGATCAAATCCCACTGTCAGATTGGGTCCATATGTAGAAGAAAGAGATGAAGCCACAACCTCGTTCTATGTAACTCTCAATGTGCATGGCAAGTTATTGCATAACTGCATGCTAGAGTCAAGGGCCTCACATAAATTGATGCCAAAAGTTATTATGGAACAACTGGATCTAGAGATCACCAAGCCATACCATGATCTCTATATTTTTTACTCTATTAATTTGAAATGCTTATAAGGAATGATAAAAGTCTAGCGGTCACACTAGCTCAGTTACCTGCAAAAAGTATCATGATGGATGTGGTAGTGGCAGATGCGCCTACTAATTATGCGATGTTGTTGTTGAGGGCACAGGCAAAAAAACTAGGAGATATTATTCAAATGGACATGAAGTATTCCACCATAATGGTATTAAGTATCCCATGCATACATGGAGATTGATGAGCTAGAGACAAATACACTAAGCAAAAAGGATAGAACATAGGCAAAGACAAGGGTTAGGCTATGGTGGAGCATACACAGGTGAAGAATTATCTAGTGAGTTAGAAGCATCACCAGAACTACCAAAAGAAAGAAAAAATATACCACCTACCACAATAACACATTACCCTTCATTGGTGTTTGGCCCATCCCAATCACAACAAGGTTGCTCTTCCACAAGTTCCACCCAAGAACAATCAACACTATATAGAGAAAATGTGGACATAAGGAATCAAAGCATGGAAGCAATAAAATATATTAAAGATGAGATAGAGCCATCAGGGAATAAATTGTAAATAGTAGAAAATCACAAAGGGAAGAAATTGTAAATAGTAGAAAATCACAAAGAGAACACCTTTATAATGCCCATTTTGAAGCCTAAGGTCCTCATGCCCAAGACATGGATGACTACAAAGAAGAATAGAGTACAAAGTTTATTTTGGACAATAAAGTCCCTTAGATAGAGTTGGATTCTACAGATATTCAAGTGACCTATTGTGTAATGATGTGTTGCAACCATTCGCTAGTGAGAAGAAAATGCCCCTGGTAGTACATAAAATAGAAAAATTTCTAAAGGTGAAAAAGGTAGCCACCAAGGCCAAACAAATCAATATCAAGGAATTGGAAAGTAATATTGTTGCACTAAGAGTTAATACAGTTGAAACCACTCATGCAAAATCCCTCCTATAGCCGAAAGATAATGAAATTGTTGGAATACAAAACACTATTGAGAGAGGGGGTGAATCAATATTGACCATATTTAGAGCACTTTTTACTTTTACAACTTTAAATAGTCACCATGCAAATGGTCATATCCACCATATGATATTACCAACTATATAAACAATAATCAATATCAAAGTATAGTACACAAAATTTAAAGTGGAAACCCAATTAGGAGAAAACCGCTTGTAAATGTTTACTATGACAAACACAAATTTGTTACAACTTTATGAGGGACAACAATCTGTTGTGCAATCACTAACTTGCAATATGCAGGCACCAACCTGTGAGGACACCAATCCTTTGTAAGCACCAACTTACAATCTACAGGCACCAACATTTTTGGATGAAGACACCAATACTCTCCCTTGCACCACCCTGCCACCCTAAAACAGTTTCATACAAGCTTCATAACATAGTTGTCACAATTGTGAAGATCACGCTCTGCTGAGCCTGCGCGTTAGGGTTAATCGAGCTGAGCGTGTGCAGGTATGGTGGCGCCTGGGGGAGGGGAGGCCGCCCCCCCCCCCCTTCGAGTTCGGAGGAGGATGCCTTCAGAAGGCTCCTCTCTAGCAGAGGGAAGAAATCCTCTGTCCCGGTGATTTCGAAATTCATTAAAAAGCTAGAGGAAATCCCTGAAATCACCCTTCCTGAAGAAAAACCAATGAAAATTGCCTTGGCTCTGGCTAAGCGAGGTTTAGTGGGTCAATTCATGGGTCCATGGCCATCCACCAAGACCACAGATGACTGGATACAGAGGAACTGGAAGCCCAACCTGAAACATGGGGTAACTTGCTACCCAGTTGGGAGAGGGTTCTTTGTCATCGAATTCATATCGGAAGAAGACCGGGACTTGATTTTTAGAAATGGCCCCTACTTCATGGGGACGCAGGGCCTTTACTTGAACAAATGGACGCCGGACTTTGACCCCACGGTTGATCTTCCCAAAGAGGTGTCGGTGTGGGTCAGGCTCCCCAATCTCCCGATGCATTGCTGGGACTTCGAATCATTGCAGAGAATAGGGAACGGAATCGGCCGCTTCATTGACAAAGCAGACAACAAAGGACAATACACATGCTCCAGAATCTGTGTTGAAGTGGATCTTGGAGCCAGCCTCCCAGAGGCAGTAAAGTTAACAGTTGGATCTTGGACCCATTACCAGAAACTGGACTATGAGCACCTGCCATTCAAGTGCAGAAATTGCCAAGAGCACGGCCATTTCCAAAGGCACTGCCCCAAACTAGACGAGGAGAAAGAAGATGCGGAAGGCTGGCAGAAAGTCAAGAAAGGGAAAACCTCTAATAGTACCAAAAGCAAGTAGAAAGCGAACCAGGAACCACCAAAGGGAGGCAACTCAAAATCCAGCCCTCAAGGAAGCCCCAATGAAGCCCAAATTCCTACCAGCGCTCCAGAAAAGGAAGAAGTTAGGGCATCTCAAGGTCCAACCAGCTCAACCCCCCACCCTGCCATCCCCAGCCTGTCAAAAGAACCAATAAGTTTGGGATCAGAAACAGGAGCTGAATCATCAGAGGAAGGAGATACTGAAGTAAGTAGCCCGTCAAGCACCCCAAATCAATCAAAGCGGGGACGAAAATCTGAGAAGAAAAGAAGGGAAGAGCAGTGCTATAAGGATGTGGTCCAAGGCTCACAGCATACCATACTAGAAATGATGAACACCAGATCCGGATTGAAAATTGGGAAAACCCCGAAAGGGGGACATCCCCCTCATCCAGGCAAATAATGCAGTACGTCTCCTGGAACTGCAGAGGACTAGGCAGCACCATAAAAGAAGAAGACATAAGAGAGTTAGTAAGAACAATGATGCCGGAAGTCCTCCTAATCCAGGAGACGAAGTTGGAGGAGGAGTCTCTTCTCCAAGCTAGTAACGCGTTCTGGAAGAAAGGCCCGGGAAGGGCTGTGAGTGCAAGAGGAGCATCGGGAGGCCTGGCAACGTTCTGGGACTCTACAAAGCTTGATCTTGTAGAAGAAGAAAGAACCACTCACTGGTTATTCACAAAGCTGCTCCACAAAGAATCCGGCCACCCGGTAAGTATTTTTAATTTGTATGTTCCTGTCTTGCAAGTAGAGAAAAAAGAGTGTTGGGACTCCTTAAAACTTTTTCTTAACGAGCATAACCCTGAAAATTTAATAGTTGCCGGGGATCTAAATGTTACTCTTGCCTTGGCCGAGAAAAGAGGGGGTTCGATTGTCCGGGACCCTGCAAGAGAATGGGTGGAAGACTTGATTCTGGATTGGGATCTTGAAGATATCATCCCAGACAGTGGGAAATTTACTTGGTCCAACAAAAGATTTGGGCTCGGCCATATTGCTGCTCGCCTAGACCGCTTCCTTATCCATTCCTCTTTCCTTACTCTTGGGCTCATGGCGAACTCCAAGATCCTCCCGCACTATACTTTTGACCATAAGCCTATCTCGCTTTCCCTCTTCCCCATGAAAAAGTTAGGTCCCATTCCCTTTCGGTTCAGCCCAATCTGGGTAAATCTGGAAGGCTTCCATGATATTGTGTCCAACTCCTGGAAAGTTGCTGTTTATGGTTCCCCCTTTAATGTTTGGGAGAGTAAACTCAGAAGACTAAAAGCTGATTTGAAAGAATGGGCCAAAGTCCTAAGATCACCTACGGATGAAAGTAAAAGAGCTCAGAAGGCTCTGGAACGGCACCAACTAGTATTGGAAGAGTCCCCGGTCACTCTTGCCTTGCTTAACCGGGAGGCGAAACTTCAAAGGAATTATCATAAAGCTTGTAGAAATGAGGAAATTTACTGGAGAACCAAGTCAAGAACACTTTGGCTCCAAGATGGAGATAAAAACACAACTTTTTTTCATAAGCAAGCTCAGGCCAGGAAAATCTACAACTCCATCAATGAAATTCAAATGCAAGACCATGTTCTAACAGATTTCAATGAAATCAAGGAGGCTGCCCACTACTTTTTCAAAAACCTCTATTCTGCTCCGGATTCGGATCCGGTAGACCCAAAGTCCTACCCTCTATCAGAGATTCCAAACTTAATTAATGATGATGACAACCAGTTGCTGAATAGCCCTGTAAGTATTCGAGAAATCAAGAAATCCCTTCTTAAAATGGATCCAGACAAAGCTCCTGGGCCGGATGGTTTCACAGCCCGTTTCTACATTTCTTGCTGGGACATCATCAAATCAAATTTGTACAAAATGGTTAAGAAAGATCAAAACTGCTCCAAGCTAGGGGGCAGCACCAATTCCTCGTTCTTGGCCCTCATTCCAAAAGAAAAAGGTGCCAGGAATTTCAGCAGATTTAGGCCTATATCCCTCTGTAACACGGGGTATAAAATCATTACCAAAATAATGGCTAACAGACTGAAAAAACTCCTGCCAAAATTGATCTCGGAAAATCAAGGAGGGTTTGTGAAAGGTAGACAAATTCTGGATAATATTATTCTAGTCCAAGAAGCCATCCACACCAGCTATAAAAAAAAGGAAAAGGGCATGGTTGTTAAGCTGGATCTAGCTTGTGCCTTTGACAGAGTCAGGCACGACTTCCTCTTTGCAGTCATGAGCAACTTTGGGTTTAATCAAAAATTTATTGTCTGGGTTAAAGCTTGCATTTCAGCCCCTTGGATCGCTCCGTTGGTCAATGGACAACCCACCAGCTTCTTCAGGGCCTCAAGAGGCCTGAGGCAAGGCTGCCCCCTTTCCCCAGTGCTCTTTGTTCTCCAAGCTGCTCTTCAAAGCTACCAACTTAATAGAAAACTCCAAAACAGATCTCTCTCAGGCATCAGAGTTGTCCCAAAGGTTAAGGATGTCAATCACGCCCAGTTCGCGGATGATACCCTATTATTGGGTGCTGCCAATCTCATTACAACTAGTAAATTCAAAGCAGAACTGGACTTCTACAAGAACAACTCCGGAAGTGAAATAAATTATCATAAAAGCAAGATTTATGGGTGGAATTGCACTCCCCGGGAAATGCTGGAGATATCCCGGATTCTTGAAATGGATGGCCTCTCAGCTTGGGATACCTTTACTTATCTGGGTATTCCAATATTCAGAGCCTCACCTAAAGTTATTCATTGGCTGCCCATGCTGGACAAGCTAAAGAACAAAATCCACGCGTGGGGAGCAAAATGGCTTAATAAAGCTGGTAAAGTAATCCTTATGAACTTTGTCCTGACCAGTCTTCCTATCTACCAATGCTCAGTTCTTCTAGCTCCCAAATCCATAACAAACAAGATAAATGAGCTGCTTCGTCGATTTCTCTGGGAGGGTGGCAGAAAAAATGAAAAGAAGCTGCATCTGGTGAGCTGGGACAAGGTCACGAAGTCAAAAATGGAGGGGGGTCTTCAAATCTGGGATGTGTCCATCCAAAACCTTGCCATGGGTGGCAAAATTCTCTGGAATATGATCACCGAGAAAAGAACTTGGAGCAAACAAATTCTCAAGAAAAAATACTTCACAGGAGATAAGGAAAGATGCTTGGAAAGAGCCACAAAAGTGCAGAAAGGATCTCCGATCTTCTCGCTCTGTAAAAAGGCTATCCCGCACTTCATCTCAAAGCTCACTTGGATCCCAGGAAATGGTGCAAAAATTCAAATTTGGGATGACTCTATTCTCGGAGACCATCCTCTTAATGGAGTCAGGGATCTGGGAAATATTAAAGATTGGCTCACAGCCAATAAACGCAGCACCCTATGGGATATTTCATCCTGGAAAAATGATGACAATGAAGCCTGGGTAAGTTGGAATTTGGGTGATTACCCAATCGAGCTTCAGGAGGAAGCGCTGAATCTGCTGGATCACCTGTAGGGAAAATCGCCTTTAAGTGCCAGAGCAAGAGATAAACGTGGCTGGGGCTCTCGATCTGGAGTTTATAATGCTGTTGCTGGCTACGTTGCAATTCTGGAAATCCCTTGGGTGCCTCCAAATCCTGGACCGTGGAAAGGCCTCTGGAATTATCAGTCAATCCCAAAAATCGACATTTTCATCTGGACCATGCTCCATAACGAAATCCTGACCACTGACAACCTAAGGAGAAAAGGATGGGCGCTGCCTTCACGCTGCCCATTCTGCTGCTGCACTGAGGAGAATGCTGAGCACCTCTTTATCTACTGCGACTTCACCAAGGAAGTCTGGAAAATCATGCTTTGGCTAATCGCTGTCAGTTTACCCGATTCAATCACGGAACTCATCAGCTGCTGGTTTTCCCTCTCTCCTTTTGACTTGATCAAAAAAAACCTTCTTAAGACCATGTGGGTGTGGATTCCTAAATTTGTTTGCTGGAAAGTATGGCTGGAGAGGAACAATAGAGTCTTTAAAGAGACTAGCAGACTCCCTATTCAAGTGGCTGTAAAAGCTAAGATCATGCTTGCTGAAGCTCTAAATTCTAAGCCAGATTTAAGCAACATGGCCACCATCTCTGCTGAAGAAGAGCGCTGGATGAAGGAGTTCCACATGAATCCTCAAAGCCAGGAAACCAGCAAACCTCCACAAAAGGCGAATTGGGAAATTAGACTGGAAGAACAGGAATTCATTAAGTGGAGATCAACTCTCGACGAATGGTGCCTCTTCTTTGACGGGGCCTCGAAAGGGAATCCCGGTCAAGCTGGGGGAGGAGGCATCATCCTTGAACCTTCCGGCAATCGCCCTCTGTCCTATGCTTGGGGACTTGGTCTCGCCTCCAATAATCAAGCGGAGTATCTGGCATTGTGGCAGGGTCTAAGTCAAGCGAGGAAGCTGAATATTCAAAGGCTCATTGTCTTCGGCGATTCTAGACTGATTATTAAAGCTCTTCGCTCCAAGAAAATGCCAAAAGATATCAATCTCGCCCAAATTTACAGGAAAATTCTTCTTCTTTTATCTCATTTCAGAACTGTCAAAGCCTATCATGTTCTGAGGCATTTAAATGGTCTGGTGGATGCTGAAGCCAATTGGGGAGCTCGGCTGAATAAAAGCCAGCTGATAATTAATGGAGAAATTTCAAACGACATGATCCCCTAAGGCTAAAGCTGACTGCGGCTGTTTTCAGTAGGCATGTAAATTTGAAGGAGACAAATTTGATGAGGTCAAACACAGCTTTTGCCTCAGGCAGCAAGATGAAGAGGAAGGCCAGGAAAGAACACTGGAACAAGCATTGTAAGACCCAGGCAGCCCTTTTGCCAGATTATCAATAAAATTCTATCTGTTTTCGTAAAAAAAAACATAGTTGTCACAATTCATTTCGATATAACCCTTTTCATTTGCTCAAAACATACTTCAAGATCCTTCCTTAATGCTTCAAATCTTCCCTTGGCTAGTCATTTCCTGAAGACAGACACACAAGATAGAGTTGTTGCATAATCAACTCACTTGTCTCTTTGTACCCAGAATATAGTAATCTTTCTACAACATTTTTCAGCTTCTATGACACCTTTGTGTAGCTTACTTCAATTTTTGTAACCCTAGTTAGCTCCTGTACCACTCGTTTGTTTCTGTGACATTCGTTTGTTTTTTTTGCCCAAAAATGTCCTCACTTAAACTCTAAATCTACTTCAAAACATAATCCAAATATTCCCTGAATAAGTGCAAAGACAGTTCTCAAACCTATAACAATCTCCTTAGTAGTCTTCCAAAGCTTGCATCCTTATCCTTTTTCTGATTTGTAGTTTAATCGTAGAATTTCTCCTTCACTCTTCATATTTGACCTACTCCTTCGCTTAGATCAGCTATATCATCATTTCTACATCCCACACAAATCAAATCAACTAAAATTTATATGATTTGCATGGGGTCTTGGATGCACTCGTGGACCTATCATGATTACAAGCCGACCTGTGTATCATCATTAAAAAAAAAGAACCTCATTTTTAATTTATAGGGACGACTTATGATTTGTGGTAGGATTTCCCAATATATCATTTGAGTCACTCAAACAACAATGTTGAGGCCGAGCCAGTCCTTTATCATCTTTCAACGGAGTTCTAGCAATTTTGCTTCCATTTATTGTGCCCATGTTCCATCAGTATTGGAATCATGTGGGTGTTGGTACTAAAATTGCTATAGGTGATGGTACCAAAATTCCTATAGATGCATTTTGTCATTTAAATGCCACATCATCTACCATATTATTATTAATGACACATCACCATAATCACACATGGCACTTCACTTTCATTGGCGGGTATATTAGTGCTATGTGGGCATTTTAGTTTCTTTGTGTGGGCATTTTTATTTAATGTTGGCAAGCATTTTTATGTAGCGTATGCGGGCATATTTGACATGGCACTTCACTTTGATTGGTAGGCATTTTGACCATGGTAGGAATTTTAACCATGGCAGGCATTTCATCCATGGTGGGCATATTTATCCATGGTCAGCATTTTATCCATGGTGAGCATATTTATCCATGGCGACCATTTTATCCATGCCAAGCATTTTTCTTGCAGTTGCATGCAATTTTGACTTGTGCAAGCATTTTTTTCAATGCTTGGTGGGCATTTTCTTCAATGCCAACTACGTGCTTAATTTACTTCTGTGGGCATTTTCTTCAATGCTTGGAGGGCTTATTTTCTTCAATGCTTGGAGGGCTTATTTTCTTCAATGCTTGGTGGGCATAATTATTTTACATTTATCCTTACTACTATATCATCTCACTTCCACATCGGCTCACTTCCATATCTGCTCTACCATATTGGCATTCATCCTTGCTTCCACATTGACATCAATGAGAACTCTTCAATAGAAGTTGCATGTACCTGATATACAGCATGTCCAAACTCCAGATTTGGTAAAATTGAGAGAGGAGAAAGATAAGATAATTCAAAATATGTTATATTATAAATCTCAAATGGAGGAGTACACAAAAAAGGTGGATGATTTAGAGATACAGATCTCAACAATTAAATTGAGGTATACATCCTTATCTACTCAAAGAATTCCTCGAGCAGCATTCACATTAGCTCAAGAAATTTCCCAATCAACAGAACATGCAGAGGAGGCTCCAACAAGCCAAACAAATAAAAATATGGAGGAAGATGCTCCACCAAAACAACCAAGTGGGAAAGATAGTAAAATTGTGGAGCTTGAAATTGATGTAACTGAGAAAGAAGTGATAATCGATCATTTGGAGGATGAGAGAGAAGAGCTTAAAGACAAAGTTCATATATTAAAGAAAAATTGTTTGGGCAAGGTCCCCTGAAAGGAGCTATGAAGGTACTATGGGGGAGATAGCAGAAGAAGTTCTCTAGCACTATGACCATTTTGAATTGATACAGGATGAGTTGGAACTAGCCACCACTGCTACTATTGAAACAAAAAGAACAAAGGATGAGCTTGAATTTAAACCATAGATAGCAAGTGATTTGGTTAAGTTCTTAAACAACATGACTAAAGAGAAATTGGTATACTTGGGTGTAACCAACATGACATATCTGGTCAAGCAGGCCAACAAGTGATAAGCAAAAGAGTTCTAATGAATATAGCTCAAAATAAGATAAATATTTTGATATCAAAAAATTCATTTTTCAAAAGCCTATTTAAAGATGTAATTGTCAAAGGGATGCCACATCTATGGGATGGAAATGGAGATCTATATAGTAAAGCAGACTATCAAGACATTTTAGATCAAAAGAAGAATGAAGAAAGAAAATTTGAGGATCTAGATGGTCATTTAAAGTGGTTGTTATGGTTCATCAATTGACTGGATAGTTTGAATTATGGAATAGCCTACAATATAGTTTTAAGAATCTGCCACATATTTCCTATGAAAATTTTACACATGATGATTTGGCTTTGGAATCCATGAGGACACATAAATATCCCATGGGAAATGAGCTTTTGATTTCGATTTGTATCGATTTCGATATCGAGCTATGGAAAACATAAACTAGGCTTTTGCCGATATGGAATGCAACAATTCCCTCCTGCTTGTGGTGAGGCCTGTTGTTGCATGGAATAATTCTGTAGTGTCATTAGGAAAGGGGTATAAGTTTATTGTTATCATAACACAACCTTAGACAAAAACTTTATTGCACCTCGATATGAGGCCAAATAAGACCTCCAAACTCTTCATTAGTCATGATGCAAATGGAGGCAAAAAACTTAGGGTAAATTTCTTTGAAAACAGTGTAAGGATTAATACAATCTGGTTTGCGGTTTCTATTGTTACTGCTACTCTTGGCAGGGACTAATAGTACAATTTTATTGGAGAGGACCCTTCGGGTCCCTAATTGTCATCATAAATAAATAAACTACGTGTAATAAAACCTTAACGACTGATTAGTTGGAATTAGTGCAACCACTGCAACCATATCTACCTTTTATAAATACCCATTAATCATATGAATATCACTGGATCGGACGTCCTTTCCCACATTCTATGTTGATGGCATATTTCTTGTCCAATATTATATCTTTTACTACATCCTATCGAAATACAATAATGTTGAAATAAAATAATGTTGGGATGACTGGTTGGGAAACAAATGAAGAATATTGCACACTAGAAGGTGCCTGATAAGATTACTTGTCGACTAGATAAACCAGACGAGTCATAACACAAATGATAGCCGACTAATGAAGTTAAAAGACTGCATTTTTGGAGAAAATATATTATTTTGAGCCGATGGGTAGCATAGTCGTTCTTCTTTCATTAAATGATATTGATATCAGACTTTTGGTCGACGTTGTTTTAAAAAATGGTTGATGCTCAAATGTTAAATATGGTCTTATGCTACAATTGGTTGATGTAAAAATGGTCAGCCCCTCATGGTTGATATTATTTTTAAAGTTAATATGATAGAAAGACTAAAGCATATATGAGCTGAAGGAATACCGTAATAATGCACTTTGTAAATTTGGATTATACATCCCTTTGGTCGACATGACTTTGTAAATTTGGATTATACATCCCTTTGGTCGACATGACTTTTGGTCAATTTAGTTTTTGGTCGAAGATTTGAAAATTTTAAGTCGATCCCTCATATACTCATGTCAAAGTATGGTCGATCTCTTTCTTTGGTTGATTTTTATTTTTGGTCAACTCTTCATGATGGTTAACTCATTATTATGGATGACTTTAACTTTTGGTCGAGCCCTTTTTGATCCGATTACCAAAATTGTAATTAAAGCATGTTTTAATAGTCGAGTAAAAGTTATGTTGTTGATATTGAGTTGACTGAGTCATAAATTTCTATAAGTTCAAAGGGGTGAAATATGAGTCTTTTTACGTAGGTGATCCCTTTATCTTTGTAATGATCTCTAGCTAATTCTTGTAAGTTGATTCAAGTCAATCGAGTTCAAAGTAGTCAACTTGACCAATAAAACACACATGAGCATGTAGCATAATTAAACTTGCAGGCATTTTAAATCCTTGAGGCATAAGAAGACGTCGAAAACATTTATGCAAAAGACACCAGAGAAACACATAAAAAGGGATTAATGATAAAGATAATGACATATTTAGAAAACTTGAATTGAATGATCCCCTTGATGGAGAATTGCAAAAGTTGTTCCTAGGTTGTGACCTCAGAAGCTAAAAGGAAAAGAGATGGTCCAGAAAGTCGAAGAGCCAAAAGACCCATGATTGAGTTGAAGGAAGTCGGACAGATGAGAACAGGTGAGGCTTAAAAGCAAAAGACCTCCTAGCGGCGAGGGTGATCGATCGCCTTTTTAGAGAGAAGGTGAGACTTTGATGGACTACTAGCAGATTGAAGACGAAGGCTGAAGAGTGACAAGTCACGGTAAAGCCTTGTACCTGTGTGTCTTCCTATCTAGCTAGCGGCTATTGCAACTGAATTACATATGCAGTTCAATATGCATAGTCGATGCACAATGAGGACTATTCAATGAGAGCATAAACCTTGGATGTTGCTACACAATCTTGTTCTCTTCGGAACAAAGAAGTGTTTTGGGTTGGGGGAGATGTTGGAAGGGACCCTTCAGGCCCTTAATTGTCATCATGAATAATAAACTACGTGTAACAAAACCTTAACGATTGATTAATTTGAGTAGGTCCAACCACTCTAACCATATCTACCTTGTATAAACACCCATTAATCATATGAATATAATTAGATTGGACGTCCTTTCTCACATTATGTGTTGATGGCCCTGTGTGTATGTATTATTCTCTGCTTGGATGCTATGTGTTCTCGGTGACCATAACAAATTTATATAGAGTGATATGCAGTGTTCAAAATTATTCATTTTATTTTTTATTATAATGTTTGATTGCTTATATAACTAATTTAAGTATATTTACTTTGGATTATATATATATAGAGAGAGAGAGAGAGCATATAAATAATTATTTAAAGTAAACTAAGCGATTTCTTATTTTTTTAAGGTTCAATTAAAAACATAGCTATTGACTTAATAATGTGACTTCAAAATTAGAACTCCTAAATTGTTCCCTAAATTGAAAAGTGGTGTTACCAATAACACACTTTTTAAGGTTAAAATTACAACTAGTTCCACCATTTCCATATTTTTTTTAAAAATCTATGATCTAGGTCATCTTAAATGTATCAAAATCCCTAAGGGAAAAGTTCCAGAGAATGAAGTGTTCCTTCATTGTTCCTCTCAGATTTAGGCGTAATTTTAGGCGATACAAGTGCCAATTATCCCACATTTGTCCATAGTAACCTAAATCCATCATAAAGTTTCAAACAAAAACTTTGAAATTAAAAAGTGATGCTCATAGTATCATTTGGTTTTTTTTCAAAGTTAAAATTACAACTTATTTGAAATCACTAATACCATTTTAAACAAAAACCTTAAAATCAACTCCTAAATAAAATGATACGACCCCTTTTCTCTAATTCAAAAATCCACTCTACTATACTTAAAATAATAATAATAATAATAATAATTCGAAAAGCAATTCCCAAAATTAACCACCTTTAATTTAAAAATAAAAAATAAAAATACAATTAAATAAATAAAAACATAATTATTAAAAATAAACTATTACAGAACAAATTATGAAATGAAAAAAATGTTGTTGGCTGTCGATTTAGAGCTTTTCTCGGAATTATAAACTTTTTAGACATAACACATTTAGTTGAATTCATATACGTGTAAAACAAATTCTTATAAAACAAATAAGTATTAAAAATCAAAAAAAGTTGTGGGTGTCGATTTAGGGTTTTTTCTCTAAATTATAAACCTTCTTTAAGATGCAACACATTTACTTGAAATTTAAATACACGTGTGCCTCACCATTTGGATGTTGTAATCTTTTGGTTTTGAACTCTTCCTATATGAATATATCTTTCATTTTTTATTTTTTAAATGTTCATAAAAATATTGTTTTCTTTTAAATATTATATTATTATAATTTTTTGTTTTATTTACGTACTTTTAAGTTCAAAACCTTTCCATGTTTTATAGATCAGAGTTCTTGATTTGTTTGCAATCTTTATTTAATCATTATTGATACTTTAGTTGTTATCAGAGGATTTAGAAACCCGTGTTTTTCAAAGAGATTACTCTTGAGTCCATTAAAGTGGTCTTTGTGTTTTTAGGAGGTGTATTTGTGTTATTAAATTATTATTTTTTTTATATAATTATATTGATAGATAATTCAGAGGATTTAGAAACCCGTGTTTTTCAAAGAGATTACTTTTGAGTCCATTAAAGTGGTCTTTGTGTTTTTGTGTTTTTAGGAGGTGTATTTGTGTTATTAAATTATTATTTTTTTTATATAATTATATTGATAGATAATTCTTTTGAGTGGATCAATAAAATTAACTGATTTTATGAGTTCAAAATTAGAAATAAACAATTATAAAAAATATATAAATAACAAATAACTAGTTCAAAATTAGAAATAAACAATTATAAAAAATATATAAATAACAAATAACTAATAGCCAATATATGGATAACTCTACCTAACAACTTAAATAATATATGGATAACTCTACCTAACAACTTAAATAATATATGGATAACTCTATCTAACAACTTATTTATTTAAGTATAGATAGTTGAGACATAAACTGATAACAGATTTAACTACAGATAGTTAAGACCGACATAGACAACAGGTGATAAAATTAAGTGACTGTTAATAATAAAATTAAGTTGAATACATACCGTCACAATTGGAATTGTATTCTATCGAAAAAAATATCATAGAACACTGTAAATATTTAATTTAGTATTTAAAACAATGGCAAGAATTCTATTAAAAATGAAAATATTTCCATGTCCATTTGGAATGTGTGCTTAATACCTGGGATCTAGTTCATCCAGGTTTCAAACTCAGAAACTCCAGTTTTCATAGAATTATAAAGTGCGACGGGTATATCGTACAAAGTCGGTCTAATAAGTCGTTCAAAAATATAGTTTTGATCAGAATATTCACAATATTGAAATCAGATTTTCCGCTGGATGAATCCAGTGTCACGGAAATCTGTTCCTAATAAGCGTCTCATAGCAATGCAGACCGTCAAACCGAGGGGCAAACCTTGCGGACTGCTTTGTATTTTCATTTAGTTCATCGTCCGACCGACTATAACTTTGATTCTGCCAACCAGAAAACCAAAAATCGGCGTGATTAGAAAACCTAGCCCCAGGAATGTTGACAGCAACCCTCCCCTCTTCACAAATAACTCAAAATGATTAAAGAATACTATATATACTTACATGATTGTTGTCTGAGGTTGATGGATGGCGATGAGATTCGAACCCACAGAAAGCTCCAATGGCAGCAACTGCGGCTGCAACTGTAAACAAAGGCGTATTCACTGGCATCTCTCTTGACTTCTTTATCTGCCGATTTCCCTTCAATTGCCGCAAATCACTATAAATCGCACAGACAGAGACCGAAACCCCCTTCAGTTGGCACAATTTCTGTGAAGCGTATGAGGAATTGCAGACACAGACAGAAATTCAAGATTTCAGAGCCTTCAAACGATATTAAGCGTTAAATTCTGAAAGGAAGAGGAGGCCTTTAAATAGAAGAAGAAAGCATGACTCGTAGAATTGGGGAAGAAAGAAACGGACGTGTCCAGAATCTTCCGCGGTCCAAAGGCGTGCGGACAACGTGGACTTGGCTTCGAATGCGAACGGGAAGACCAAACTGTGGAAGATTGGTATTGATACATAATTTTATCATTAAAAATAAGAAAATGACCAACTCAATCAATATTTTCTTACCACGTGTGGAAGAAACTTCCGGAAAGGCGGTTTCGGCCACTAGTCACTGCTTTACCCAAGGGTAATACATACTCTTCTATGCATAATATTTTGCAGTGATGTTTATATATATATATATGTATATTTTAGTGAGGGACATAATAATTTATATATATTCTTTACCCCTAATCATATTTGTATTCATATAATTTGTTTGGCTCTCTTCACCCCTACTAGGGTTTCTTCTATCCTAGATTTTATGCTTAACTTGCAGTTTTCAATCTCCCTTTCATTTGTTTTGCTGAAGCCAGGGCCTCGGTTTATCATTGACAGACCCAAATGGTGGCTCTCGGGGGAGGGGCAACAAACCCTCCCAGGGCTTCTCCAAGCCTATTCTACCTCCGGCCGGAAAAGACAAAATCCCCTTGGACACTAATGCTTCAACAGGGTTACACGACCTTGAAGCCTCCAAATCCAACACTGTACCATTGACCCCACTAGTCGATGTGGATCTTGAGGAAACCAAAGGCACTCGAACATGTATTGCCAAAACCGTTGTACGACTATAGATCCATTTACCTCTAGCCCGCATCAACGCCAAGATTCAGTGCATGAGGGACCACGCCTTATGATAGGAAAATTCATAGGTATTTGGCCGACAAAAAGGGCTCTTAGAGGTTGGATTGAGGCCAAATGGAAGCCGAAAGCACATTATGACCTACAGCTAGGGTCTAAAGGCTTTTTTACTGTCATTTTCACCGGATTGGAAGATAAAAACAACGTCATCTATGGAGGTCCTTACTTCTTCAATTTGCTTGGCCTCTACCTATGCAACTGGGTGGAACGATTCAATCTAAATAAGGAAGATTTCACATGGGCACTAGTGTGAATTTGTTTGTATTCACTTCCCCAAGACTATTGGGATGAAGAGATGCTTAGGGACATTGGTAATGCCCTTGGAGATTTCATCAGAATAGCATACCAGACTCGACTCAAGAAATATACATCATACGCCCTTTTGTGTGTGTACATGCACATTGCCAAGGAATTGCTAGACTCAATCAGCCTAATGCACGACGATCTAGAATGGATCCAATCGGTAAACTATGAACAGGCCCCTTTTCGCTGTAGAAAATGACACGAGCATAGGCATCTATACAAGGGCTATCCACTGAACAAAACTATTACAGATGGGAAACAACTAGAGAGCCTAGACGAAGATGGCTTTAAGAAATTCACCAGCGAATGCCGACAAAACTGAAAACAACTGGCAAAGGACAAGCCCACATCTACCCCCACAAATAATAGCTTTAATGCTTTGGCGAATCACCTAGAATATTCCAATGCTACACTTGAAGAGGATCAACCAACTACTAAGCGACAACACCATGACACAACTAAGCTCCCAGATCCAAACATGCAAGTCGAAGATCAAGAAGGTCAGTCCATTTTGATCATTTCTTCTTCTCAGACCGACCCTTCTTTACATGCAAGTTCCCTTGTGGCTTTGACCGAGGGAACATATGCAGTCATGGATGAGGAGATGAGTGATCTTGATTTGGGAGAACTAGACCTCCTTAGCATGGAAGATGCATGCAGGAGAAATTCTTTCAATGCCATCTTCCCCAAACAGATATAATTGCTCAAAGATGCCCTGCACAAGGTGAGAGGCAGCAATACATTGGGAATTCTGAACCTCTCTCAAAAAGACATGAAGAAAGCGTCCAGAGATCCAAAAAAGTGAGGTAGAAAAACATATCTGCAACGTATAAACACTCTGGGAACCCAAAAAAATTCTATACATGTTATTCCTTTCAGAATCAAAGTATACGTTTTACAATTTCACAATACAGGATTAACAAAAAAACCTTGTTTATGGTTACATGCATCCATCCTTCCCAGCAAATACATGATTTTGCTCCTTCCAAAAAGCAATCCTTCCTATTATCAATCCAGAATAAATGGAGAACAATGTCTATCTCGAGGTCTAGCATCCACCAAGAGCAAACTACCAAAATACCTTCAATAAATTGAAGGAGAAACAAAAAACTAACTTGTGTGGCAGCTACCATTATTCAGTAAAATGTTATATTCCTACGATCTAGGATATTTGAGTCCCACCATTCCTCATAAAAAAAAGCAGTCCCTTAGCGCCATTGAGCCCTTTCTTGGAAAAAGTATCAGCTTCTTTATTGTACTCGCGATAGACATGGCAGTACTCCAGTCTAAAAAAGAAGATTCAAGCATTCTTATTCTGGACACCACCATTCCAGAAGCAAGACCCAGACTTGGCAATGATCTTGCACCCAATCCAAAATGACTTTAGAGTGGCCAACTACAACCAAATTCCAAAATGACTAAAACTTACTATGAAACCAAGTGAATACATATGTCTCCCTTATCCATGGTGGACAATTAAAAAATAGATTTCATCTTCAAAGGATTAATAGAGATTTTATAAGATATGATACAAAATCAAATATATGAATGGCCTCACAACCGTAAAGGTGGTAATAAATGCTCCATCCTCTTCACTTACACAAATATAACATTTTTCATAATTGTAATCCAATATTTTGCCATTAATACATTCATCGACCCAACTAACTGATTAAAGAATATAGTCATGAGCAAAACAAGCTTGATTATGTTCACACTCAAATACAGCACAACCTAAACCTTAAACCTTACAATAAAGATCTATAATATGTATTAACTATAATGTTAAATAATAGAAAGAATAAAGGCCTTTAAATTATATAGAGGAGAAAATTTTCAATTATTGATATGATTTTTTTATATAAGATGTGAAAAAAAAAATCAAATTAGAAATATAAGGGTAGCTTTTATAAACGTGTTGTGAACATTTTTAGTAAATAACTCAGGTTTAAATTTGAAGGGTACTACCTAGGAATATCTCCATAACATCTTTTTTGGTAAGGGTTATTTTTTTTAACGAGAGCGAACTATTTCAAGGATGTCAAAGATATTTATTGTGTTAAGGAATTGTTTTGAAGGTGTTAAATTTATTAATGATCGAAAAGGATATATAATGCAGGAGCATCTTAAGGTCACGTGTAATCTGCATCAATCTAAAAACATTTTGATTTTGAGTTAGTAGTTGTAGGATGAATAAGATGTTGCAAAAGTTGTAGATCCATGTGGCTTGGGACCCCTTTGTGACAAATGGTGGGTCACATGAGTAGGGAAGGGGAGTCGATTTCAAAATGGTTGAAAGAGTTTCATTGTATAATTGTAGGTCTCTCAACTAGAGCCCAAACAAGTTGTCGCTTAAGAGGAGGCGGGAATATGATAGAAGTGGGTTCTCTCTTGATGAGTCGGAACATAGCTCTAAAGGAGAGAGAGGAGGCACATGTATAGCAAAGAGACTCAATACACAGGTGTGTGGAAGCCCAAAGAGGTGAATGGTCTAGCACTGCATAGTAATCAAATTTCTGGTAAAAATAGGGAAGATTGAGACCTCCTTGTTGTGTATATTCTGAGTTTTAAATTGAAAAATTAAAGCATCGGAATCTGTCTCGATTTTCTCTCACTTATATTATTCATTTTCAATTCCTCATTGCATAGTTCATTAATATTATCATATAATTACTTAAGAATGCTAGTAGTTGGGCACTTTGTTTGGTCAACACATGGTTTGTTGACACTAAGCAAGCCAAGACCTATAGCAGCATTAAGTGGTATCAGAGCGAGGTTGCTCCTGAGAATTGGTTCCCAAATTTGCTCCTGTAGAATGTGGTAACCAAAATCCTTGAGTGGTGGTGGTTCAACACAATCCATGAGTGGTAGTGGTTCAGCACAATTGTTGAGATATAAGTTGTGGAACAGAGCCTGGAGGTAAGGCCTATGAATGATTGATAGAGTGAGGGCTACGAGATAGCTTGGAAGAATTCCTCCATAGAGAGGAGGAGCAAGAGGAGGTGCTAGGAACTGAGAATTGTAGGAATTCAGAAGAAGGGTAGAAGAATTGGAGAATATAAGAACTAGGGCTGCTGAAGCAGACTTAGAATATGAAGATGAGATCAAAGAAGAATGAAATGATGATGAAATAGACATCCTAGCAAGGGGTTTGATATCTTTCATGAGATATTGAGGTAAAGCAAAGGTGGAAGTGTCCTACTATAATGGCAGCTTAAAGCATGAGACTCCTGGATTGGGTAGGGGAGCTTGAAAGGTACTTTGAGTACGAGAATGTTCCAAACCCCAATAGGGTTTGGTTTACAATAAAAAAACTGAAAAGGTATGTTGCACTTTGGTGGGATATGCTAAAGAAGGACAAGGTAGACAATCGACGGGAGAAGATTAAAACCTGGAGGAAGATGATGATGAAAATCAAGGAAAAATTCTGCATGACGATTACCAGCAAAATTTATGTAAGCAAGTACATAACTTGAGGCAGAAAGAGATCTCTATCCGAGAACACAATAAGGATTTTTTTAGACTATCCCTCAAAGTAGGGATAAAAGAACTAGAGTATCAAAGAGTGGCAAGATATGTGAATGTGTTAAAATACCATATCCAGGATGAGATGAGCACGTGTTTCTTCCATAATTTAGATGAATCCTATCAAGTGACTTTCAAGATCGAAGAAAAGATTGATAGAAAATCACAGCAAAAGTTCTGAGGAAAGGGACTTAGAGGCAAGGGAAGGGAAGGTGCTACTAGAGGAAGTGAAAAGGAGGATGAATCTACCAATAATAAAAGAAGTAGAGGAAATGGTACTAGAAGAGGTAGAGGGTTTAGAAGAGGAAAAAGTAAGTATCCTATCACTTGCTACAAGTGTGAAGTAGAAGGACACAGGGCATCAGAATGTCCAGAAAAGCATAATGTAGGGAAAAGGAGAGAAGCCAAAACATAGGTCACATAGGCTGATGTGGCATTTATTGTTGGTGAAAATGTGATGACACTTCAGTAGGAGTAGGGGGAGAATTTAATGTTCTAGAGAATGCTACTTAAACCCGAGAGGAAGATCGTAGAGGAGCCTGAGTAGAGATTTTTTTTTTAAACCAAGTGTAAATTTTAACGAAAGTGTTGCAATATGGTCATTGATGACATGAGTACAGAAAATATGGTGTCCAATGAGGTGATGGAGAAGTTAAAATTAAAATGTATTTCTCATGTCCTAATATATATAAAAGGGAAAATGTAGGACCCCCTCCTACATTTTCTAATTAACTTTAATTAAATCTGTGTTTTCCCTGTTTTCACACTGTTTCAGATTTCTGTTTTGATTTTCTAACTTACGTCTATCTCTATGCATGTAAATTATATCAAATCTCTATGCATGTAAATTATATCTAGTTTACATTTAATTTCTAACATTTACTTCTCATGTGCAGGTGCAACAACATATAGCAAAATTTACAAGTTTACATTTAATTTCTAACATTTACTTCTCATGTGCAGGTGCAACAACATATAGCATATAACTGAAAATAATAATTTGATAGAGTAGGATGATAAATATACCTGCTAGAAAAATACATGTAGATAGCTGGTAGATCCCCCTTTGTTGCTGTGTCTTTTGTTGCCCTGCTTGCTGTTTCCCTACTTGCTGCCCTACAACCAATATCTTCCCGAACCCTTGAAACTCAACTAGCCCAACCAGTTTTGCCACCCTGCCAACTGGCGAGGTCTCGCCGACCACCCAGCTCCAAAGGTACCCCTTTGGACCCCCGAGCCTAAACCGAGTACAAGCCAACCGGTATTTCCCTTCTGCAAACTCTCCAACAAGAACCCCCTTTCTTTGCTGCGTTCCCCTCCTCTCTGCTCCTCTCCTCTCCAAAATATGCAAGGTGAAGAAGGCCCCTTCTCCTCCTTCTCCTCTCGACCTTATTCCTCCCACTTTGTCCTTCCACCGACACCTCCTATCATAACTACCCCTATCTTCCCCATTAATTTTATCCAACCCCCCCATTCCTCCTCGAACCCCCAACTCTGACTCATAAACCAAGACTATATTATTTTATTATCAAATTCAAGTTTGGGTTGGTTCATCTTTGAACCTTAAGTGCTTTCCACTCAACCGACAACCTCTCGGCAATATTCTAACATTCTTTCCCTTTTTCAAAATAGTAATTAATAATTAATAAAATGTTATATTATAAAATTTAAGTTTTACACCAATCACAATTGTTTTACTCTTACACGTTTTACCCCCCAATAATTACTAGTCCACTCTCGGTGACCTCATAATTAAATGTTTCATAATTAATTTATAATTTAATTCATCATTTTTATTAAACAACTACAAATGTGCATTCCGACATTTTTATCAATTGCATAATATATCTATTTGCAATTTACCCTAGGTTCTAATTAACTCAGACATGATCATAATTAAATTAATAGTTATAAATTAATTCTTTATCCATATTTTTTTATTAATTAACTAACCTTGTAATTAATACTAACCTATGAGATTATTATTACTTAAATTAATATTACAATAACCCTTAAACATTTTAACCTTTACCCTTGACTAATTAAATTCATAAATAATAATCAAGCATTACTAATCAATTACATTAGTTGTTACTTAGGTTAATCCATAGTTCGTTCATTAATCAACACTGTTAATCATTAACTCATAACGATTAACATTAATCAACATTACTAACCTTAATCGACAATATTTAACATTATTATTCAGTATTATTAACATTAATCAACGATAATTACATTAATCAATATTCTTAACATTAATCGACAATATTTAACATTATTCAACAATATTAATCATTAATCAACACTGACTAACCTTAATCAATGTTACTAACATTAATCGACAATAATTAACACTATTACTAAACCGTCTTTTATTACCACCTAATTCCTCTATTACCTTATTCAGTTATTAATCCAAAATTTACTAACTTGACGTATGAACTTAATCTCCTATTTAGGTAAGTAGTAACAACGTAATTAATGCCTAAACATTATAGTTCACTTTTATTTCATGCAACTTATAAATATGTAGGCGAGTTATGTAAGCATAGCTACTGCTTACATACCTCGCGTAAGTACACTAACAGTAATAAATCGCACACACATCAATCAAAATCACGAAACTTATTGTTTACCGAGATAGGTTTAAACATAGTTTGCGAGGTACATTCTTTTACTAACTGAAATTTGATTAAATTACGACAATTCATACATTACTGAGTTACGACACATACTCAATCCAGGGTTTTACACACATACAGTTAGATCTTGTTTTCACCCCTACTTCAAGCTACACCTATTTACCTACATCATCACTAACTTCCACATCCTATCCTGTCCTCTGCTGGACTACCCTGAAATGTCAAGTCATGACCAATTCCGGCTAGAACCCGTAAGCGGAAGTGTCGACTACATCGACCAAGCTTCCCCATCAAGCAACCACCAGTCATCATCACACACCTTGGGGAGCGCGCTGTAGCACAACCCTCCCATGACTCTGGGTTTCGGGGATAAACGGTGGGTAAAGCCTCCACCCCCCTAATGGAACAAGGGACTATGTCTACCCGACATAATAACCGCGTTGCACTTGTACTCGGTTTGTCATCGTATAACCAATCTGGGTGGTTGAGTTTCATGAAACCCTACCCCACCCATACAACATAATAAACAGCATAATAATCATGCGAAAGTAAATAATGCATCACTTGCATACTGTTTATCTTTCAGAGTCCATGTCCCCGAGGCTCTCCCACCTCGTAGGACCCAGCTATCACTTAGCCTTTTTAACCTGTAAGTTAGTCCTTGAAATATAATCTCGAATATCGTGCACAAATCCTCAACATGTATACATGCATTTCGTCATGACATAACAACAATAATCCATTCATTATTTTCACCATACACTTGATATAACATTCTTTCGTTCAACAATAACTTTAATGGTATCCACGTACCCATCATTCATTAACTTGCATATATGAGACATAACTAACACATGATACATATCTAACATGACTACGTATCCTAATACTAACATCGCACACACACATATTTATATCGACAAAATAATAGAACCACCTGTCCACAGTGTCGTCAAACCGTCGAAGTCTCATAATCAAGCATATACAACATATAATAATATTCCAGGTAGTAATGTCAAAACGGGGCGTTACAGAAAAGGAGAGAAGCCAAAAGGTAGGCCACATAGACTGTTGTGGCCTTGATTGTTGGTGAAAATGTGATGACACTTCAGTAGGAGCAAGGGGAGAATTTAATGTTCTAGAGAGTGCTACTTAAACCTGGGAGGAAGATCGCGGAGGAGCCTGAGTAGAGAAAAAGAGTTTTTAAAACCAAGTGTAAATTTCAAGGAAAGTGTTGCAATCTGGTCATCGATGGCAGGAGTACATAACATATGGTGTCCAAGGAGCTCATGGAGAAGTTAAAATTAAAATGTATTTATCATGTCCTAATCTGTATTTGGTTTCATGGATAGAAAAGGGACAACATGTGGTAATTACTAGGAAATGCTTTTTAAATTTTCAGATTGGGGATTTTAGTGAACAAGTCTTGTGTGATGTTGTAGAGATAGATGCATTCCATGTATTTCTCGAAAGACCATGGTTGTTCGATAGAAAGGTTTTCCACTTTGGGAAAAAAAATACATATGATTTCATGAAAGATGGACAACGTTACATGTTGAAACCAATGTTGGAGAATGAAGTGACAATAGTAGATAACAATGGCAATAAAGGCGTTGGTAGCAATATCAGTAGAGTCATGTTACGCTCAACCAAAGAATTTTTAAAGGAGAAAAAAATGGCCAATTTTTTCTTGGTTATGATGCCAAAAGGAATATAGGAGAATGGGAATTCAAGTAGTGTGCCACCAGAGATTCAATCCTTGTTAAAGGAATTTAATTAAGAGATTGTTGCAGATGAATTGTTGGAAGAACTACATCCCATGAGGAGTATTTCAAACCAAATTGACTTGATACTAGCTTCAAGTCTTCCCAATAAGGCACCGTATTGGATGAAACCAACAGAGAGTGAAGAATTGAATCAGCAAGTACATGATACTTGACAGAGGACTGATACGAGAAAGTTTAAGTCCCTGTGTTGTACTAGCAGTACTAACACCGAAAAAGAGTGGTGAATGGCGAATGGCGAATGTCCACATATTCACAAGAAATAAATAATATCACTATCAAGTATAGATTCCCCTTACCAAGGATGAATGATCTCATGGATTATTTGTGTGGAGACAAGTACTTTTCAAAGATAGATTTGAAAAGTGGGTATCATAAAATTCGAATAAGGGAAGGGGATGAGTGGAAGATAGCCTTCAAGACAAAGGATGGACTGTTTGAGTGGTTAATTATGTTGTTCGGTTTGACCAATGCTCCCAACACTTTTATGAGACTTATGAATGAAGTATTGAAACCATTTTGGGGAAGTTTGTTGTCATGTACTTGGACGACATTCTAAGCTTTAGTAGAACCAAGGAATAACATTTAGAGGATGTGAGAAAGGTGGTGTAGTGGTTGAAGGAAGAGGAACTACTAATAAATTTGAAGAAGTGTATGTTTCTA
This sequence comes from Larix kaempferi, assembly GCA_027924585.1. Classification (NCBI taxonomy): domain Eukaryota; kingdom Viridiplantae; phylum Streptophyta; class Pinopsida; order Pinales; family Pinaceae; genus Larix; species Larix kaempferi. The sequence goes on from BSBM01001272.1 coordinate 163,795, forward strand.
AAGGAGGAGTTAGTATACTCAGGCTTTGTGGTTCCCAATGAAGGCTTGAAAATGGATCCCAAGAAGGGAAGGACCATTTTGGATTTCCCAACACCTAAATGATTCTTCGATGTGAGAAGCTTCCATGGTTTGATGAGATTCTAAGGGAAATTTATTTGAAACTTCAGTGAGATTTGTGCACCCCTTACAAAATGTATGAAGAAAGGGACTTTCTAGTGGACGGTAGCAACAATGAAGTCATTCAAAAATATGAAGAAGAAGGTAATGGAACATTCAGTTTTAGCACTTCTAAATTTTAATAAATTGTTCAAGTTGACTGTGATGCAAGTGGCGTAGCGATTAGAGGGGTTTTGAGACAAGAAAGAAGGATAATAGCATTTTTTCGGTGAGAAATTGAATGAATCCAAGAAGAAGTACTTTGTGTATGACCAAGAGTTCTATGCTATTGTACAAGCCTTGAATAAGTGGCGACATTACTAGTTGTCGAATGAGTTTGTCTTGTTTACCAATCACAAGGCAATGCAGTACATCAACAGTCAAGGTAAGTTAAATCATAAGCATTCAAAATGGGTAGAATTTTTCAAAAGTTACTTGTTTGTATCGAAACACGGGTCTGTGAAATCAAATAGAGTTGAAAATGCATTAAGTCAGAGGATAATGTTGCTAAATACTTTGCCAGTAGAAGTTGTTAGCATGGAATGCATGAAATATTTGTAAGCAGAGGACGCAAATTTTGCAGAAGCCTAGAAGGCATGCAAGGAACCTTGGAGCATGGACATAACAATGTATTTGAATTTCCATATCTATGAAGGATTCTTGTTTAAGAATCAACAATTGTGCATTCCATGGAGCTCATTGAGATTGAACCTCATGAGAGAGTTGCATAGCAGAGGTTTGGGTGGACACTTTGGCATTGATAAGACCACATCATTGGTCAAGGAATGATATTTTTGTCCCAACACCAACAAGTATGTAAGGAAATTTTTTTAGAGTTGTAGGGTTTGTCAATTAGCAAAGGGAAGGAGTCAAGACATTGTACTGTATATCTTGTCGTCGATACCAAAGAGACCATGGGAATATATAAGTATGGACTTTATTTTGAGACTTCCTAGGACATAGAGAGGCCATGATTCCATGATGGTTGTGGTGGAAAGGTTATCGAAGATGGAACATTTCATACCATGCAATAAGAAAAATGATGCTACTAAGGTGGCTATGCTATTTTTCCAAGAGATTGTGGAATGTCAAGAAGTATCACTTTTGATAGAGATACTAGGTTCCTTGGACATTTTTGGAGAATACTTTAGAAGAAGATGGGTTCCAAGTTGTTTTACAATTCAGTGTACCATCCACAAACAGATGGACAGGATGAGGTGACCAATCAGAGTCTTGGAAATTTGTTGAGAAGTTTGAGTGGAGAAAGGCTAGGATAGTGGGATTTGGTCTTAGTCCAGGATGAATTCTCTTATGATGATTCAATGATTAAATCTATTGGTAAGAGTATTCCATGTTGTTTATGGCATATCACCAAAAGGAGTGGTAGATTTGGTTACATTGATTAATAATAGAGGACAAAAGGAGTCTTGATGCAAACAAATTTGGTGAGGGCATATAGGAAATGCATGACTAGGTCAAGAGGAATCTACAATAGATAAATGTTAGATACAAGTAAAGGGAAGGTCAGTGGAGAAGACACAAAGTTTTTGAGGAATGTGAAATGGTAATGTCCCATTTGAGAAAAGAAAGATTCCCTAGAGGCACATATCATAAACTCAAATACAAGAAAATTGGGCCATGTAGGAATATTTGTTATAATGCCTATAAATTGGAGTTACTAGCATATTTTGACATTTCCCCTATATTCAATATAGCATACTTGTATGAATTTCATGAGGGAACAAAATACGATGAAGAAGGAACCCTAGAAGAATGGAAGAGACAATTACAAGTCAAGCCACCTGACACTAGTAGAAAAAGTGAGATAAATGACTAAAAAAACAACTAAAAATTGCATATAAATGACTAAATTTAGTCACATGACTAATATTCATTTATTTCCAGTCACTTATAACATGACTAAAATTTTTTAGTCATTTATTGGTTGTTCTGATTGATCAATTTGGTCGTATATTTAGTCATTGATTGTTGTTAAACCGGGTCATTTGTTTAGTCATTGATTGTTGTTAACTGGTCATGTATTTAGTCATTGATTGTTTTTAACTGGTCATTTATGTATTCATTGACTGCAGTTAACTAGTCATTTAGTTAGTCATTAAGTGCAGTTGGCTAGTCATTTATTTAGTTATTGATTGTTGTTAACTCGTCATGTATTGAATCATTGATTGACGTTAACTGGTCATTTAATTATTCATTGATTTCTGTAGATAGGGCACGGAGGAATCGAACCACCAACCTCCTTCCTATAAGGTAGGTGCTCTTCTATTGAGCTAGTACCATTTAAAAATATGAAGACTTTTCACCATAGAAATTCAAATTATAAGAACTTGTGATGTAATAAACAACAATGATATATTAAGTATTACAAAACCAGTAAAGCTATTAGACAACATATTCCAAATGAACTATGGCAACGTAAACGAAATGCAAATTTAGGCATGTCCACTCTATCTAGCAATTAAAATTATATGCAGTTAGTGGTGCGATAAAAAATAGTATTACCAAATTGAAAAACAATTTTGTACACCTACAAACAACTACAAGGATTCTATAGTAACACAAGCAATTTTGGTGCTTTTCCTAACAGAGGAGTCAAGGTATGGAAAGCTCAATAGTCGTACTTGTTGATGTGGATCTTGAGGAAACCAAAGGCACTCGAACATGTATTTCCAAAACCGGTGTATGACTACAGATCCATTTACCTCTAGCCCAGATCAACGCCAAAATTTAGTGCATGAGGGATCACGCCCTCATCGGAAAATTCATAAGTACGAAAAGGGCTCTTAGAAGTTGGATTGAGGCCAAATGGAAGCCGAAATCACATTATGACTTACAACTAGGGTCTAAATGATTGTTTACTATCATTTTCACCGGATTGGAAGATAAAAACAACATCATCTATGGAGGTCCTTACTTCTTCAATTCGTCAGGCCTCTACCTACGCAATTGGGTGGAATGATTCAATCCAGATAAGGAAGATTTCACATGGGCACCACTATGAATTTGTTTGTACTCTCTTCCCCCAGACTACTGGGATGAAGAGATGCTTAGAGACATTGGTAATTCCCTTAGAGATTTCATTAGAATAGCATACCAGACTTAGCTCAAGAAATATACATCACACGCCCTTCTGTGTGTGTACATGCACATTGCCAAGGAATTGCTATACTCAATCATCCTAATGCATGAAGATCTAGAATGGATCCAATCGATAAACTATGAACATGCCCCTTTTCGCTATAGAAAATGCCATGAGCATAGGCATCTGTACAGGGGTTGTCCATTGAACAAAACTGTCACAGATGGGAAACAACCAAAGAGCCTAGACGAAGATGGATTTCCGAGAGTCACCAGCAAATGCCGACAAAACCGAAAATAATTGGCAAAGGACAATCCCACATCTACCCCCACAAAAAATAGCTTTAATGCTTTGGCGAATCACCTAGAATATCACAATGCTACACTTGAAGAGGATCAACCAACTACTAAGCGATAACACCATGACACAACTAAGCTCCCAGATCCAAACATTCAAGCCAAAGATCAAGAAGGTCAGTCCAAAGATCGACTTCTTTATTGTACTCACGATAGACATGGCAGTACTCCAGTCTAAAAGACAAGATTGAAGCATTCTTATTCTGGACACAACCATTCCAGAAGCAGGACCCGAACTTGACAATGATCCTGCACCCAATCCAAAATGACTTTAGAGTGGCCAACTACAACCAAATTCCAAAATGACTAAAACTTACTATGAAACCAAGTGAATACATGTGTCTCCCTTATCCACGGTGGACAATCAAAAAATAGATTTAATCCTCAAAGGATTAATAGATATTTTATAAGACTTTCTGCTGTCACTGCATTGTTCCAAGATCACTAGATTGATCATGTTGAGAAGATTAGAAAAAAAAAATTCTGCCCTCCTCAGCATAAACCAGTTGTTTACTTTGATAAAGCAGCAAGTGATGGACTCTATGCAGTTGGTGGAGTTATCTATCTCAATGAGAATCACTTTTATACTTTAAAGATGAATGGTGGTCAAGGTTCAAATATGAAATCAGAAATTCTTTCCCTTTGGTGTGTGATCATAGTTGCACATTATTTTGGCCTTCCTGATCTGGCTATTTTTGGAGATTCAAGGGTAACAATAAAATGGGACAGGGAAGAGTATAATTTAAATATTATAGCTCTATATCAGTGGTGCAGCCGAATCAAAGAAAAAATTCAACTTTTTCATAAAATATCTTTTGATCACATCTACCGTGAACATAACTCTATGGCCAATGAGCTCTCCAAAGCTGCTTACACAGGAGAAGAAGGAGAAATTCTTTGGGAGGAATTTCAAGACTCTTAGTTGACCAACTTTGGTTCAGTTCAGATTTTTTATTTTTAAGTGCTAAACTTTTATGCATTTGCCTATTTTGTAGAACTGTGTAAAGCATATACTGTCTGCAGGTGGGATCTTTGTGTCTATTTTAAGTTAAGTGGATGTAGTGGGTAGCATATTTTGCAATTATAAGTCTTGTCTTCCAGACTTATACATGTTTGTACTATTTGATTCACACTATGAATATCAATAGTATGGTTTTTTTCACTGAAAAAAAAGAGATTTTATAAGATATGATACAAAATCAAATATATGAATGACCTCACAACTGTAAAGGTGGTAATAAATGCTCCATCCTCTTCATTTATACAAAAATAACATTTTTCATAATTGTAATCCAATATTTTGCCATTAATACATTCATCCACCCAACTAACTGATTAAAGAATATAGTCATGAGCAAAACAAGCTTGATTATGTTCACACTCAAATACCACACAATGTAAACCTTAAACCTTACAATAAAGATCTATAATATCTATTAAGTATAATGTTAAATAATAGAGGCCTTTAAATTATATAGAGGAGAAAATTTTCAATTATTGATATAATTTTTTATATAAGATGTGATAAAAAAATCAAATTATAAATATAAGGGTAGCTATTATAAACATGTTGTGAACATTTTTAGTAAATAACTCGGGTTTAATTTTGAAGGGTACTACCTAGGAATATCTCCATAACATCTCTCATGGTAAGGGCTATTTTTTATGAGAGGGAACTATTTCAAGGATGTCAAAGATATTTATTGTGTTAAGGAATTGTTTTAAAGGTGTCAAATTTCTTAATGATCGAAAAGGATATATAATGCAGGAGCATCATAAGGTCAGGGGCAATCCGCATCAATCTAAAAACATTTTGATTTTGAGTTAGTAGTTGTAGGATGAATAAGATGTTGCAAAAGTTGTAGATCCATGTGGCTTGGGACCCCTTTGTGACAAATGGTGGGTCACATGAATAGGGAAGGGGAGTCGATTTCAAAACGGTTGAAGGAGTTGAACTGTCGAACTGTTCGTCTCCCAACTAGAGCCCAAACAAGTTGTCGCTTAAGAGGAGGCAAGAATATGAGAGAAGTGGGTTATCTCTTGATGAGTCGGAACGTATCTCTGAAGGAGAGAGAGGAGGCACACGTATAGAAAAGAGACTCAATACACAGGTGTGTGGAAGCCCAAAGAGGTGAATGGTCTAGAACTGCATAGTAATCAAATTTCTGGCAAAAATAGGGAAGATTGAGACCTCCTTGTTGTGTATATTCTGAGTTTTAAATTGAAAAATTAAAGCATCGGAATCTGTCCCGATTTCCTCTCACTTATATTATTCAATTTCAATTCCTCATTGCATTGTTCATTAATATTATCATATAATTGCTTAAGAATGCTAGTAGTTGGGCACTTTGTTTGGTCAGCATGTGGTTTGTTGACACTAAGCAAGCCAAAACCTGTAGCTGCATTAAGTGGTATTAGAGCGAGGTTGCTCCTGAGAATTGGTTCCCAAATTCACTCATGTAGAATGTGGTAACCAAAATCCTTGAGTGGTGGTGGTTCAACACAATCCATGAGTGGTAGTGGTTCAACACAATTGTTGAGATACAAGTTGTGGAACAGATCCTGGAGGTAAGGCCTATGAATGATTGATAGAGTGAGGGATACTAGATAGCTTGGAATAATTCCTCCATAGAGAGGAGGAGCAAGAGGGGGTGCTAGAAACTGAGAATTGGAGGAATTCAGAAGAAGGGTAGAAGAATTGGAGAATATAAGAACTAGGGTTGCTAAAACAGACTTAGAATATGAAGATGAGATCAAAGAAGAATGAAATGATGATGAAATAGACATCCTAGCAAGGGTTTTGATATATTTCATGAGATATTGAGGTAGGGAAAAGGTGGAAGTGTCCTACTATAATGGCAGCTTAAAGGATGAGACTCTTGGATTGGGTAGGGGAACTTGAAAGGTACTTTGAGTATGAGAATGTTCCAAACCCCAATCGGGTTCAGTTTACAATTAAAAAACTGAAAAGGTATGATGCACTTTGATGGGATATGCTAAAGAAGGACAAGGTAGACAATCGACATGAGAAGATTAAAACCTGGAGGAAGATGATGATCAAAATCAAGGAAAAATTCTGCATGTCGATTACCAACAAAATTTATGTAAGCAAGTACATAACTTGAGGCAGAAAGAGATCTCTATCCAAGAATACAATAAGGAGTTTTTTAGACTATCCCTCAAAGTAGGGATAAAAGAACTGGAGTATCAAAGAGTGGCAAGATATGTGAATGTGTTAAAATATCATATCCAGGATGAGATGAGCATGTGTTTCTTCCATAATTTAGATGAATCCTATCAAGTGACTTTCAAGGTTGAAGAAAAGATTGATAGAAAATTGCAGCAGAAGTTTCGAGGAAAGGGACTTAGAGGCAAGGGAAGGGAAGGTGCTACTAGAGGAAGTGAAAAGGAGGATGAATCTACCAATAATAAAAGAAGTAGAGGAAATGGTACTAGAAGAGGTAGATGATTTAGAAGAGGAAAAATAAAGTATCCTATCACTTGCTACAAGTGTGGAGTAGAAGGACACAAGGCATCAGAATGTCCAGAAAAGCATAATGTAGGGAAAAGGAGAGAAGCCAAAACATAGGTCACATAGGCTGATGTGGCATTTATTGTTGGTGAAAATGTGATGACACTTCAGTAGGAGTAAGGGGGGAATTTAATGTTCTAGAGAGTGCTACTTAAACTCGAGAGGAAGATCGCAGAGGAGCCTGAGTAGATAATTTTTTTTTTAAACCAAGTGTAAATTTTAAGTAAAGTGTTGCAATATGGTCATTGATGACATGAGTACATAAAATATGGTGTCCAATGAGGTAATGGAGAAGTTAAAATTAAAATGTATCTCTCATGTCCTAATCTATATAAAAGGGAAAAGGAGAGAAGCGAAAAGGTAAGCCACATAGACTGTTGTGCCCTTGATTGTTGGTGAAAATGTGATGACACTTCAATAGGAGCAAGGGGAGAATTTAATGTTCTAGAGAGTGATACTTAAACCCAGGAGGAAGATCGCAGAGGAGCCTAAGTAGAGAAAAAGAGTTTTTAAAACCAAGTGTAAAGTTCAAGGAAAGTGTTGCAATCTGGCCATCGATGGCAGGAGTACATAAAATATGGTGTCCAAGGAGCTCATGGAGAAGTTAAAATTAAAATGTATTTATCATGTCCTAATCTGTATTTGGTTTCATGGATAGAAAAGGGACAACATGTGGTAATGACTAGAAATGCTTGTTAAATTTTCAGATTGGGGATTTTAGTGAACAAGTCTTGTGTGATGTTGTAGAGATAGATGCATTCCATGTATTTCTCGGAAGACCATGGTTGTTCGATAGAAAGGTTGTCCACTTTGGAAAAAAAAATACATATGATTTCACGAAAGATGGACAACGTTACATGTTGAAACCAATGTTGGAGAATGAAGTGACAATAGTAGATAACAATGGAAATAAAGGTGTTGGTAGCAATAGCAGTAGAGTCATGTTACGCTCAACCAAAGAATTTTTAAAGGAGAACAAAATGGCCAAATTTTTCTTGGTTATGATGCCAAAAGGAATCTAGGAGGATGGGAATTCAAGCAGTGCGCCACCAGAGATTCAATCCTTGTTAAAGGAATTTAATTAAGAGATTGTTGCAGATGAATTGTTGGAAGAACTACATCCCATGACACTAGGTTTTTTGGACCCAAAATTCAACGGCCAAAATGTCGGATTTTCAACATCTTGCTGTCAACCATCCGACAACCTTCATATTTTTTTAACATCGGTCCAAATTCGGCTAAGATCCGATGGTAGGCCGACCGTCAGATATCCAACAACAATATCCAGTCGGATATCCGACGACTTGCACTTAATATGAAGTCGGAACATCCGACTACTATCACTTAATATGAAGTCAGAACATCCGACAACTAGCACTTAATAGGAAGTCAGATATCCGACCCCTAGCACTTAATATGAAGTCGGATATCCGACGACCGTTCCATGTAGAAATGGATAATATTCAACGTACTTAGCCGTCGGTGGTATGGCAAGAACGTTGGATAGCTTAGACATGGAAGTCAGATATCCGACGACCGTTCCATGTGAAAATGGTCGATATCCGACGTTCTTAGCCGTCGGTTGTATGGCAAGAACGTCGAATATCTTAGACGTGTAAGTTGGATATCTGACAACCGTTCCATGTGAAAATGGTCGATATCTGACATTCTTAGCCATTGGTGGTATGGAAAGAACGTTGTATATCTTAGACGTGTAAGTCGGATATCCGACGACCATTCCATGTGAAAATGGCCAATATCTGACGTTCTTAGCCGTCGGTGGTATGGCAAGAACGTTGGATATCTTAGACGTGTAAGTCAGATATCCGACAACTGTTCCACGTGAAAATGGCCGATATCCGACGTTCTTATCCGTTGGTGGTATGGCAAGAACGTCAGATATCTTAGACATGTACGTCGGATATACGACAACAGTATGGTAATTTAAAAAAAAAAATTCACTATTATGTTCTGATCAAATTTGAAGGGTGGGTCTTAATTTTTATTGGAAGGGCATTTGTTCTTGGAGCCCTTCAAAAGACTTCCAACAAGTTTCTTGTGTTGCCAGGCATATGGTTGAAAGAATTGCTATTGGACAACTATCCCTCGTAGGGTGGTCGTAGAAATCCTTTATTAGGGAAAGCAAGTTAAGTTGAATTTTATGTCAGATTTTGGATTTCAGAAAGTTAAAGTATTGTAAAAGAAAACAAAATCAGCAGAATAGAAGCTAAGTTCTTACGCTTGACTTTTGGTGAGTAGGCCTATGAAAGGGCTAAGACAATAATCACACGACACATTGATATTCTTCACAAGTTAGCAAATCTTCTCATTGAGAAGAAATATGTATACTGTGAGGAATTGATGAGGCTGTTTATAGATGACAAGGATGAACTCTATTTTGTGAAAATCAATGTATTTGTAACCAGTAAAACCATTTTTTTCGGCTAATTGAAAGAAAAAAAGGTTTACACAAAGTAGTCTCTATATTGGAGGCATGATAGTTGATGCAACAAGTTCCACGTACTAAGAAGAGAGGAATGATGGAAATCTTCCTCCATACTCTTAACAATATACTTCTTTCAAACTTCACATTGTTGTACACTGAGTGGTAAGATTTTCATTATGTAACATTTAGGAATAAAGGTCTTTGTAAGTTATTAGGCTTCATTGTCATTCACTTAATGTATAAAAAGACTATGTTTTTTATCCTATATTGAGATCCTTATTTTACACAATTTTTTTCTTATTTAGATATCTTTATGGAAGTTTTGATTCTCATCAAAGAATATCTTTTTTTAATGTAGTTGTCTCTACTAGAGTTTTGATTTTCATCAAAGAATTTTTATGACAAATTGAAATTGAAATTTTATTAATATTTATGAATAATCAAAATAGATCAATGGGACTTGAGAATACAATGTACATTGATAGTTATAAAAGATGCACACATAGCAACGAGAACAATGAAAGAGAAAGCTAAAGAAAAGTGAATTCTAAATATAAACCAACAAAGATTATAAAAGATGCACACCCAGTAAGGAGAATAGTAAAAAAGAAGCTAACTCTAAATCTAAATAAGTAAGCAAAGATTATAAAAGATGCATACCCAGCAAGGAGAATAATGAAAGAGAAGCTAACTCTAAATATAAATAAGTGATACAAAATTCAACTCTAAATCTAAATAAGTAAAGATTATATAAAGTAAAGATTATATAAAGTGCACATCCAGCCATAGCAATGAAAGTGAAACCAATTTTAAATCTAGTTAAGTGAAACAGAAGTGAACACTAATCTAAATATGTAAAGATTAAAAGATTATATATATATATATATATATATATATATATATATATATATATATATATATATATATATATATAGGAGAATTAGTAGATGATCAAGATATCATGACTTTTACCTCTCATCATTCGAGTATTATTCCTTGACACAAAAATTAAGACATAGTTAACAAAAAGATAGACCAAAGCAATAAGCGTTGCAATACAACTAAAAAAATCCTATGTATTTTGATTACTTGGAATTCGTGAACTTGATTTAATATATTATACATTAGTGTTAAAAAGGAAAAAGATGGAAAAAACACTTCAAATTTTGATGAAGTGCCTTCAATGTAGGCCAATACAGCCTAATTGAGACTAGTTGTCGACATATGGAAACGATTCTCCAATGCTTGCCTCTCACTCAATCTCTATAACAATGTCAATTTGAATGGTAACCTATGTGTGCAAACACAACCTTCATGAACTATCCAACATCTATTTTCTCCAACAACTGTTATGGAGTTCCAATGAACCCCCATTATAATTAACATTTGTTTACCAATCCCTAATACATATACACTAAGGAAATATTCACTTGGAAGATAAACGACAACTGTTAAATAGGAGTTTCCCTTGATCTCCTCCATGGACTTATGTCCACCTCGTTGACAACGTTTACCTTCAGTTTTCTTATAACTCTCTATACAATTTCTTATACTTGGGTTATGGATACAAACAACCTCTCATCCTGTTTAATATTCACTCTCCACATTATTCTCCCAAGAAAAAGAGACGAGATATATTCTCTATTGCATGAAGATTGGACATAATGGAGAGGATGCAAATGATCTAGAGGATTTGAGACATATCTCCTTCAAATAATCTCAAGGAGATTCCAAGGAAATTAAAGAGAAGGTTAAGGATATTGATTCCAGTGCATCATTTACTCAGCCTTTGAAGTTGTGGAAACTCAAAATTGGTTATGAGGAGCAACCAAACATCACAACAAGCTCCAAGAAATTGTCAAAATTTAAATGACACGCGAGTGGGTTGTAGAAAGCCAGTATCGTAGCCATTCATTGAGCTCCTCTCTGTTTCGAGAATAATTTAATATTCTCTACTAAACAAGGCCAACCACGTGAAGGTGGAAGCTCTTATGGACCCTCCCCCCCCCTCACATCACTCTCAATTCCCCATACCCAATGCATGTACTTGAAAAAAAAATTACGTGCAAATTCATGCATATTTCATCATGAACTTTCATCTACCATTCATTCAATAAAGGCTAACATTCATTAAACCATTGTTTAATTCAGTCAACACATTCATTCAATAAAATATAACATTCAATAAACCATTCATTCATTCAGTCAACACATTCATTCAATAAAAGCTGACATTCAATAAAGGTAACAGTTTACTACACTGAATCATTAAACCATTAAACCATTCATTCATTCATTCATTAGGCCAAAAATCATGGACGATATATTATTATCAAAAATAATTAGACAACATTTTTCCAGTCACTTCTTTTTAGTTTTTTTTCTCTCTTTTGTAGTACATAATATCTAATAAGACCATCTTGATCTGGACTTTCTCCTCCAGTTCTTGGTTCTTGATCAGGCGCTTGTTGTGATGTCTGCATCCTAGAGTGTTGATCCAGACGTGGATTTTGTGGCAAGGGGTTCATATTTGCTGCAACAATGTGAAAATGTTACATCGTTATATTTTTCTATTGTAATGACAAGTATTTCATTTAAAAAAAACATTACAAAGGTTTTTTTTTTACCTGTTGTGGCCATATCATGTTGTTCATGTTCTTGTCCAGGCTCAACCTGTATAGTTTCACCCTCTACATGCTCTACAGGCAAAATATGGTGAACTACAATTAATGTTCACCATTTGCAATGCTATATATAAAATTGTAGCATATGAATTAATTCATTACCAGGATTCGAAGCATGATCTTCGATTTGTTGTTGTCCCTCCTCGACATTAAGGGGATCATTGCTTTCCTACTCAAAACAGAGTCAATATTTTATGTCAAGTATTTATAACGAATAGATTGCACAAGCAATAAATCTTCATTAAACTATATAGATTTTATATACTTCTGCACTGGATGGATTGGTACCAGAAGACTGTGTTTGCCCAGATAAGCTTTTTCGGCGTTCAACAACAGCTCCAAAGCCGTGCTGGAAGCCAAGCTTCATGTCTTCCTCAGTGGCCACTTCATTGAATCGGTCGACCTGCATATTTGCATAACGTCGTTAATTAACATTTTGCGGTGCAATAAAACGAAAAATAATTTGCAATTTATTATTTGTATGCATTATTGGTTTTTTGAAACTTACAATTTGTGCCGCCAAATTCGAATAACCACCAGGCCCAAGCTTGTGCTAACCTATTTTTTCCAATCTTTCCTTTGTGGCCTTTGATGTGTCTGATAACCTATGCAAGTGTTGAAATACGTTAGATGTTCCAAATTCGATATAGACATCAATAATAGTAAGGTTTAGAATTACATTACGGAAAGTACTATTGCATACCTCCCTGTGCCTGGTGGTATCTTTCCTTCTTTTCTATGAGCCCGCTCCTTTCCATCTTCCACTAGAGATTTCCACTCCATTGTTGGAATCATTGGAGGGCACTCATACCTATGTTTTTTTTCCAGGTGGGTCCTATATTGGCCTCGGACAACCTTCATATGTTGTCCAGCCTTTTTCAAGACCTGGGCTTGATTGAAGGTCTTGTCGCTGAATAGGCCAACCAACTGTTTAGTGAGGTCATCTTTTAAATATTTCGGTTTTCTATCCCACCTTGTTCGAATGGTGGGCCCGAATATCTCCAAGGACAAGTCATTCATTTTTTTTATAGAAAACATCATTTCCTGCAAAACAATCATGCCATGACCATAATTAGTTGAAAAAAAATGTTTTATCGGTATATTACAATGAAATTATAAACACTAACTTGATCAACATATATTAATTACCTGGAATCTTCTCTATCTTTATTGGGACGAGATCTCCGTCCACCAAAAATGTTGCCTCCATTGTTCCCGTGCTAGTGACACAGGAAGATCCTCGAAATGTAGCTAGGGCGATATCAATATTAATAAGAGTCTCGGTGTCGACCCCTTCTTCTGGACGATCTGGTGTGCGTCGGTCACTAGCGGCCGGTGCGCTCATAGCTGGGGTCCGTGGTGTTTCGGAACATGTTGCTGACTGTTCAGTCAACAAAAATGGCGAAGGAGTCGATGCACATGGAGTCGTTTGCTCACGATGTGACGTCTCTCCACGAGCCTCGCTGGGGCCAACACTACCTTGACCACTATTGTGTGGTATCTGATAATTTTGTAAATAAAAACCACATTTTATACGTTTAGCTATCATATAAAAGAGAAAATTATAAAGTTATAAATGAATTATTTTATGATTCAATATTCCTCAACTTACTCGCAAGGTTTCAGATCTCCGTTCCAACAATTCAATCCTTACTCTAATCTGGCTTGTTTGCGGAACCTTGATTAGCAGAGAAACGATTTCCAGACTATATTTATTCAAGATTTTGTCTATCAGCTTAAACGGGCTTGTGGCTTCACCAATTATGTCGGTATCATTAAGCATCTCAGCCACTTCAGGATCTATTGAATATTCTTGGGATGTTTTTTCATACATCAATTCACTGGGCTGCAACAAAAATATATAAAACACTACTGAGTTCTATCATGATAGATTCCTAAAATTATATTAACAAAACATATCTATCATGATATATTCCTAAAATTACAACTAGGTTTACCTGATGCCTGGACGATGGTGTCGTCTGATCCACAGCTGTAGACTTTCACTGATCATCGGGCCCCTGCAAAAAACAAGTAGAAAACATTATCATAACGAAACCAGCATACACACGAAAAATACATAACAAAATAAACATTATGCTACATATTATATTGGTATAATTCCAATGAATTATAACTGCAACCTCGAGGATCGTGATCCACTCATCGGATCAATGATCATAGGTGACTTGCCCCGATCTGCTAATATTTGGGAGCTGCCCCTTACAGAACCCTAAATAAAAAACATAGTGAAAGTCACCTAAACAAATCCAAAACTATTCATGAAAAAACACATAAAAAAAAAACTATTTTTCATATTATAGTTTTACTATTACAAAGATGTATACCTATTGCGTCGAGGCAGGTATGGTATGATCTACTGTGACCCTTACAGAACCGGCCTACATCAAAAACATAGAGAAAATTACCTAAACGAAACCAAAATATTCATTGAAACATTAATATAATGAGAAAACATTGTGACATATTTAAATTGTACAATTACAATCAAGTTTACCTGTTGCCCTAAGGCTATTATCGTCTGATGAACATTCAGGTGGCTTTCCCAATCAACGTTCTGCATAAAAAATAGATAACATTATATAAACCAAACCAATATACTAATAATGGAAAAACAAAGCAAAAAAAAAAACTCATTTTTCTTATTATATTTTTACTATTACAAAGATGTATACCTGCTCCCTCGAGGAAGATGTACTCCTCCAACCATCTGCTGGCTGGGATTTTTCCCAATCACTAGCCTACAAAGTAAATATGGAAAATTTAAATGAAATAAATTAACAAAAAATCCTTAAGATGTTAAATTCATTAATGAAAGGTCAGGTAAATTGTTATATGTACCACTCCCATAGTAACTGTGTTTATATCTACTCAATTCAAATTGTAATTAATAAGCAACTCTTCCCCCACATATATTGATTTAATGGCACATACAAAAACACGGTTTCCTTCACGCCCCTCAAATTCGCAGTTTGGTTGCTTAATTGTAGACCCTGGTTGTGTATTGTTTATAAACCCTGTAATATTCCATGTGGCCTTTGGCCTTCTGTCAATGTACAACGTTGCTCCTTTATTTTGATCTTTATCTTTCAACTGTAAATAGTTTGCTGACAATCCATATCTACGCATACTTCGTGTATATTGGAACAGGCGCATCCAATATTTGTAGTTGTAACAG
This sequence comes from Larix kaempferi, assembly GCA_027924585.1. Taxonomy (NCBI): domain Eukaryota; kingdom Viridiplantae; phylum Streptophyta; class Pinopsida; order Pinales; family Pinaceae; genus Larix; species Larix kaempferi. The sequence goes on from BSBM01001272.1 coordinate 179,268, forward strand.
GGTTCAACATACTCCATCAATTCTGTACATGTGCCGTAACGAACCTTTATGCCATCCATGCAAAACAACCCCAAAACATGTAATGACAACGGTGCAATTCGATATATCCTCTCGTTCACACAAAAAATGTGTTCAGTTGAGGAAGATCCTTGGGTACCCATTGTTTCACTAAATGTATGTACCTCAAGGGCACCTCAACGTCGCCTATTGTCTCATCATCATAGGAACATGACCCCCCTTGAGCGTGAAAAAATTCCATGCATTTATGGAATTTTCTTTTGGTCTTTTGACATCTAGTTGATAAAACTCTTGTAGACCTACTGGATGTCTCACTTTCCTCTAGCCTTCCTAAACTCCCATCGCTCGAGGAAGACAGATCTGATAAATACTTGTTTGGTTCTACATGCACCATGGGAAAAAAGTTTAGATAGGACCGCAAGGCATAGCGCCTCTTAAAAGGTGACGTGTAGCGCATTTTATAAGGTGACTTGTACCGCATTCCCTTTTTCAAAATGTAGGCATTCAAGTGATGAGGAAGAGGATCACTTTATCTTTCTTAGGAGTAGAAATTCATGCAATTATGAGCTGTCTTTTATTGCTACTTTGGGTCTTGAGTCCCATATCATGCCATCTAACTATCTAATTTGTCTTCATGGCCCTAAAGTCTCTCTCATCCCATCAGTTTGGGTTCATCACCTCGGTAATTGAATTACACTCACATTTAGTAAGATATTTATGTTTAGCAATAATAATATAAAATAAAAATAACTAACCATTATGGAAAACTTCTAAAAGTTTTTATGACTTTCAAAACTAAGATATTTGAGGTGGTTAATAAGTGTTCACAAATCTTCAAAAAAAATATTTTATATAATGTTGTGAAACTTGTATAATCTTATTCAAAATCTAAATTGAAATACAGACATAGAATAATTCCTCGGACAGATACAGACTCAAGATTTATACTTAAGGAAGTATCAGGTTTCTGGAGTGATATGATACCACGAGGGCCACCCACAGAGCATAGTCCTGTTATTCCTTTTCCTAACAGACGATAGAATTAAGGAGAGACAAGGTTTTTGTTGCAATCTAATACGACAAAGGCTAGTTGTAGAGCATACACATTTTCTTAGACTCGAACACAGAGCAGAGAGAGACAAAACTCGGAGGCCTCAAATGGTTCTCTACCTAAAACTTAGAGAGGACAGGCCCACTCTCTTAGCCAAATGGAATCTTATTATGACAATCTGAATGGACAGGCCCCACTCATAGCCAAATACTGTTGAGATAATTACAATTCATCGGAGTATGGGGGACCATATAATTCTCGAAAGACATTGGATTCAGTATCCCATGCCTTTGAATAAACAGACCTTAGGACCACGCGTCTATTCTGATGCATGTGGACTTCTATGCGGGTTTTGACAATCCATTGTTCTTTCTTTTGAATGTAGTACTCAAGGATTTGATCCTCAGTAATCTTTGTCTGCAAAATATCTTTGACTTGTTTGAGATATTCTCCAACGTCCTGTTTTAGATTATAAATAACGGTTGGTTCTAATGCTGTCAGGTTGATGCCGAATGACTGCTACCACTCTCTCATCCAATCAGGGCCGTATAATGGAGGATCCCCATGGATATGTGTACTTTGATGTCCAAACTTTAGCATGGTATAATATGTTCTATCTGTATTTTCTTTTCTCAAGAAATCCCACCAGAATTTTTTATATTTTTCATAAGTGTCGGTAGTAATTGAAAACCAGAGACTAGCATCTTGATGTGGCCATGCTTTCAAAGAATGTATCCGGTTAATACAGTAGTATTGATGGTCTAGTTGTATCACGAGGTGATGTGTAGAGAACTCTATCGTGATTAAGTTAAGATCATGGTAGAGGTGTGTTAACCAATTTCTTGCATCAGCTGCTTTTCTCAGGGAGTTGTTGTAAATCATCTCTGGTACAATACTGCATCCCATAGGCATTCTTCTGAGTTCTTACACTAGTCTAATAAAAGCATCAGATCCCTGTAAGTTAACATCTAATACTTCAGTATGTCTCAAATCCCACCTAGGTTTCCATGTTTGCATATAATCCAACCAACTCATATTATCATTAATAGTATAGATCTGATGTTTTCCTCCGGTCCAAGCAGAGATTTCCATGTTTACTTGTGGGTTATGGGCCCACTGGATTCCGCTTTGACCTTCTACTCTCGCTTGCTTGGGGCTCGCTTGCTCCAGGCTCGCTTGTTTAAGGCTCGCTTGCTTTCAGGCTCGCGTGTTAAAAATTAACAACATACTTATGTGTCAAATATTCTCTTGTTAAAAAGTCAGGAATGCCTTCAATCAAATTAACAGCATACTTCTATGTCAAATATTCTCTTGTTAACAATTTGATTACTTATGTCTTACCAACACATATTTGATTACCTGGGTGTAGATGTTTCCTGTAATATACTCATAAGAGTTACTTTCAGAAATGATTGTGCCTCTTAGAGGCCAGTCAACTCTAGGAACCAAGTGACCCTATTATTGGGTTAGTACAAACCACAGAGAGAGAGAGAGATGACTGGGCTATGGTACGGTCAATCAAGGAAAGTCAATGACAGCCAAAAGGCTCAGTACAATCACAACAAAGATGAGCTGACAGCTAGCAGACTGAGGCCAAAGAGACTCACGACCTCCAGTAAGATACAAGGACCAACCAAAGGGTACCAAGACCAACCAATAAGGTACAAGTCTAAAAGAATAGAGTGGGTATAAAGAATCATAACCCTTGGGACTAAGGGGGGTGTACTACCTCAAATGTGGAAAAACTACCATAGTTATACCCATAAGACCAAAAACATAAAAGGTGGTACAAATCAAAAGATAACTCAAGATGAGTAAAAGACCCAAAAGGTAAGAGGCAAGGTGCCACAAAAAATGAAAGGACCAAAATTAAAGGACAAGGTACCACAAGACCAATAAACAACAGGGTGTAAGGACAAAAACTAAATCAACCATTGTGGGGAAGGTACAAATAAGGTCAAATATATATTGCAATAGCTCCTTGTAACTACCTGTTATTTGACAGGCCAAAGAGATGGAAGGTCAAATAATGTCAAATATATGCAATAGCTCCTTGTAACTACCTCTTATATGCAATAGCTCCTTGTAACTACCTCTTGTAACTCAAATATGACCTTCTGAAAGGTATGATAGCAAGCAATCTTCCTCACTAAGGTCTGGAGGGTGGTACGAAGTGGGTATAAAGACTCATAACAATTTGGACAAAGGGGGTGTACCTCAAATGTGGACAAACTACCATAGTACCCATAAGATCACCAAAAACACAAAAGGTGTCACAAATCAAAAGATAACCAAAGATGAGTAAAAGACCCAAAAGGCAAGAGGCAAGGTACCACAAAAAAATGAAAGGACAAGGTACCACAAGACCAATAAACAATAGGGTGTAAGGACCAAAAGTAAATCAACCATTGTGGGGAAGGTAAAAATAAGGTCAAATATATATTGCAATAGCTCCTTGTAACTACCTGTTATTTGACATGCCAAAGAGATGGAAGGTCAAATAATGTCAAATATATGCAATAGCTCCTTGTAACTACCTCTTATATGCAATAGCTCCTTGTAACTACCTCTTGTAACTCAAATAGGACCTCGAAAAGGTATGATAGCAAGCAATCTTCCTAACTAAGGTCTGGAGGGTGGTACTAAGTGGGTATAAAGACTCATAACAATTTGGACAAAGGGGGTGTACCTCAAATGTGGACAAACTACCATAGTACCCAAAAGACCAAAAACATAAAAGGTGGTACAAATCAAAAGATAACCCAAGATGAGTAAAAGACCCAAAAGGTAAAAGGCAAGGTACCACAAAAAAAATTATCAACAAAATGAAAGGACCATAAGACAACCAACGAAGGTGGGGTACAACCAATCATCTCTCTCTCAAATGTACCATTGTTCCATATAACCTGAAATTCCATCATCAAAGTAAAAGAAAAAGTCCACACGATGATGTGATCACGTGGTCCTCTAGACTACTCCTAAGGTCAAGCGTTAGTGGCTCCATCAAGGGGTGTCCAGTCCCTTGAGAAGACCATCTAACTCAACCAGCTCGAAGACCTAGGAGAAGAGGACATCACACATCATCAGATAATTGGTAACAGACCGTGTAAGAACTCAAAAACCCTAAAGCAACCTAACGTGCAGAAGGGGAGCTAGGAAAAGACAAGGCTCGTAGGCCAAGAAAGCAAGCTTAAAAAACTGTACTGGGACCGGTGTCACAGTAAGCGAGCTGAAACAAAAGTGGCCAAAATGCCAACAAGCAACACTAAAAAGAAAAAGACCCTCTAAAAAGGTGAAATAGAAAGCAAACTTCCTAACTAGGAGCTGGAGGCCTCGACAAATTGTATCCTTCGCAAGGTGATGAAATCCAAATCGAACAATATGAAATGAGAGACCGAAGTGGAAGGATATCCATATACCGAAAGGGATCCTTGGTAGAAGAGCCCTAGAATAAAAGTTACTAAGCTACCTATTGACACCCAAAAAATGCTCACTAGCTCATTTCCCTATTCACATGACCCATTTGTCCACTTTTCCTCCCATTTTAGCCTCTAAAACCTTCAAAAGGTCACCAAAAAGACCAAAATCCATCTTTTTCTCCTCAAAATATTTAATTTTCCTCAAAAAATACAAAAAATCCTCAAAAGGGGTCCAAAATTCTCAAAAATCAATCAAAAGGGAATAAAATTCAAAATATATTCAAAAAAGGAAAAAGAGGAAAAGAAAACCTAAACCATTTTTCACCAATACCATTGGTTTCCTTAAACTATAGTTGTATTCTCCATCACCAAAAATCTATAAAAAGGTGATAGAGGCTCCTCACTATTCATCCACACTCATCATATCCTTATGCTGCCAATTTCTTCCCTGAGATCTTGAGCCGTCGTTTGAGCTTAGATCCATCTTTGGAATCCCCTTTTGGCCAATCCTCCCACTTGCATTTGGAGAAGAGAAAGATCATTGGAGCATTGGAGCACCTCACCATTGCAGTTGCTCAAGCTCAACCGTCCTCACCCTTTGAGGTAATCAATTATTTGTAAAGATATTTTTTCATAAATAAAAATTTGTTTTACATGGATCATTCAAGTTTTTACTGTTTGCTTTAGATTTACTTTTCTTGCACATCTTAGATTAATACTTGTTTTTACATTAGTTTTATTGCTTTAATCGAGATTGCTACTATGAAGTTACTAGGTGCACATTTGCACATGCTTGGGTGAAAACCCAAGCAACAGTTTTTGGCGACTCCGCTTTACTTCGAATCTTTGAATCTTTCTTTAGATCTAGATTTCTTATTATTTTTGCTGTTATTTAGCTTTATTGTTGTAGATCTGGCCTGCTTCTAAGCCCATAGCTTACTGCCCTAGCCATTGGCCCTTTCTACAGCCCACATAGTCCAAAAATTTAATTTTCGGCTTTCATTTTGGGCGACTTTTTTCATCCCGAAAATCGTAGCTTTTTACACCCACAGTCGTGATCCACATCGCGGGTTTTCCGCCGAAAGCTGCGATTTAAAAAAAAAAAAATTCACCCGAAATCGCGGGTTTTTCCCTGTTATTTGTGATCCAGATCGCAGGTTTCAGACATACAACCGCGATTCCATATCGTGACTTACAGCCCCCCAGCCGCGATGCATATTGTGAGTTTTTCCCAGATCACGAGTTTTGCCACAGACAACCACGATTTCGTCCCGAACCCTACAATTTGTCGTTTGAGTTTTCATCATCCATTTCAGCCCATATTTTCCAGCCATCTCCCCTGCACTTTGACAGCCTACTGTTTTATTTACAGCCTTAGACATTCTTTTTCCCTTTCTGTTATTTGCTTTACAACATCATTTTGAAAAAAATTCAGTTTATTGAAAAAAAAAAGTTTTAAAGCATTTTTCAGTTTTTTTTTTCTTCATATTTTGCAAGTTGAAATCGGAATTTTAATTTGATAGATATTTCTCCTAAGCGAGGCATTTTATTTTTGGTACATAACCACACCTACACACACTCTGTCACCATTAATCAAAGTGAGCCTTAGAATCTATTTAACTCAACCAACATTCTAACCCCACTTGGGGAACATCAAAAGAATTTTGTAGTTAGGTAAGATTGAGGGGATAGGTATCCAAATAACACCCCTCATGTTAGGATATTCCTATACTCCATCCTAGTCCTACCAGCATTTCAGTTATTTTCATTATTAGTCTTGCATGCATGCAATTGCATGCATCCCAATCATCAGTCCCAGCACCTAACCCTTAGTTAGCTAGCCTCGGGAGCTTCTCTCAGATCAGTTTTAGCCCTCCTAGAGAGGGAGGCACCCACTTCTCACCCACCACTTGAGAAGGGCGCCTTTTCTCACCTACCACTCATGTTGTACTTCAGTTAGTTGAGTTATCATTAGTTCTTTCCTTGATTTAAGGCTAGACTGACTCTCAACTAACTTTATCACTCCGATGGACCTCCGATGAGACTTGACTTCCCATTCTGACTCCAGATAGCTCCTCATGCGCCCTCCACTGAGCCTCCTTCATTCAGTTAGTGCCTCCATGTGCCAGTTACACCTACCACACTCAGTTAGACTTAGTTTGACTGATGGTTGACAGTTACTTATGCATTGATGACTCCACCGATGATGAGATAGACTTCTAGTTGTGCTTTGATGACACTCGACTGATTTTGGATCTATCCATGCAGGCTAATTCGTATCACACCTAGTGTAATCGAATCCTGAGCATTGTATAATTATTGTTTTACTATTCAGATTAATGTAACATGTGTAATTATTCTGCCTCTATCTGAGCTCCTTTGGATCTATGTTCTACTGCTTTATTCTTCTTCTATTATTCCTAAATTCTTTCATTGTGAGGTTTACATCATCTCTTGGATCTACTGTGAGCATTTTCACATGGTATCAGAGCCATTTGAGGGTATATTCTACCTCCATTCTTGAAAGTTTTTTGCAGGTATTTTGAAGTTCCAGCATTTGCAGTAGCAGTATCACTTTTGCACTCGTTCCAGCAGTCAAGATGAGCAATTCGAATGCTCTTTCCTCTCCTATAATCCTCACTCCCTTCAATTAATTTGATTGGAAGAGAGAGATGAAAATACACTTGTGGACTAAAGGGCTATCCAGATTGGTATTTGAAAAAGATCCCATACCACATGCAGCTGTGGAGAAAACCAAGCATCTAAATAAAATGGATGAAGCCTTTGGTTACATATGCCTTCATATGTCTAGAGATCTGTTGTTTCATATTGAAGGATTGAAGTCTCCAAATGAGTTATGGACAAAATTGGAGAGTCTTTTTGGAAAACAAGATGGGCTAAGAGGCCACATTCTCGAAAATGAATTGGTTTCCCTACAACCTAGCAATTTCGATACCATTCAAGAATTCTTCTCAAAATTTAAGAACTTGGTTTTGCAATGCAAGCATTGTGGCATCACTAAAACTGATGAACAATTGGTGCTCTCCATTTTGAGAAAACTAGGATCTCAGTTTTCAGTCTTTGTATCTACCTTCCATTATGGACGAATGTCAATCCCTAGATGGAAGTTTCCAACCTTAGAAGACTTCACTGAAGCTCTCATTCAAGAAGAGGACAAATTGATTCAAATGGGTTCCATCAAGGCCTCTAAAGATCAAGCCCTTCTAGCTGGAGGAGCAAGTGGGACGAATGTGAAAGGGAGGAAAAAAGACAAGAAGCCATCTAAATCCAAGATGAATGGTAAGTCAATTCCATCAAAAAGAGCCTCCAGCCCCAAGAAGGAAAAACATAAGAGATCTGAATGTCCCTACTGCAAGAGAGGATACCATTCTGAGAAATCTTGCATGCACAAGAAAATAGACCTACTAACCAAACTTCTTGAACAGAACAAAATTGCTATTCCAAAAGATGCAAAGATGTATGATTCTGGAAGTGGATCTGATGGTCATGAGGATTGCCATGCATTGATGGATGGTTTTTCAAAATCAAAATCCCTCCTCATAGATTTTGGAGCCTCCAACCACATGGTTTCCTCTGAAGAATCTTTTTCCTCTTTAGATCTCAAAGATGGGCCTACTATTCACATGGGAGACAACTCTCAGATTTCTGCCAAAGGATTGGGTACAGTACATATGGAGCATGGCAAGTTCAAGAATGTTCTATTCGTTCCCTCCTTGACAACAAACTTGTTATCTGTATATCATATGACTCACACCGGATCACCTAAGGAGGTGACCTTTGGTCTCAACACAGTTGAGATTACAGAGATCTCCACTGGGAAGACTATAGCAAAAGGGTTTGCAAATCATTCCTCCAAGGCATATGAGTTCTCTCTTCCTACTCCTTCAGAATCTGATGAAGATTCAAGTGACTCTTCTTTTGATGAAGATGAAGACCTTGATGTTGAGATCAAAGTTCAAAAACATTCAGATCCAAAACCAACACATGTTCTCAATCTAGAGACAAGGCCAACATGGCCTCACGCAGTACTTGCAGCTACTGAGAACACAGTTGAGGATCTATCTGCTCACAGAACTACCAGATTTCAGCACCATGCCAACCTTGCATTATGCCATCTACCTCTCCATGATAGATGCAGTATGATGTTGGGGTTCTCTCTTCCATCCCTTGGGAAGATTCATCATGATCCATTCACTCCAGTTGCAAAAAGAATTCCTGAAAGACTTGCTTCGTCCAATACATCCTCTACACAGTGGGAGGCACATTAGAAGACCAGATCCAGATCTAGTACCTGCTTTGGCATCCTACAGAGGATCAGCTTGCCAAGTTTTTGCTATGAATATTTAATTAATATTATTAATTATAAATTAATAGATTATTAGGTTACTAGTGAAAGGGCGTAACCCTTCACAATGTTGGATCAAGCCTTATAAAAGGCGATCTTATTGTAATTTATCATCATCATCAAATATATTATTCCTATTTATCATTCAACATGAGAGTCGGATTCGACTATTAACCTAGTGAACGGATACGTTCACAGCATTTGGTATCAGAGCCGGATTCGGCTCCTTCGACCTGAGCTCGGATTCGGCTCAATATCAAAGCGGATCCGCTCCTACACTCTGAGCTTGGACTCGGCTCATCAATCTTTGCTCCGCTCACTCTACTGCTGCTTACGTTCTCTTCACCTGGGGCCACACCCCACGCCCAACTCGACACTCCTTCCGCTGCTCCATCTCCCCATCTCCAACCACACCGACTATTCCATCTCCATTCTCTATTTCCCCTACGACCCCCCTACGACCTTCCACATTCACTGCCTCTCATCGCCCATCTCTACACCTTACTCTCACGCTCACGCATCCTCCCTCTCTGGCACAATCCATTCCCGCGCACCTCCACACACGCTGCAGCTCCGAACGCCTTCTCACACCACCGACCTGCTGCACCCTCACTGCAATTCCTCCCTTCTCCCTAGCTCTCCCGCCTGCCTCTTCTTCCACGCGTGCCCCTCCTGCAAGTTGCACTCCACATCCCTATCCACTCACGCGTCCACACTAATACATCTCCCTCCACTCCCGCAGCCCTCCACCACCACTCCATCCTTTCCCCACGCTGCCTCCTCTTCCTTTACCACCACCACTCCATTCACCTCCTGCTTTGCTCCTTCCCAGCACCCCGCGCAGCCCCCAAGGCCCACGACCTCCTCCACCACTCCACGCTCCCTCTTCTTCCATCCACTCTCCCTCCCCGTCAAACCTGCCACACTCCCTTGTTTAACTCCTTCATGTAAAACCTAAATTTTAATAAAAATTAAATATTATATAAATCTTGTTATATTAATATTTAATTTTATTAAAAGTCACAAATCCATATTATAAACAAAATAAAAATAAAAATATTTAAATATAATATTTATTATATTTTTATTTTTTATTTTTTTAACTACACAAAAAATTATAGTAAATCTTATTACTATAGTTATTATTGATTCATCACTTTTCTCAACACCAAAATAGATTCCAAATATTCACCTCCCCACACCAGGTCAAGAACCATGGCCGAGTTACGAGACCGACTAGAAAAATAAGAAAAAGACCAAATTAGAGATTTAAAAATTGTCAAAGGTCTAAACTCCAGAATGGACAAACTTGAGAAAGTGTTTCAAGAAGATTTAAAGGAAGAGATGAAAAATAACAATGCCGTGCTTAAAAAAGAAATTAAAAATGAAGTTGTTCTGGTACTAGAAAGAAGGTTGAGTGAAAAATTTGACACTCTGAATGAAAAACAAAAAGACTTGGATGACAAAATGAGTGTTATGACTCAAAACATAAACACCATAACCCAGAACTTGAGCACCTTGTCGCAGAACCATAATATATTAATGGAGATGTTACAAAGACTAACGCCCAAGACAGACCAAGTCAGTAGTCTAGACATGCTAGATGCCTCATTTCATATTTTCACACAAGAAGCACTTGCCAAGAATCAAGAAGAATTGCAAAAAGAAATAAAGATTAACAATGCGACGCTTAAGCAAGAGATAGAAACAAAAGTACTGCCAGATATGGAGGCACGATTAAACAGTCAAATAGAAGCTATCAGCAAGATAGTAGAGAATAAAAAAGACAAAAATCACCGCCAACAACGAAGTAGTTCAAATATGTCACTTACGTCATCCAGTAGTTCCGATCCACCATCAAACCATAAAGCAAAAGGGAATCAATATCACCCTTACATAGTGTAGCCACCTAAGGAAAAAATAGAGTTGTCGAAATACAATGGAGGTGAAGACCAATGCATTGCTTGGCTAAACAAAGCAGAAGAATACTTCGAAATTTACAATATTCAATCTGACGAGGAGAAGGTGAAATATGCGTCAATGCATATGGAAGGGTACGCCTATAATTGGTACTTATGGTGGAAGAGAGACAATTTTGCCTACACCTGGAGCTTGTTCAAAAATGATTTTTTTAATAGGTTTCAAGGTATCAAAGAAGATGAATTTTTTAGTAAAATTACCAGATTACAACAGGTTGGAAGCGTTGAGGAATTCACACATCAGTGGGAATCCTTATCGACACGAGTATTTGGGTTGTCTGACAAACAAAGACTCGAAACCTATTTAGGAGGTCTTAAACTGTACCTCCAAAAAGAGTTAAAGTTACATTACATACCTAACGTAGAGGTGGCAAGACATAAAGCAAAAGCCGCAGAACGCAAATTGGAAGGAATAAAAAGAGGTGATAACCATTATCGACAAGAAAAAGAGACACAATGTAGGTATTGTGCAGATACTTGGTCACCTGGCTATCAATGCCACAAACCTCAATCATATGCCTATGAAATGGAAAATAGATCAAAGTCATCTAACAGTTACTCTGATAATAGAAAAAAGAAGAAAAACTTTTGTCATTGATGCGGTGATGATTGGATCCCAGGCCATAAATGTAGGAACAATCAGACAATACAGTGCAAAATCATCAATGGAAAGGAAGTGCAAGTCTCTACACAAGAAATCACGTCCGATTCTAATACCGACATTGAATCTGAATGAAGGATGATATTAGGAAAATAGTCAAGCTTTGAGGACAAAGCTTTCCAAAAGGGGAAGGCAATGCTATGAATATTTAATTAATATTATTAATTATAAATTAATAGATTATTAGGTTACATGAGAGGCTGGAATAATGGGGCACGAGGATAGGGATGTGGAGTGCAACTTGCAGGAGGGGCACGCGTGGAAGAAGAGGCAGGCAGGAGAGCTGGGGAGAAGGGAGGAATTGCAGTGAGGGTGCAGCAGGTCGGTGGTGTGAGAAGGCGTTCGGAGCTGCAGCCTGTGTGGAGGTGCGCGGGAATGGATTGTGCCAGAGAGGGAGGCTATGTGAGCGTGAGAGTAAGGTGTATAGATGGGCGATGAGAGGCAGTGAATGTGGAAGGTAGTAGGGGGGTCGTAGGGGAAATAACGAATGGAGATGGAACAGTCGGTGTGGTTGGAGATGGGGAGATGGAGCAGCGGAAGGAGTGCCGAGTTGGGCATGGGGTGTGGCCCCAGGTGAAGAGAACGTAAGCAGCAATAGAGTGAGCGGAGCAAAGATTGATGAGCCGAGTCCGAGCTCAGAGTGTAGGAGTGAATCTGCTTTGATATAGAGCCGAATCCGAGCTCAGGTCGAAGGAGCCGAATCCAGCTCTGATACCAAATGCTGTGAACGTATCCGTTCACTATGTTAATAGTCGAATCCAACTCTCATGTTGAATGATAAATAGGAATAATATATTTGATGATGATGATAAATTACAATAAGATCGCCTTTTATAAGGGCTTGATCCAACATTGTGAAGGGTTATGCCCTTTCACTAGTAACCTAATAATCTATTAATTTATAATTAATAATATTAATTAAATATTCATAGCAGTTTTTTGCAAAAAATTTCACTAATGAAAGCTTCTTTCTTTTCTGCTTAGTATGATGGTTCTTTGAGTTATTTTACTGTTCTTTTGAGGGGGGTATTTTTCCCATGAGGTTTTCCCCATTTCCTTGGTTTATGGATAGTTATTTATTTTTTCTATCATTTATTTGATTGTATGGGTGACCTTTGGTCCTAGTTACCAGGGCCTAGGATGGATTAAGGGGGGGTGTTAGGATATTCCTATATTCCATCCTATTCCTACCAGCATTTCAGTTATTTTCATTATCAGTCTTGCATGCATTTTTGCATGCAGCATGCATCCCAGTCATCAGTCCCTGCACCTAGCCCTTAGTTAGCTAGCCCCGGGAGCTTCTCTCAGATCAGTTTTAGCCCTCCTAGACAAGGAGGCACCCACTTCTCACCCACCACTTGAGAAGGGCGCCTTTTCTCACCTGCCACTCCTGTTGTACTTTAGTTAGTTGAGTTATCATCAGGTCTTTCCTTGATTCAAGGCTAGACTGACTCTCAACTGATTGTACCACTCTGATGGACCTCCGATTAGACTTGACTTCCCATTCTGATTCCAGATAGCTCCTCATGCACCCTCCACTAAGCCTCCTTCATTCAGTTAGTGCCTCCATGTGCCAGTTACACCTACCACACTCAGTTAGAATCAGTTTGACTGACGGTTGACAGTTACTTGTGCATTGATGACTCCACCGATGATGAGATAGACTTCTAGTCGTGCTTTGATGACACTCCACTAATTTTGGATCTATCCATGTAGGCTAATTCGAATCACACCTAGTGTATTCGAATCCTAAGCATTGTATAATTATTGTTTTACTATTCATATTAATGTAACATGTGTAATTATTTTGCCTCTATCTGAGCTCCTTTGGATCTATGTTCTACTGCTCTATTCTTCTTCTATTATTCCTAAATTCTTTCATTGTGAGGTTTACATCATCTCTTGGATCTATTGTGAGCATTATGACACCTCGCTCACTTTAATTTGAGACATAGTGGTTGACATTTAGGGTACCAAAATCCCTTAGTACTTATTAGCACGGTTATACACCAACTTGTCGGAAAGGCCTCTCCCTTAGGAGGGTCGAAGTAGCAAGACTGGTTCCGGAGGCCTGAGTGGACTATCGGAATCCATTCAGTCACCGAAGGATACCTACTCATTCTCATTGTACTACCCGTATGGGAGTACAACGGTGATAGAACAGGAGCTGCAGATTCACCTTTATGGATGTGTCATGAATGGGGTATCTTAGTGGCCTTTCTTCTAGGATTGTCTACTCGGTGTCCCTCCTGGTAGGGGGATATCATTAGCCTTTAGGTCTACGTTTCGTATTGTCTGACTTGGATTTCATCACCTTGCAGAGGATACGTCTTGTTGGAACCATAATACCTTTTTAGTTAGGTGCTTTCGTGCTCTTTTACCTCCCCTTGGTTTAGTGAGTCCACCATTTTTATGTTTTAGGAGTCATTTGCTTGTTGGTATTTTGACCACATTTTTTTATTACTCCACTTACTATAGCACAACTATTATAGTAAGTGTTTTGAGTTTGGTTGTTGGCCTGAGTGCCATCATTTTTTGCGCTCCCTTCCTGCACACATGGTTGCATTAGGGTTTTTGAGCTTTTCACTAACCACTACCCATTTGTTTTACTAGCCGACTGTCACCATTGAGTCCGCGAGACGTTCTCAGTGCTTCCGGGGTGAACCTCCGCAGTACGTTTCACTTGACACCACTCATCATAGACGTAGAGCATTTTCACTTGACTCCACACGTCATCGGCATAGAGCCGCATCATCCGATTCTAACGCCCCTCACTTCACATTTGACTCTAAGGCAGAATCAGAAAACCCTACATATACAACACCAACTAGCCCCATGGCTGGCATGAATTCTAACCCTTTCTTTACAGGGACTGCTGGTGGAACATCTTCCACCACCCCAGCTACCACATTAACAACCACTTCCACAACTACTTTAGGTATTTCCTCTATGGGACCCACTCCTACTTTGGGTATGCCCTCTATGGGACCCACTCCTACCATGAGTATGCCCTCCACGGGACATGCCCTTGACGGGACCTACAATCACCATCCCTGCTACTATACCAAACCCAACAGTTACTATACCTAATCCCAACCCAACTGTAACCCATGTTACAATTGGAAGTGCAGGACCCTCCCATACCAACTCCACACCTCTATTTGGGGGTCACATCACCCTCACGGCCAATATCCATTTTAGAGGTAGTGGCCCAATCAATAATGTTGAAATATTGTAACTTCTAAGAATATTTTATTTGTATTATTCCGGAGATGTTTCATTCCTTCGTTGGGACTTTATTATGTATCCGGAGATGTTTATTCCTCCGATGGATTATGGTAACTAGGGTTATTAGATCTCCCATGTGGGGGTCGGCCCTGAGTTAATTTATTAGCGGTTATTAGACTCTCTTAGGAGAGGTCGGCCCCATAGGGTAAAATGCCAGTCAGGAAACAAGTATAAGTAGAGGAGGTTGTTCCTCACTTATCTCACTCTTCCATCACTCGGAAAGTAGCGCACAAGTGAGAGAGAGGTCTGCATAGGAGGTAGAGAAGGAGCTCTAGTCTTGGACTACATCTTGTATTTGGTTGATCATCTTATTGAGGAAAGCTTTGCTGGGTTTTCTACCCCATGAGGGTTTCCCAGGGTAAAATCTCTGTCTATCTTGTGATTGTGTTTATTTCAGTGATCTTTCTAGTCAAATTAGTATAAACTTAACATGGTATCAGAGCTAGCCTGAATATGACATCTTTCACAAGGTGAAAATCTCTCTCTCTCCCTCCTTCGGTGAAAATTAGGGTTTCTGCAAAAGTTGGTATTTTTGGATTCTGATTACATTGCTGGATAGCCCTCCTCAAATTGAAGTTTTGAGCCCTGGATCGAGGTTTTTGGTTGGGTAGAACTCCGCGAAATTCAAACCCTAGTTTGACCAAAAGTGTAGAAAACCAGAAAAACCAGAGAACCAAAAAAGCTACGAACCTATGCACCAGAAAACCATAAATTTTGTTGCAGATCCGAAAGGTGAAAAGTTGAAGTTTCCAGAAGCATAACACACCAGATCTTCCAATTCAATCAAGCACATCTCCTAGTAAGTGTTATTATATCTCTTGAGAAACTTCAATCTCTTTTGATCCCTAGAGAAGATGGCTCCAAGCACTAAGCTTGAAGACAAGCTAGAAGGTATAGAAAATTTCTGGGAATGGAAATACAGAATTGGCCTCATTCTTGAAGAGAATGACCTTGCCCAGTATATCAAGAATGAGATTGCAAAACATGGAGAAGATGAAGCCAAAGAGAATTATAGGAAGGATTTGATTAGGGCAAAGAGGATCATTGTTGATTCTATTAAAGACCACTTGATCCCCCAAGTGGAATCCAAGAAGACTCCAAAGGAAATGTATGATGCCCTTCCAGAATGTATGAGGGAAAGAACATCAACAGGAAGATGAATCTGAGAGCTCAATTGAAGAGCACAAAGATGAATAAAGGAGAATATGTTCAAGACTATTTCTCAAGGATATCCCAGTTCAAAGAACAACTAGATGCTATTGGAGATACCCTTGATGAAGATGAACTAGTCATGACTGCTCTAAATGGTCTCACTAGACCATGGGAATCATCTATCCAAACCATGTGTGCCAGAAAGGAGAGCATGAAGTTTGATGTGGTATGGGAAGATTGCATCCAAGAAGAAGCTAGGGTTGCAATAAAGAAGCCTTGCTCAAAGAAGATGACCAAGCCTTGGCCACACACACCAAAAGAAGAAGGAATCAATCCTACTTCAAGAAGGACAGTCACAAGGAGTCTCAATCTCCACAAAGATTTCAGAAGAAAGGAAGAAGAAAACACTCTTCTTTCCAATGTTTCAATTTTCATAAATAAGGACACATTGCTAGATATTGTCCCTCAAAGAAGAAGAAAAATATTCACCATAAAAGACATCAAGCACATATTGCAGAAGATGATGATGATGAAGAAGAAGAAGAGGAAGAAAGGCCTCACAAGAAAAGATCTAGAAGAGAAGAAGAAGAGGAAGAAAGGCCCCTCTACAAGAGAAGATCTAGAAGAAATGAAGAAGAAGATGCAGAAGAGTATGTTCTGTTCTCTGCACTCTCTGGATCCATAACACCTGGAGAAGATACATGGCTTATTGATAGTGGTGCTTCAAAGCACATGACTGGACAAAAGAAAACTCTTTCAAAACTAGAAGAGAAGACCTCTCCACAGAAAGTGTCATTAGGAGATGACTATCAATATCCCATCAAGGGAATTGGTGAAGCAAACTACAAGCTCGATTCTAGAACCCCCATGAAGATGAAGGAAGTATTGTATGTACTAGGATTGAAGAAGAACTTGCTTTCCATCTCAACTTTGGATAAGAAAGGTTATAGAGTTGCATTCATTGATGGACAAGTACTAATGTGGTCCAAAGGTAAATCTATTAAGGATGCAATTGTCATTGGTGAAGAGGAAGGAGGTCTGCACAAGCTCAAGGGACATCCAGAAGCTTCCCTTGTACATGAAGCCACTAGCCCAAATGAACTATGGCATAGGAGGCTTGCTCATATTAATTACAAGGCACTACCTTACGTAAGCAAGGTATTTATAGGTCTGCTAGACTTAAAAATTGATCATGATGGCACATGCAAAGGTTTTGTAAAAGGAAAGAATATCAAGAACCCATTTCCAAAGAGTGAAACAAAGACTAAGAATACCTTGGATTTAATTCACTCTGATGTATGTGGACCAATGCCCTCCACATCCCTGAGTGGATATGAATATTGTTGGGATTCAATCCACTAATGCAGATCGAACCTTAAATTTATATATCAATCCAGGTCTGTAAGCTTAGAGGCATATCCAAGTTTTAGGACCTAGAGCTAGACTTGTTTGGTTAACCTAATTGTCTGTGAATTGAATCTACTGTCAGATGAGAAGTACTATAACTTAAAGATACAAAAATCCTTTTACAGGGATAACTTCATCTGTTCTTTTAAGTACACAACAATCTATTTAGAAAAGCAATCTATTGATGAAAGAACTGATATAGTGAAAGCAATTTAACAATGATTCTAACCCTAAGATACAGACTACAAAGTTCTGCCTGACATCCCACTAATGAATGAACAATTAACCATTAAATTCCCTTACAGGACATTGTTCGTAATTGATAATTGTTCTAAACACTTTATCTTCAAATGAGCAGCAATGTATGATATATTGAAATCACAGTGTGAACCGTTCTTTTAACATTTAGCAAAATGGAAGACAGAGCTCATAGAAATGTAAGTGATGTGTAGCATAATGAAATCGTGGCTTGAACTATTTAAATGAGAACAGAGCTGTAATAAAATTAATTGAAAACGAACTGAATTCGTTCTGCAACAATAAGCTAGATAATACAGGGATTAACACATACCAATGGCTCAATCTAAATCGCATGCATTAAATTAAATCGCTGCAAACATCTAAATCGCATACACTGGCAATGTAAGGGTGTGCGAACTCAACAATGGGGGCCCTCCAGTGCCTCATTCCACACACAGTCGAAGATTTACAGAACTGAAAGTCTAATTGTATTCACCATAAATTGATTACACAGTAAAACCACGCAGTTCAGAAGCAGTATGCGTTCTTCCCAAAATCATGATTATTGATCCAATGTTTTGTGAAGTACTTATACAAATTTGAAAGAAAACTGGAAATGCTATAATCCTGTAAACTAATTAATGAACATAACCATCGAGATCCTCATGCAGAATCGTGAAACTCAACAGAATCCAAACTGCCCTACTTTTGTGCTGAGTGGTAGCACAGGTGGTCATCTTTGACCGACTTTGACTTGCCACCTGTGAGAGCCACATCATCTATTCGTTGGAAATTCGTCCATCCTTGGACACTGAGGATCTTTCCTCCATCTTTCAGTTAATGCCTAGCTGGCCTGCAAGTGCTCAACTTTGGAGACATTACGGGAAGTTAGCACATCCTGTAATTTTGAATAAAACCTTAGTTTAAATGCTCTAAAAATCTCAAAATTCAATTTGTTAACAAGCAATAACATTAATACCTTTTTAAACAAAGTCTGTGGTGAACTACAAGCTTTATAGATTAGTAGGAGGGTTTTATGGAGGAAAATGGAGGATATTTAGATGACAAAAAGAGGTCAAAATGGTGCCCAACATCTCCCCCAAGAGGAAGCTGTTGCATGTCCCCATGCCAAAAATATTTGACCTTGTGTTAAAACCAAAATTTTGCTGCTGACCTTCTTGCTTCTAATCTCCTACTGAGACGATGCATCTGTTGAAGTTGGAGATGCATACAGGACCTTCAGTCTCTCATACTTAGCTTTGTAGGTCTTCTTTTGCTTATACCATCTGGATGCATTCTTAGAAATGTGTGTCCTCTGAATTCTCAGCTTCCGATTGTCTTTTCTCAATTTCTCATTTTTGAGCTCCAATTCCTTTATTTCAAGTTTCAACCTCTTAACCTCTTTATTTTTCTTGGAAGTTTTCTTCTTCTTCATTGAAAGCTGGACAGAACTGGTGTCCATCCCTAATTCGTCACTTTCCTGTACTGAACCCTCTTTCTTTTCTTCTTGCACAGTTTGTGGCTCTGAGGAAAGAGAAGCTGAGTCTTTTAGTACTCCCTGTCTTGATTGCTTTTCCTTCTCCCTCTCCTGTTGATCTAGGAAGAGATTGATTTTCTTCGTTTGTTTTATTATCTCATCAGCTTCTTGGGTTCCCTGTCCGATTTCACCTGCTAGGTTTTCTTCTTGACCTTCCAAAGTTTGTGTGTGTTCTTCATCTGCTAATGGATTTTCTTTTTCCCTCTCCTGCTGATCTAAGAAGAGGTTGATTTTCTTTGTCTGTTTTATTATTTCCTCAGTTCCTTGGGTATTCTGCCCTTTCTCACCTGCTAGGTTTTCTTCTTGATCTTCCAGGGTTTGTATGTGTTCCTCATCCTCTAATGCTGGCTGGCTACGAACTTGCTTATACTTCCTTGGCTTCTTCTGGTAAGTGGTGAAGACTTGCTCTTGTTTTTGAAACTGTTTATCTTCTTTCATTACACTCCTAGTTCGTATCCTTCTCTGAGGTTGTTTTGAACTTGTTGCCTCAGAGTTGTCTTCATCATCAGTAATCAGCAATACCTCCTTTTTCTTCTTTTTCTCCTTTGGCAGTTTTGAACTTGTTGCCTCAGGGTATGTTATCATCAGCAATTCCTCTTCTTTTGAAACCTCTTCATGCAATTCTTCCTGTTCTTCAAATTGATTTTGAATTAAAAATTCTGTCCATGTCAAATTCTGCTTTCGTAACTCATGCTGGATGATGATTTTGATGAGTCCACAGTGAAAAAGACTTGTCAATTTGTCTTTCTCACGCCTTTGGACAGCCTTAGCCATCTTAGTTAGACTCTGCAACAGGAAATAGGGCATATTGATCTCACATTCACCTTTCAAATGCTGCAGCAGCTTGATGTGGTAAAGGTAAACAATATTAAATCTCCCTTCACAGGTGATGAATCTTTGTATGATGTACACTATTTCATCCTAGGGATGAACCAGCCAGCTCCTTGGTATACCTTTCTTCTAGTTTACTGACCCTTCTCTTGATCTGCACAAAAAGGGTATCCATGATTTCTCTTTGAATTGCTTGGTTTTGAAAAACCTTTCTCCTTGCTGTGGCAGGCCAATAACTTGTGCCAAAATGTCTTCAGACAATCTGAAATTTAAATTCCCTACTGTAGCCCTCTCTCCATCGAACGAGCCAGCAAAGGCTAGGCTAACATTATCGTTGTGCCCATCAAATTTTTCAAAGAAAGGCACCCATTGATTTTTTTTTGAAAATTTCCAGGCATTTTTCATGAACATCTGCGGGCTCAAATTCCTCTGGTTCCAGTCTAGATGACATTTTGAAAAACAAATAGAAAACATGAACCTTTTATCTTTTAACTCTGCCTTTTCTTCCTATCCCCACAACAATACTCTGAATTTGTGAAATTTCTGTTGGTTTGAGCAGTGTATTCAACAAAGAAAAGGGTTTAAACTTTTACCTCTTCTCTAGTGCAACTGTTTTTACTTCCTCTTACACGATTTCCACAGAAATTGGTGTGTTCACAACTTCCTTCTCGCTGATTGTCTACCTGCCTACGCGATTTCTTCAGCAATCGTGTATTCACACTTCTTGTAACCCACGGCCCCTTCTCACTATCAATTATCTTCACACAGCAGTGTATTTTGCAAAGACAACAACTGGACTCAACCTCAGGGAGAATAACACAGTCGTGGTTCCTAATTTTATCAATACATCATGCAGGAATTTACATGTTGTCGTGGGGCATCATTCCACGTTTTCCTTTCATCATTTCATAACATGCCACTTCATTCAAATTAAAAAAAATGAAAGGTAAGGTTTTGGTTTTTAAAAACACTTTAATCCTTTTTATATGCCCAACGTTTAATGCATAAGCTGTAAAATACACTTCGGTTTCTTTAGATACCCAATGTTTTATTGAACAGACTATTTCTCTTAAAATGAAATCTATTTTTTTTTTTAAAGATACGCTGAAGATATATATGACCATTGTTTCCCTCCTTAAATTCTATATATTACTTAATGCCTGATGCACTAAATACATATACGAAAGAAACTTTTGAAACTCCTTGATGTCAATATTTCACTTTTTGCTGAGAAGGAGACCCTGTTTGTCTTTAAACCAAGAAGAAAACTCTGTCTGTAGAATGCAGTTTGTATCCTGTAGAGTGCAGTATATGTCCTATAGAATGCAGTATTTAAAATTTCCCTTGGGTTTGATCCTGACAACCATTTTGACCCCTAGGGTGGAAAAATGAAGTGTTGGCAGAGGCTAATGGAAGGTAAGTAAGGTACTGGCAAAGATTATCAGAATAATGAAATAAATAGGCAGTCAAGCTTTTCAATAGTTGGTAATATGTCATTGCTTAAAAACAAAGAATTCTGAAACTTTTTAAAACATAAAAACTATAAATTCTTACAGACGTTGCTTGATGTCCCTGTATGATGAGCTTGCTGTCTGATGAAGTTGGTTTGTATCCTGATTTATTCATGTCCTTCTGATGTCTTTTGTCTTCCATCTTCTGATGTCTTCAGTTTCACTGGAAGTTAGGTCCCTCTGTAGATTTCTTCTGCCTTACTGGAATCAGGTCCCTTCTGCATCATGAAAAATCACAATCTTCTGCATATGGAAAAGACTTGGAGGGTTCATGAAAAATGCTTATCCCCCTCACAGGCCTACCTTTTGACTTGTCCTCGAGTCAAACAAGATCTTCATTATTTGTAAAACAAAACAGGAAACTAGAAAAAAGATATTTTTGTGAATTTTCAATGGCCAGGTAAACCTGGTTTTCCAGAGGAAATTCAAGTTTATATTGTGCCAGTGAACTGGTTTTCACAACTAAACTTCCTTTTTTTTTTTTTTTTTTTTTTTTTTTTTTTTTTTTTGCTTGCTGTATCAGATCAGCTAAGGAGCAGGTGAAGGAGAAACACTGATGTGTCTATCCAGCACGTGCAGTTCCTTTTGCTGTGAAATCTGTTGTATAAAATCTGCCATGTTGATAGGTTTGTTGTACAGCTTGAGCCGGTGGCCATTGACCACAAATTTATGTGCTTCATCATCTATGGTTTGAAGTTTTACTGAACCATTGTCATAGACATCAACAATCTCATATGGACCAAGCCAGTGAGTAGTAAATTTGGCTTTGAAGTCTTTAAACTTTGAGTCAAACAATAGTGCCCAGTCACTAATGTGAAATTGCTTCTTCTTGATAAATTTGTCATGCCATTGAGCTCTCTGCTGTTGTATCAGAATATTGTGTTCTATGGCAGCCTGTCTCATCTCATCTAGTTGATTCAACTGAAGTATTCTTTCTTGCTGAGCTTCTGAAAGATCGATGCCCAAATCTGCTGCTAACTTGAAACTATGAACTTGAAACTCTATAGGAAGGAGGACTTGCTTACCATAAACCAGTTGATAAGGAGAAAACCCAGTACTGTTTTTCCAACTGATACGGTATGCCCATAAAGCTTCAGTCAGCTTAGCTAACCAATCTTTCCGATGCATCTGGACAGTTTTGGTAATGATTCCTTCTAAAGTCTTGTTTGTAGATTCCACTTGGCCATTTGCTTGTGGATGGTAAGGGGTAGACTTTCGATGCTTAATCTTATACTTTTCTGCTATCTCCTGTACTAATTTAGAGGTAAACTGGGCACCCTGATCAGTTACAATCTCCCTAAGCACCCCAAATCTCACAAAGATCTCCTCAAACAGAAAGTTTACCACAGTCTGTTGGGTGGCTCTGGGCAATGGTTTGGCCTCTACCCACTTAGTAACATAGTCTTTGCAGACCAAAATGTAATTCTGTCCATGTGATGGTGGATGAATGGGACCAATGAAGTCAAGGGCCCACTTTTCAAATGGTTCAATGAGAATTTGGGGTTGGAGTGGCATTTCATCAGACCGGACTGGGCGTCCCATTCGTTGACAAGTGTCACAACTTCTAACATACCTTTTAGCATCTTTGAAAATGGAAGGCCAATAATACCCCAAATTGAGTATCTTGTATGCTGTCCTTTTGTCTGCAAAATGGCCACCACATGGTTCATCATGGCATGCCTTTAAAATATCTAAGATTTCATCCTGTCGGACACATCTTCTTATGATTAAATCATATCCTGTGTAAAAGAGATCACCATTAACCCATATATGCCTAGCACTTTGTTTAATAATCTTCTTCTTTTCTTTAGATGTCATAGATGGTGGTAGTTGGCCTGATGATAAGTAATTAGCAATATCAGCATACCAAGGAGTGATAACAGAAATTGCAAATAGGTGTTCATCAGGAAAACTATCTATAACAGGAACAACCTCACCAATATTGTGTAAGCGGGACAGGAAGTCTGCCACTTGATTTTCTCGGCCAGGCCGACCTAAAACAGTGATATTGAACTCCTGCATTAATAACAGCCATCTAGTAATCCGACCATTAGTGATAGACTTATTCATCAAGTATCGTAAAGCTGAATGATCTGTATGAACAAAAATTTCATAGCCAATGATGTAATGACGGAATTTGTTTACAGCATGAACAACTGCCAACATCTCTTTTTCAGTGACTGTATAATTCAGCTCTGCAGGTGTCAGATTTTTACTAATGAAATAGATAGCATAAGTCAAAGTATGTTGTTTCTGGCCCAATGAGGCTCCTATTGCAGTAGTAGAGGCATTAGTTGAAATATGGAAAGGCAATGTCCAATTTGGTCCCCTTAAAATGGGAGCAATAAAGAGCTTTTCCTTAAGTGTCTGAAATGCCGATTGATAGTCAGTATCCCAAGTAAAACACACGTCTTTTGAAAGAAATTTAAACAATGGAAGGGCTATCTTACTAAAATTTGCAATGAATCTACGATAATAGCCTGCATACCCTAAAAAGCTTCTCACATCTGTTTGAGTTGTGGGTTCAGATAAAAATTTTATGACTTGAATTTTAGCAGGATCTACTTTTATTCCAGACGAAGAAATGTGGTGTCCTAAAACTATCCCTTCAGTCATCATCATAAAACACTTTTCGTTACTCAGGGAAAGGTTTGATTCAACACACCTTTTCAGAATTTTCTCCAAGTTTGCTAAGGAATCTTCAAAGGTACATCCATATACAGAAAAATCATCCATGTAAACCTCAACACACTCATGAATTAGATCTGCAAAGATGGCCAAGACAGCCCTCTGAAAGGTAGCTGGGGCATTACATAAGCCAAAAGGTAAAACTTTGTAGGCATAAGTGCCCCAGGGACATGTAAAGGTGGTTTTTTCTTGGTCTTCGTTTGCAATACTAATATGATTATAACCACTGAAGCCATCTAAAAATGAAAAATATTCCTTTCCAGCTAAAGCATCCAGCACTTGATCAATGAAAGGCAATGGAAAATAGTCTTTTAAAGTTGCCTTCTTCAACTCTCTGTAATCGATACATATGCCCCATTTACCATTTTTTTTAGGAACAACAACCAAGGGTGAGACCCATTGGCTGTCGGAGATGGGGTAAATAAATCCCACTTTTAACAACTTTTGCAACTCGTCTTTGACTATTTCCTTTAGCATAGGGTTCATTCTGCGTTGTGGTTGTCTCAGAGGTCGTATTGTTTCATCTAGGTAAATGTGGTGAGTGCATGTCTCAGGATGAATACCTGGCATATCAGTGTACTCCCAGGAAAATGCATGGGAATATTTATTCAACAAAGTAATCAACTGTTCTTCCTGTGATTGGTAAGATGTGAACTTATTTTCAGAGTTTTGCCTGGACTGATTTCAATTGTTTTACTGTGAATATCGGTGATGGAATGAACATTAAAAACGTCATGAAGTGCTAATGCTAGGGAATGAACATTGCAATTTTCCTGAAAATTATGACCCATAACTTGTTCTGCTACAGCATATTCCATATCTCGTAATTCTGCAGAAATATCAGGTTCAACAATGAAATAATCCAGTAGATCTTCGTGGTTGTCTTCCTGAAAATCAAAGTACTGATTTATACTCAGAACAGGCTGAATCACCTCTTCTTCTTGTTCTTTGGTTTCATTAATCCATGACAGCTGATCTACTGCAGAAGGCCGTTGGGAAGAAGGGTAAAATGCAATCTGTTTTCTCTCTGTCCCATGTGAAATGAGCATACTTCCTGATCTACATCCTATGAAAGCATCCGCTGTTTCCAACCAAGGTCTGCCAAGGATCAATGGGTGACCTCCTAAGTTAGATTGGCTGTAAGACTATAAAATCAACAGGATACTCCCAGGAGTCTAAAGAAACAATAATATCTTCCAAGACCCCTTCAGGTGTAATCTTAGACCTATCAGCTAATTTTAAGATGGTTGTGGTGGGTTTGGATTTGTCAAGTGAAGGTAATTCATTGTCTCTAGTGTCATGACGTTAATGGCAGCTCCTAAATCGATCAATGTTTTTGGGATGGAAAAGTTATTAATAGTAATTGTAACCATTGGAATTCCAGGATCTACATACTTTTCAATGAAAACGGTGTTGGACATTACCCCTGCTAGATTTCCTACCACATGAATTTTCGATGGATCCTTCCTTCTTTTATTAAGACATAGTTCCTTAACTGCTTTAGTGTAAATCGGGATATCTTTTATAGCCTACAGTAGAGGAATTTTGACATATACATTTGTTAACTCGTTCAGAACATCGAAATTATGTAAGGAAATCGAAGGTTTTTCTTTGACTAACCTCTCAGGAAAAGGAGGTGTATAAGATACTGTTGTGTTCCCTTGCTAACTGTGATTTTCTGACTGAGATTTTTCTGTATTTAATTTTTTTGGAGTTTTGTCATTTTCTGGTGGTTCTTCTAAGATAACAGGAGATTGTTTTTGTAAGGTTTTCCCAGATCTCAAATTGATATTTTGCAGTGGGAGAATGGAATAGGGAAGCACCATTCCATCATCAACATTATACATAGGTCTGTCAGTTTTATTATTTGGATTTGGAATTGGCTGAGCTGGCAGTTGTGTAGGCCGAGGTGGAGGTTGATTGGATGGAAACTGAAGTTGTTGAGGTGGTGTACCCAATTGAGGAGCCATGTTGTTGGGTTGTTGAAAAGATGGATTTTGAAAAGATGGGGCTTGGACTTGATTCTGCTGATATTGAGGATAGGCAGAAGGTTGTTGATAGGGCTGCAAATAAGCCTGCCGATAGGTCTGGTTACCATGGGAATACCCTCTCCAATTTGGAGCAAATTGAACTAATGGAGGAGACCAAGTTTTCCAAGGCATGGGTGCATTCCATGAATTCTGAATAGGAGTCTGATAATTTGTATTAAATTGCTGCATAGGATCTTGAGACATACCTGAAAATCGTAGC
The DNA here is from genome assembly GCA_027924585.1 of Larix kaempferi. NCBI lineage: Eukaryota > Viridiplantae > Streptophyta > Pinopsida > Pinales > Pinaceae > Larix > Larix kaempferi. The sequence goes on from BSBM01001272.1 coordinate 205,666, forward strand.
TGCCAAGGTCTCCGTTGTCCCATGAAGTAGAGAGACTCCATGCTGTGATTTTCCTCCATTCGAGCTTCCTGCAATTCCTTCAATCTAGGGCAATCATCAGTTTTGTGATTAAAAGTGCATAAGCCACAAATTTCAACAGTATTTAAAGGACATTCTCTAAGTGGGTGTTTCTTTCTACATTTAGGACAAAAAATAGACAAAGCCTGATCTTGTTGGTCCTGTTGTTCTTGCCTCTTCTTGGTTTTGGTTGCCTCGACTTGTGTGCCCAAGGTACTTAATAAATCAGTCTTGAAATATTCTAGCAGATTTCCAAGCTCAGCTCTAGAAATACCACTGTTTGCAGATTTAGTTGCTTTGGTATTGCTATCTCTTTTTCCAGTTCGAGCCTTTCCTCTTGAATATTTCTGACATAAATCTTGTATCTCATCAAAGGGAAGGTAAGAGATGTCACCTTTGCCCATAACATTCAAAATATCCAAGTACTCTTCTCTTATTCCTTTCAAAAATATTGTTCTAATCATTTCAGGTGTTAAAGAATTGTATTTAGATTTCTGTAAATTGTATGAGAATCTTTCCAAATACTCCTCCAAACTCTCATCTTCCTGTTGAGTCATGCCAAAAATGTCATCTTTCAGACCCTTTGATCTACAATATGCTTGATATTTTCGAAGAAAGATTTTCCTCATGTCATCCCAGCTAGTGATAGAATGTTCTCCTAAACCCATGAACCATTTCAAGGCAGCTGCTTTAAGAGTAGCAGGGAAAAGACAGAGCTTATGGGTGTCATCAGTATACCCATAAGTTCGACACAAGATGTCAAATTTGAATAGGAAAGAGTCAGGATCTTCAGAGGTCATGCCATAGAAGTTTGGTAAGACAGATGGTGGAATATTCTTCATTTTCACCTCTTCTCCTAGGATAACGCTAGTGTCTAGGATAGGAAATTTAAAGGTGGCTTCCTGATCTTCTGCTGTTCCTTCATCCCTCACATGTCTTCTCTCTTCTTCCCTTCTCTCTTGTCTGCGTTTGTTTTCTATTTCTAACATCCTCTCATACTCCCTTCTCTGTTCTGCAGTTGGTCCTTTTGATGTTTCTTCCTCAGACATTTTGAACTTACCAACTGTTTAGATGAATCCTTTTGGAAGAGAAGCTCCTGTTATTTCTGTTTTTGGGGGGTTTTTAAGAAATCTTCCTTTCTCGTCTCTTAATCTAAACATAAAAGTGAAATCTAGTCTGTGTTTTTGTTTGAAATTTTTGTTTTTACCAGAAAACTAAAGTTTCTAAGCCTGCTTCTACAATGCCTCCCCGGAAACGGTGCCAAAATGTTGGGCTTCAATCCACTAATGCAGATCGAACCTTAAATTTATATATCAATCCGGGTCTGTAAGCTTAGAGGCATATCCAAGTTTTAGGACCTAGAGCTAGACTTGTTTGGTTAACCTAATTGTCTGTGAATTGAATCTACTGTCAGATGAGAAGTACTGTAACTTAAAGATACAAAAATCCTTTTACAGGGATAACTTCATCTGTTCTTTTAAGTATAGAGCAATCTATTTAGCAAAGCAATCTATTGATGAAAGAACTGATATAGTGAAAGCAATTTAACAATGATTCTAACCCTAAGATACAGACTACAAAGTTCTGCCTGACATCCCACTAATGAATGAACAATTAACCATTAAATTCCCTTACAGGACATTGTTCGTAATTGATAATTGTTCTAAACACTTTATCTTCAAATGAGCAGCAATGTATGATATATTGAAATCACAGTGTGAACCGTTCTTTTAACATTTAGCAAAATGGAAGACAGAGCTCATAGAAATGTAAGTGATGTGTAGCATAATGAAATCGTGGCTTGAACTATTTAAAATGAGAACAGAGCTGTAATAAAATTAATTGAAAATGAACTGAATTCGTTCTGCAACAATAAGCTAGATACTACAGGGATTAACACATACCAATGGCTCAATCTAAATCGCATGCATTAAATTAAATCGCTGCAAACATCTAAATCGCATACACTGGCAATGTAAGGGTGTGCGAACTCAACAATGGGGGCCCTCCAGTGCCTCATTCCACACACAGTCGAAGATTTACAGAACTGAAAGTCTAATTGTATTCACCATAAATTGATTACACAGTAAAACCACGCAGTTCAGAAGCAGTATGCGTTCTTCCCAAAATCGTGATTATTGATCCAATGTTTTGTGAAGTACTTATACAAATTTGAAAGAAAACTGGAAATGTTATAATCCTGTAAACTAATTAATGAACATAGCCATCGAGATCCTCATGCAGAATCGTGAAACTCAACAGAATCCAAACTGCCCTGCTTTTGTGCTGAGTGGTAGCACAGGTGGTCATCTTTGACCGACTTTGACTTGCCACCTGTGAGAGCCACATCATCTATTCGTTGGAAATTCGTCCATCCTTGGACACTGAGGATCTTTCCTCCATCTTTCAGTTAATGCCTAGCTGGCCTGCAAGTGCTCAACTTTGGAGACATTACGGGAAGTTAGCACATCCTGTAATTTTGAATAAAACCTTAGTTTAAATGCTCTAAAAATCTCAAAATTCAATTTGTTAACAAGCAATAACATTAATACCTTTTTAAACAAAGTCTGTGGTGAACTACAAGCTTTATAGATCGGTAGGAGGGTTTTATGGAGGAAAATGGAGGATATTTAGATGACAAAAAGAGGTCAAAATGGTGCCCAACAAATACTATCTCACGTTTATTGATGACTATTCAAGGAAGACTTGGATATACTTTCTAAAAGGAAAGAATGAAGTCTTTGGAAAGTTCAAGGAGTTCAAAGCCCTGATAGAGAATCATTCAGAAAAGAAAATCAAAATACTCAGGACAGATAATGGCAGAGAATATACTTCCAAGGACTTTGAGGATTTATGTAAGGAATCCGGAATCAAGAGGGAGCTAACCACTCCCTACAATACCCAACAAAATGGTGTTGCGGAAAGAAAGAATAGAACCATAATGGAAGCTGTGAAGACAATGATACATGATCAAGACCTACCTATGTATCTATGGGCTGAAGCAGCTAGGACAATAATCTATGTGCAAAATAGACTATCTCATAGTGCTTTGATTTCAAGACTCCAGAAGAAGTGTTACAGGAAAGAAGCCTGAGGTAAGTCACCTCAAGATATTTGGATGTCCAATGTACATTCACATTCCAAAAGAAAAGAGGACCAAGTTAGATCCTTCTGGGAAGAAGGGAATATTTGTTGGATATTGTGAAGCATCCAAAGCATTCAGAATTTACATCCCAGGTTTTCATCATATGGAAATAAGTAGGGATGTGACATTTGATGAAGAAGCAGCTCTCAAGAGATCTAGGAAGTGCCAGTATGAAGAAGTATATGAAGAAGATGCACCTCCCAGAACTACAGAGGCTATACCCATCCCTGAAGATGTAAAACCTGAAGACCATGATATGATAGAACCACAAGAACCCCCCCCTTTTAAACATTTCAAGGAAAAGCAAGCTAGCATGGGAAAGAGATATTATACTAGGAGCAGAAAGGTATGGAGCTCCTGAAGGCTCCACTAGAGTAAGCAAGAAAACAAATCCATTCTCCAACTATATGGTTTTGATGTGTGATCTTGTAGATCAAGAACCTGTTAGTTATGAAGAGGCAATTCATAAGAAAGAATGGGTAGAGGCAATGACAGAGGAATACCGGTCAATAATGAAGAATGATGTTTGGGATATAGTTTCCAAGCCAAAAGACAAAAGTGTGGTATCCTCCAAATGGATATACAAAATAAAGCATGATGCAGATGGTAGCATTGAAAAATATAAAGCAAGATTTGTGGCCAAAGGATTCTCTCAGAAAGAGGGAATTGACTATGAAGAAACATTTGCCCCAATTACAAGGTACACTTCCATTAGAACCATCATGGCACTTGCATCCATGATGAAATGGGATCTACACCAAATGGATGTAAAGACAGCCTTCCTGAATGGTGTGATTGAGGAAGAAGTGTACATAGAACAACCACAAGGATTTGAGGTAGAAGATAGAAGAACCCATGTATGCAAACCAAAGAAGGCCTTATATGGGTGAAGTAAGCTCCCAGAGCCTGGTATGGAAGAATTGACAGTTTCTTGACAAACTTGGGCTTTACCAAAAGTAAAGCTGATCCTAATCTTTATCTCAAGGTTATGAATGATGAACCTGTCATATTGTTTCTATATGTGGCTGGTCTATTTCTAACTGGAAATGAGAAACAGATTATCGGGTGCAAAAATAAGCTCTCATCAGAGTTTGGTCGATTTCTAACTGGAAATGAGAAACAGATTATCGGGTGCAAAAATAAGCTCTCATCAGAGTTTGAGATGAAAGATCTCGGATTAATGCACTACTTCCTAGGTCTGGAAGTATGGAAAGGACTAGATGGAATATTTCTCAACCAAGGTAAGTATACTGTGGGAATCTTGAAAAGATTCGATATGTTGGAATGCAAAGCCATGGCCACTCCCATGGATTCCAACTTAAAGCTATTAGTTGATGACTGTTCAGAGTTAGTGGATGTGACTCTATATAGACAAATTATTGGGTCATTAATGTATCTAACAAATACCAGGCCAGACATATGCTTTGCAATGAACACTCTAAGTCAGTACTTAGTGAAACCCAGACGAGTTCACCTAATTACTACAAAGCATGTGATGAGGTACCTAAAGGGTACGATAGATTTTGGTCTCTATTATAGTGGATATCATGACTTCAGATTGTATGGCTACACAGATGTTGATTGGGTAGGTAGTGTATTAGATAGGAAGAGTACATCAGGTGGATTTTATTGTCTAGGATCTACCATGATCTCGTGGTTTAGCAGAAAGCAGTCGAGTGTGGCTCTCAGAACAACTGAAGCAGAATATATAGCTGCCTGCTCTGCTAGTTGCGAAGCAGTATGGCTTCGAAAGTTATTATCAGGATTGTTTGACTTAGATATGGACCCCACTGTGATTCTATGTGAAAACCAGAGTTGTATCAAGATGACAGAGAATCCAATGTTCTATGATAAATCAAAGCACATAGAGATCCGATATTTCTATATACAAGATATGGTGCAGAAAGGAGCTATAAAGCTCGGATATGTAGGCACTGATGAACAAGTTGCCGATGTATTGACCTAACCTCTATCTCGAGTAAAGTTTGAGTATTTTCGAGACAAGCTTGGTGTAGTTCAGAAGGACACTCCTAGAAAGGGGGAGTGATATGGTTGATAAAGATATCTTTGGGTATTGGTATCGATATGGATACCTATAATGAGATTGCCTATATTGATTGATGAGGATACTTGTATTAATGTTATGTATACTTGTATTGATGAGGATACTTGTATTGATGTTATGTATACTTGTATTGATGAGGACACTTGTACTAACGATATGTATACTTGTATTGATGAGGATACTTGTATTGATGTTATGTATACTTGTATTGATGAGGATACTTATATGTATACTTATATGGATACCTGTATTGATGAGGATACTGTATCGATGATGAGGCTACATGTTCCAACGATGAGGTTGATGATGAAGTTGCCTGTTCTGATGATGAGGTCGATGAAATGGTCCTTAGACTTTGTCTAAGTGGACGATAAGAGGATTGTATCATCCTTGGACTTTAGTCCTAAACTGAGCCGCAGACAGATGTCACTGAGAGTGGGGATTGTATCATCCTTGGACTTTAGTCCTAAACTGAGCCGCAGATAGATGTCACCGAGAGTGGGGATTGTATCATCCTTGGACTTTAGTCCTAAACTGAACCGCAGACAGATGTCACCGAGAGTGGGGATTGTATCATCCTTGGACTTTAGTCCTAAACTGATCCGCAGACAGATGTCACCGAGAGTGGGGATTGTATCATCCTTGGACTTTAGTTCTAAATTGAGCCGCAAACAGTTGTCACCGAGAGTGGGGATTGTATCATCCTTGGACTTCAGTCCTAAATTGATCCGCAGATAGATGTCTCCGAGAGTGAGGGGATTGTATCATCCCTGGACTTCGGTCCCTGAATTGATCCGTAGACGTATGTCTCCAAGAAGTGGTCCTTAGACTTTGTCTAAGTTGATGAGTGGACTGCATCATCCCTAGACATGATATAGTGTCTTAAATAGATCATGTGTGTTGCAGGGTATGTTGCTATTGTGCTATTGATCGAGAGGATCCAATTGATGACAATGATGCATATCGTGTGGTGACGATGCTGTGGTTGTGATGACAATGCTGTTGATCATGAGGATCCAGATGATGATATTGATCGGTAGATCCAGACGATGAGGCTGTTGATCAATAGATCCAGATGATGATGCTGTAACTGATCAAGTGCTGCAGAAGATGAAGACTCAATACTGACAATGCTGATGTTCCAGTAACTGTTTGAGTTACTAATGATGATGTATAAATAAAGCTTCCAATGATTTCTAGATGTATCATGTATCATGTAGTTGATGACTCCTTGCTCCTGTAGATGTTTTTATAATATCCTTCTCGTTAAGGGGGAGTGTTGAAATATTGTAACTTCTAAGAATATTATATTTGTATTATTCCGGAGATGTTTCATTCCTCCATTGGGACTTTATTATGTATCCGAAGATTTTTATTCCTCCAATGGATTATGGTAACTAGGGTTATTAAATCTCCCATGTGGGAGTTGGCCCTGAGTTAATTTATTAAGGGTTATTAGACTCTCTTAGGAGAGGTCAGCCCCATAGGGTAAAAAGTCAGTCGGGAAACAAGTATAAGTAGAGGAGGTTGTTCCTCACTTATCTCACTTTTCCATCACTCGGAAAGTAGCGCACAAGTGAGAGAGAGGTCTGCATAGGAGGTAGAGAAGGAGCTCTAGTCTTAGACTACATCTTGTATTTGGTTGATCATCTTATTGAGGAAAGCTTTGCTGGGTTTTCTACCCCATGAGGGTTTCCCAGGGTAAAATCTCTATCTATCTTGTGACTGTGTTTCTTTCAGTGATCTTGGTAGTCAAATTAGTATAAACTTAACAAATAATGCTACCAATAGCGCATATTCCCCATTGGCCATATCAAACTCCTCTTCCAATTTTCCATTTATGGCTAGTCTTAACCTACTGGACCTGGCAAGATTAACAAATGACCCCATTAGACATGATCCTACTTGGCCTCACATGCCCACTAAACTGCCATCCGACATCCCTAAGTTTGAGGGGAAGGCTGGTGAGGACCCACAAAACCACATTATGTCTTTTCATCTATGGTGTTCCTCCAACTGCATAGTAGATGACTCTATTCGCCTACATCTATTGCAAAGAACTTTCACTGGTTCAGCATCCAAATGGTATATCGAGTAGCCCCATGGGACACACCCTACGTTTACATCCCTTGCCTCGAATTTCCTACAGTTCTTTCAATTACCTGTCTGCTATGATGCGGGAGTGGAAATCCTACTGTCTTGTAGATAAAACACAGCTACCCATATCACAGATCATATCCATGAGTGGCGTAAGAGCCATAGTCTATGCAAAATCAAGCTCGGCGACCGTATTTTCCTGGATTGGTTCCTAAAATATCTCCTTCCACTCATTGCTAAAGACGTGGCTTCTGAACGACCCCAGTCGGAAGAAGAAGCCATTCTAAAAGCCCATCAATTTGATTTAATCTATGCTCAGTCAGGCTACCTATACACAATTTTACCTGATTCCCCCCGAGGCAATCCATCCTGGAATGACGTGCTGGGGGCATCCCATGCCACCAATGGTATCATTGGTCATGTTGTATCACACAACCAACCCTTTTCAATTATGACTAATAATACTGGCCCCGACCTTTCGTGGGCCACATCTCAATCTGGAGCCACAAACTCATATTCCCCCATGGCACACTCTAATCACACTCATGGACCCTCATGTCCACCACAATGTTACAGGCACGCACCATCACCTTACACACCCCATGCGTATTATCACCAACAAGCCACTCATGCTCTTGTTCACTCACAAGCCCAATCGACTTATTACCCCCCCACAAGCAGCACCTGCTACCCCAACACTTCCAATATCTCAAGGTTACCAACAACCACAACAAGCACCTGGACCACCTCCGAACCCTCCGCTTACTATCCACCGCAACCTTCTCAAGCACCTGCGTGACCTCAAAATGCGCCTACTACCCAAGGGCAAGTATATGCACAACAAAACCAACCCCAAAACCAGAACAGCCAACGTAATCAAGGAGGTCAACAGAACCGCGGAAGAGGACGCAATCGCGAAAACAATCAACCCCAAAACAAAGGCGATTAGCCACCCAATCCTCCAAATAATAATAACGCTGCTCCTGCCAACCAAAATCCTGATCATCCACCGAAACAAGGTAAGAATCCTAATTTAAGAACAAACCACCTGTGTTCCATATGTGGCGTGTATGGCCACTATACTTACTCATGCCCCCAATTAGAGCGAGCACACCAACTCTGTATTGATGACACCCAACAACAAGGGCACGCGGCATAGCTAGCTCAATCGCAACCCATGATACTGCAGAATCCTTTACCCAACCAAGGAGTAGTAAACACTCATCCAATGGATCCCCCACAAGGATTTGATGCACCACATCAGCAAATCACCTATGTTGCAACTGATTACTAGCATACAAATTCGGGCACTCACCATCTACTAATGATGTCATCAAATGATATCAACCTCCAAACTCACCGAAACCAATACGGCTCAACCCCTGAAACCATGTCTACTGATCCAGCCACAAACACCCTTCCAACTGATCAGCCATTACGCATACCTAATATGCCAATGGAAAGGGGTCCTAAAGCCCCTCGCTTCCCCCTAAGATGGATCCACAATAATCCTAACACTCGTGCAACCTCAAATTATAATATTATAGAAGACTTAGCCCAGTGCCCCGCTGCTATGTCCGCCCTGGAAGTCCTAAAAACCTATCCTGCACAAAGAAAATTATTGTTATCCATCATTGGTGCAATAGACCCTAACGACTCACATATGATGGCATTTGACTTAGACCAAGCCGAACCACGTTTTCCTTCGACATTAGCTTTTCAGGTTTCTATATCCATTCGAAACCTTGTCGTTCATCGATGCATCATTGATGAACGTGCCTCCACCTGTGTTAACACCCAAAAAGTGCTCACTAGCTCATTTCCTTATTCACATGACTTATTTGTCCAGTTTTCCACCATTTGAGCCTCTAAAGCCATCAAAAGGTCACCAAAAGACCATAATACACCGTTTTTCCCCTCAAAAGATATATTTTTCCTCAAAAAACATAAAAAAACCATCAAAAAGAGTCCATAATTCCCAAAAATATTAAAAGGGAATAAAAATATTCAAAATATTCAAAAAAGGAAAAAAGAGAGAAAATGGTACCTAAACCATGTTGGTCAAGACCATTGGTTTCCTCAAAACCATAATGGTATTCCCCACCACCAAAAACTATAAAAAGGTGGTAGGGGCTCCTCACTTTCCATCCATCCATCATCCTATCCTCATGCTATCAAAATCTCTCATGAGTTCTTGACCATTGTAGCAATCTTGGAGAAGAGACCATTGGAGCCTGGAGCATCTCACCCTTGGAGCTGCTTAACACCACAAATCTTCACCATTTGAGGTATGATAATACAAAACATTCTTTTATTTCTTGTTCTTTCTATGAATCATTTTTAGATTTATTTGTTATATGCACATGTTAGTTTAGATTTCGATTTAATTCATAATCGTTCTTGCTTTCTATATTGAAACTGCTAGCACATTGTTGATATGTGCCCATTACACAAGCTTGGTTTCCAAAACCAAGCAATAGTTTCTGGCGACTCCGCTGGCTTCGAATTCTTAGATCTTGGTTTTTTGCTTTAGATCTTAATTTTTGTTAGTTTTAAATCATTTTAATTTACAGATCTTCCGTACTAGGCAGCAGATCCATTGCTGCTCTAGATCTTGGCCTTTTCTGTAGCCATTAACAGCCTCAAATTTCCATTTTCGGGTTCATTTTTCGGCGTCCATTTTTCGACTTTCGCATCACGGCTTTTTTCCCAACAGTCCCGTGGCTCTTCGCGACCTCGCGGCCTTTTTCCACGTTGCGCGCCACAGCTTCGCGGCCTTTTTCTACGCAGCACATCGCGACCTCGCGACCTTTTTCTGCGCCGCGGCTTCGCGGCCTTTTTCCGCGTTGCACATCATGGATTCGCGGCTTTTTTTCGCGCTGCACATCACGACTGTGCGCTCGAAACCCGCGATGCGCAGCGGGACTTTTATCCCGAAGCCCGCAATGTAATTTTCTGGCAGCGCGGCTCAACTTTCAAACGACCATATCTCCCTCTCTCGAACTCCGTTTGAGACGATGTTTTTTTCAAATTGGGTGTTTTCGATCAAGGAATCCAAATATCCTATTAGATTTAAGAAATTTTTCATAGAAATTTCTCTAATCTTTTATTTTAGTGTTATTTATCACTTCAGTTCACCCATTTTGGCCCATATTTTTCAACATTATTTTTTCTACATTTTTATAGCCATAGTGAATCATTTTCTATTTATATATGCTCCATTAAAAAGTCTTTTTAAAAAATTTCAGTAAGTGAAAGAAAGATTTTCAGCACTATTTTAGATCATAGGTTCACTTTAAATTTGCTCAATAGTTTTCCCAAGCAATTTTTTAAGAAATCCATGTACTTCTTGAAATTTTTATGTTATTTGCTTTCCTTTGAAATTTACATTTCGAAAAATGCCTTTCTTTTTTGCAAATTGGAAACGTCTTATTTTTTCATTTGTAATTAATCTCCCAAGCGAGGAAAATAATTTTCAGTTAAATAATCACACTTGCACCCACTCTGCCACATTATTTAAACTGGGCCTTAAAATCTAACTTAACTCAACAAACTTTTTAACCCCACTTGGGCAGCACTTAAAAGAATCTTGTAGTTAGGTAAGATTGAGGGGATAGGTGTGCCAATAACACCCCTCAATTATTTACATCTGAGACATAGTGGTTGTCTTTTAGGGTCCCAAAAATCCCTTATAATTTTGACACGGTTATCAACCAATTTATCGGGAAGGCCTCTCCCTTAGGAGGGTTGAAGTAGCCAGACTGGTTCTGAAAGCCTGAGTGGAATACCGCAATCCATTCAGTAACCAAAGGATACCTTTCGAAGTTCTCAGTGTACACCCGTATGGAGGTACAACGGCGATAGAACCAAACTGCAGATTCACCCAACCGAACGTGTCATGAATGGGGTATCCTGGTTGCCATTCTTTAGGATTTTCTACCCGGTGTCCCTCCCGGTAGGGGGATATCTAGCTGTTGATTCAACACTCTATATTGTCTGACTTGGATTTCATCACCTTGCATAGAATATCGTTTGTTGGCTCACAATACTTCTAGTTAGGTGTTTGCATGATACAATACCCACCTTTGGTCTAGTGAGCACCACTTTTTTCTAGGAACTATTTGACTTTTGGTATTCTGACCACTTTTGTTGGATCCCTCCACTTATTATAGCACGGCTGTTATAATAAGTTCTTTTGAGGTTGGTTGTTGGCCTGAGAGCCATTATTTTTTCACTCCCCTCTTGCACTCATTGTTGCACTAGGGTTTCGAGTTTTTACATCACCACCTTCCACTATAATTTTTATACATTTCTCACCATTGAGAATTTAAGACGATCCTGCCATTTTCAGGGTGAACCCCCTCAATTTAGTACACTTGACTCTACACGTCATAGATGTAGAGCCTTATCCCTTGACTCGACACATCATCAGCATAGAACACAGTCATCCGATTCTGATGCGCCTCACTTCACATCTGATTCTGAGGTTGAATCTAAACACCCTACCGAAACATCACCGACCAACCCCATGGCTAGATCACAATACGGCCCCCTTTTCACCAGTGCTATCGGAGATACATTGACAAACCCTACTACTACTATGCCACCCATGGTAACAACAACCCCTTTAGGCATGCCTAATATAGGGGCCACTCCACCTTTAGGTATTCCCAACACAGGACCACCACTGTCACATACCCCAATTTTATTAAAATAATGTAATTATTTTTAATATTCCTGAGACATTATGTTAAATTTAATGCTAAGTAGGAATGGATGACTCAGCAGAGTCTCCAGAAATGAAATGTAAATTCTGAATAATTATTATTAATAAATAAATTATGGAGACAACAGCATGGGAGAGCTGTTAAAAGAGGTTACTGGTCTAACTGGTGGATGGAATTAGGTGGAAGGACAAAAGACAAGTGGCAGCATCCTCAAACACTTCCTGAGTTGCAGGTGGCAACTTCCCTATATTTTGGGGTCATGATTCCCCAAGAAAGTGGAATCTGAGCAGGTGGCTCATTAATGACAGTTAGCCCAACTAAGACCTAGGCAATCTTTTAAATACTACTCAATGAACTGAGCTGGGGGTTCAGCAATTGTTCTAGAGGGAGAATACATTCAGGTGAATGCTATTCAGGAGTCCCATTGAGGAAGTGGGAAAATTAGTAAGGAAGTGTTGTGAGTCAGGAAGTTGCAGTAACTTGGTTCCAGTATAGCTGCTTTGGCTGAGGGAATTGTTGGCTGTACCTAGATTCCAGCCAGTTAGACCAGAGCAAGCTCGGGGGTCCTGAGAAGTGCTGTCTGGGCACTCTCCAGGAATTGGTAGGGAGGAACAGCCTCCCATCGCTGTTATTGTCTACCATAGCTACAGGTTCTGTCACTCTTCCTGCTGTTTGTTTAATTAATTCTCATATGGAATAGACTATTTCAACTGTGTTTTGACTGTAATCATTTTCAGTAGATCAGACTTTCTGTAGTGTCTTTTGGTATAAATTTCAGAACTCAGATGTTTTAGAATTTTCCCTATTATCATTTAAATAGAGTAATTATCCTATGCAGAAAATATTTGTTACTGTTACAGTTATCAAATATCATGTTTATGTATTTCTAGAATTTCTATTAATAGTTAAATAATAGACAGAATATTAAACAGTAGTTATTCCAGAATTATATTTATTAAACAATCATAAGAATAGACATAGATAAATCTTAGATTTACTGTAAGATATTTTCTATTAGATGTACAGGAATAGTTTCTATTAGAGCAATATACCTGTATATATATTTGTTTCATATTTCAGTCAACTATAGATACAGGTCATTCTTTGTATCGAGCTAAAGGAAAACAAAACACATATCATTATATTTATCTATTCCCAGAATATAATTGACAGTTATCAAATATCCAAAAGATGTAGCTGCAACAATGTTTCATTGTTTAAAAAAAAAACTTTCCCTACACTCTCATTCAAATCATAGTCAAATGCAAACACTGAAACTATAAATTGTTTTTGACTTTTAAAAAAACTAATACTATAGTATTTACAGCCATGTTGTCACAACACAGAATAACAGAGTCATTATAAAACAAGACAAATATATGGACTGGCTCGAAGCCAAGTCTTGGTACATAAAGACTTTAATGTTTCCCTATCCCAATCATAAGCATAGAATCACTGTTCTTACCGAGCTGGTATTATATGAAATACACAACTCTGTCGTAGGTTGTATTATTTATAGTCACATATTTAAACGCAGAGAAACTATCAACGAACGCAACCATTATTGGCTGTTACCAACCCTCGTATTATTCACTATAATAATATTTATTTCATTATAAATATTTCTCATTAAGAGTAGACCACAAACCTAACACGGCCGTAGCCTAATCACACTCATTTGACAGACTGAAAACAAAAGAAAAGAATGCCTTATATGACAGACAGAACCTACAGGAGGTTTATACATAGTTTATGTATATAAATTTTATCCACAGTTATATTAAATATTTATACAAGAACCAAAACAAAATTTTCACAACTCGTTCCAGTCACCACCGAATTCAACATTTCCATATATATGTTTTGAACATAGAACAGAACCCCAACTCGCCAGGTTAACCCTATACTAATTAACTATTACAGTTATGGTCGAAACATCCACATTCTTTTTTTAAACATTCAAAATCCAAGAAAACACAGAGAGACGATACATGGATTCCCTACAGTAGAGTTATCATCCCGTGCAGGTATCGGAGAACTCAATCATCCTTATATTTCAAACACTCTATTCATTTAACAAAAAACGCAGGGTGATACACGGCCATGACAGACCCAATATAACATTAAACATTAACTTATACAGTGTGAGTAAAACCCTACATATAGAAAACAAAACGACAATAACCAATCCCCTGGCCTTATACAGTTTGAGCCGTAGATGGTTCTTCCTAAAACATGACGGGGTATCAAACCCTTTATATACAAACAAAACAATTTATACAGGTGACTGTACCCATGTCACAAGAGTAATAATGACCCCATTACACAGTTGTTTCCCTCCAAAACTTAACCCTAACACATCAAAACCAACAAAGGAAGAGACAGCCGTGGATAACCAGGCTTACCCGGAGGAGCCGGTGCTGGAGATGAAGCCCTGTGCACCTTCAGAACAGCGTGACCTGCATATATTCAAATGCCGAGAGATGTTAGCCACACTATCAATGTCGAGAGCTGTTAAATAATAGTGTAAATCTAAACATTCTATGTAAAACCAAACTATGAAAATATGGACATTACCTTACCTGAGCCCATGGAGGAATGCAACTCGTGGACAACCTGGTAGCCACCAGTGGGAACAAGCAGTAGAACCCCATCACATTCGTCAGTTGGAGGAGCAAGGGAAACTCTCATAACCTTTCTATTGACAGCCGCGACAGGCAGCATTCCAGACGAAACCCTTAAGCTGGGATTGAACCAGTTGAGAAGCACACCCCAAACCCAGATACACAATCACCTCTGGAATAAAAACAAATAGCAAAAACCTGCCTCATACTCACACCAGCGACAGTGGAAGACAGTAAGTAGCTGAGACTCAAACTTAGAATGACAACGAGACCAAGAAACAACGAAACTGTAGCAGACGCTATTAGCAGAGCCGAGGACCTCTATCCTACCACAGAATGAAACGACGAGACCTGAACCAAAGCATTTGCATTTTTACAGTGCCCAACTACCAAATTCATACATGGAGGGTTTCTCCCTTAGAACCCGAGCCCGAAGGCAAAGACAATGACCTGGTAGGGTTTCATTATTAGCTTATATATCGCCAAATGCATGGAGGAGAGCCAAACATGTAGCAATAAAATTTATCAACGTAGCATGGGTCGAGTTCATATAGTTTGGTTGCCATTCAAATCATTGTTCACCGATTTAAAATCATTTGCAATGGATATAAAGTTTGCCCAAACGTATGGGAACACTATGATTGTTGCACAATCATTGTAATGTATATATATATTAAAAACCAAGTCATCGATATGTCAAGGGCGCATCATATTTTTACCTACAGTCATTTAAAACAATGTTATAGTCAAAGTTTCAATGAATACTCCATATAACTTAAACATTGAAATGTTACCATAACCTTATGATGAGTTACACCATTGTTATTATATCCTATCATGATATCCTCTCGATACTATTGTTAATTAAACAACAATGAAAATAACAATATTCATTATCATGAGGTCTAAATATAAACTCATCTATAAGTCCATACCATGAACATAGATTTAAACAAAGACAGAGTTAGATGGCACAAGTTAAACAATAACGTTAAGCGGACATTGGAATCTTGAAAACATAGATGAATATAATGGAACATCGCTAGAGGCGTCACAACTCCCACTCATGCTAATAACACGTGAACACATCAGTAATCACCGGTAATAGTCGACATTATATCACATAAACGCAAACGTCACTATATGCAAATAGTAAATATGATATAAACAACTTGTTACAGTGATAGTTACATCATTAATATAAGGTCATGTTCATATCGCAATGGATACGACGGAAACTTTGTAATACATTGTAAACCTGATGATACTGTCCGGGTTAAGAGATATCATGTCGAGGCAGACTATCAGTCTTTATTCAATTATAAATTTACATGAAAATAACTTTACTGTCTTACACGACAACCAGTAATAGTAAATAGATCTTCTTTAAGTTTTTACAGTGCAGGGAAAGGAGCTTGATACTTACAAAGATTAAAATTCAGTGATGCATACTTCCCCGGTGTACCTGCGATCAAAAGACAAATTATGCATTAGCTCGTAAGCTAAGTAAGCCAGTCAGCTTTGGCTAGCTCTCCCTTTGGAGATTGAAAGAAAACAGTCAACTTTTATAATCAGAAAAATTACATTCGTATTAAACAGAACCCGGTTAACTAAATTATGATTAGTTACTGAATTTAAACAGGACCAGGAACGCAATTAGTTAACATTTATTGTTATAATAAAAATTTTAAATTTTTTTCAGAAATTTCGGGTTCTGACAACCACCTATTATGGGTATGCCCAACATAGGGATCACACCCCCTCTCATTACCATAACCTAGATCCCAAGAATTCTTGGCACTATTCCTAACCCCTCTGCAACCCATGTTGCACTTGGGAGCGCTGGTCCTTCCCACACCACATCAGGTGGAGGACACATACCTTCAATACCTAGCATACCCTTAGGGGCCACTGGACAACTACATAATTCCACCATTAAAAGTTATGTCCCAGTCACTACGCAACACCCATCTGCTAGTTTACCATACATGGCTAGTCTAAACTTACCAGACCTAGCTAGGTTAACCAATGATCCTATCAGGCACAACCCTACATGGCCACCCATGCCTACAAAGCTTCCCTCGGACATCCCGAAGTTTGAAGGAAAACCCGGGGAAGATCCCCAAAACCACATAATGTCATTTCACCTATGGTGTCCGTCTAACTCCATAGTGGATGACTCCATTAGACTAAGACTGTTGCAACGAATGTTCACTGGCTCTATAGCTAAGAGGTACATTGAGCAACCACATGGAACCCACCATACATTTACATCCCTCACCTCCACTTTCCTTCAGTTTTTTCAGCTACCTGTACGCTATGATGTAGGAGTTGAAATACTGTTGTCTTGTAGACAAAACACAGCTACCCACATCACAGACCATATCCATGAGTGGTGCAAACGCCGTAGCCTCTACAAGATAAAATTGGATGACCGCATATTTTTGGACTGGTTTCAAATCACTCCTACCCCTCATAGCCAAAGATGTAGCTTCCGAACGACCCCAGTCAGAAGAAGAACCTATCTTAAAAGCTCAACAGTTCAACCTGATTTACACCTAGTCAGGCTATCTCTACACCATCATACCAGACGCCCCACGAGGCGATTCTTCATGCGGTGATGCTCCGGGGGCATCACATGCCGCTGATGGTATTATCGGCCAAATCACGACACAAAATAAACCTTTTAGCATGGTGAGCACCATAAATGCACCAAATCTCTCTAGGGATACATCTAATTTTGGAGCTACAACTTCGTACGCTCCAATGAATCAGACTCATCACACTCATGGACCCTCTTGTCCACCACATTGCTACGGGAAAGTGCCATCGAACAATGTACCACCCACATACTATAACCAACCGACCACCCAGAACCCAATTCACTTACTGGCCCAACCAATGTATTACCCCCAGCAGGCTACACCAGCTAACCCAACACTTCCAATAGCTCAAGGTTACCAACAACCCCAGAAAGCAACTGGACCTCCTCCAACCCCACCAGCTTATTATCCACCACAACCTACTCCCTCACCTGCGGCACCACAAAATCCTCCCACTACTCAAGGGCAAGTGTACACACAACACAATCATCCCCAACACCAAAACAACCAACGCAACCAGAGAGGACAACAAAACCACGGAAGAGGACGTAACCGCGGTAACAACCAACAACATAATCAAGGTCCACCACCACCCAATCCTCCAAATAATAACAACACTGCTCCCCCTAACCAGAATCCTAATCGTCATCCCAAACAGGAAAAAAACAATAACCTGAGAACAAACCATCCATGTTCTATATGTGGAGTCTATGGCCACTGCACTCACAACTACCCCCATTTAGAGAAAGCATGTAAGCTTTGGGCTGATGATGCCCAATGCCAGGGCCACGCTGGATAGCTAGCTCCACTTAATCAACCGCAACCCATGATATTTCAAAACCCATTGCCAAACCAGGAAGTAATAAATGCTCGCCCAATGGATCCCCCACAAGGATCCGCTGCACATCAATAGCAAATCACCTATGTTGCAACTGATTATCAGCATACGGATTCAGGCACACACCATTTATTAATGATGTCATCCAATGACATCAACCTCCAGACTCATAGGAATCAGTACGGCCCACTCCTAAAAACTCCTCCCACTGACGCATCCACCTCCCTTCCAACAGATCAACCACTACACATACCAAATATACCGTTGGACGGACGACCTAAAATCCCTCGCATCCCTTTGTGAAGGATTAACAACAATCCCAATGCTCGCTTAGCATCCAATTATAACATCGTGGAAGATTTAGCACAATCCCCCATTGCTATGTCTACTTTAGAGGTATTGAAAACATGCCCTGCACAACGAAAACTACTACTAACCGCCATCGGAGGAGTAGACCCTAACGATACACATATGATGACTTTCGACTTAGACCAAGCCAAACCTCAATTGCCATCAAATTTTGCCTTCCACGTATCTGTAAACATTCAAAACCTTGTTGTGCATCGATGAAGGAGCTTCAACCTACATTATGTCCACTCTTGTGTGGCAGAAACTTGGCTCCCCCACTTTACAACCATCCACCACAGCATTACAAGCTTATGACGGGCACTCAGCTCAACCACAAGGCCTCTTAGCGAACATACCCGTAGAACTAGGCGGCAAATTAGTTCTCATCGACATCGAAGTGATCAATGCCCAGCTTGACTAGAACCTCCTTCTTGGACGTAGCTATATGTACAAAATGAAAGTCGTCGCTTCATCTGTGTTCCACCTCATGATGTTCCCACATGAAGGACGCGTTATCAAGATTGATCAACTCACATATTATGATCCTAACGCCCCCGCATCCCCTCAAAATGTGCTACCAATGATTGAACAAATCGTTCAAACTGCATCGACATCATTTGTCTCGTCAATTGGTCCTGGAATCTACACCGAGTCACCTATGACTTCCACATTTCCATCGATCCCACCACCTTTATCGATAACAAAAACATCAGATTTGTGCACCCTGTCGCACACCACACAGCAACCCTCGTCACTACCACAAACACCCACAGTGCCTACTCATATCGGAACAACGCCAATTCATACTATCCCATTCTTGTTCCTGTTTTCTGGAGTTGTCATTTCGCCAGTAATGGCTACACTCAACCTTCCTGATTTAACATTAGGGTTACCTGTATGGTACTTACCTGCTCCGAGCCCCCCGCCGACTCCGACTGTTATTTTACAACCAGTACAACCTATCCCTACTACCAACCACCCACCCCTCCTATCACTCATATGCAAAACATACCACCCCCAATAGTGACTATGACATCAACGTCTAGAAACGCCCCACCTCCGTTACGAAACACAGGGGGTAGAGGCCCACAAACTTATAACACTGTACCCATAACTCGCAACCCCCAAGGTAGCCAAGAACCCCCCAACTATTCGCATTCCCCCTAAGTGCTCATTGTGTGACGACATAGGCCATGCCACTCATCAATGTCCACAATTACCTGCAATCCAAGAACACATGAATATGTTGGATGACAACACCCGAATTCCAGTGATAATACTTGAGCCACCTCCTCAACCTCGCGACAAAACGCTTCTCACTAACCACCCTTGTGCGATATGTGGCATTTATGGCCATTATTCACACCACTGCCCTAATCTCCCAGATTATAGAGAAGCTTTATACGAGATGAACAATGCCAACTTAGAGATATCTCCTCCCCTCATCGAGGAGATCTACCCTCCGAAATCATCTTCTTCGGAAGAAATCAATACCATCTATATGATTTCAACCACATACAAACCCCGAACCAATTGATTTATGGTCTGATTACTTTCGTATTGATGAGCAAATTCTAGAAACACTCATTGCACCGGACTACCCTTGGGACGATATGCACCATCGATCATACTTCCTCCCTAAGGCGTCTACATCCACCGCGGAAAACCAACTATCAGTCGAATCAAAGGATTTTTTACCAACTAAGGTTGATTGGTTCAAAGACCCCATCCCAGCACCGGATGCCTTCGAAGAGGGGAATATGTCCAACATTTCCCCTATCATAAAAATCGACATTTCCACTAGTACCGGAATACCTGAGCTCATCTCGCTAGGTGCATCATGCACTCAAGAGGATACTCAGGAATATAAGAAACTCTTCCAAGAGTTTCGTGATGTCTTCGCCTGGTCTTACACCCAGATGCCTAGCCTCGATCCTAAAATTGTGGAACATCACATCGACACTTGGCCCCATGTGCCTCCTGTCCGACAGAAACAATGCCCAATTCACCCGTCTAAGCTCCCAGCTGTCAAGGATGAAATTGAAAAGCTCCAAAAAGCAAGATTCATATATCCTATTGCCTATACCACTTGGGTTTCAAACCCAGTATTGGTTAACAAGAAATTCGGCGCCATCTGCGTCTGTACTGACTTCCGATACCTCAACCTCACTTGTCCCAAAGACAACTTCCCCACACCATTTATTGACCAACTAATCGATGAATGTGCGGGGCATGAGGTTCTTTCTTTTATGGACGGTTTCTCTGGATATAACCAAATCAAAATCCGTAAAGAAGATCAATACAAGACCGCTTTCACTACCCCATGGGGCACCTTCACCTATCGCATCATGCCTTTCGGTCTCAAGAATGCTGGAGCCACTTTCCAACGCGCCATGACTTATTGCTTCCACGATCTACATAGAATCATAAAAGTTTATCTAGACGACCTCACCGCTCAATCTAAGAAACGATCTGACCATTTAGACGACCTTCGACAAGTTTTCTTGCGTTGTCGAAAATACAACATCCGGTTGAACCCACTCAAGTGTGTCTTTTGCGTTACAGTAGGTCGCCTGCTGGGGTTTTTCATTTCAGAAAAAGGCATCACTGTAGACCCCTTGAAAGTCCAAGCCATTATAGACTTATTGTCACCCCGTACATTAAGACAACTTCAAAGCCTTCAAGGGAGGTCCAACTTCCTCCGCCGCTTTGTCCCTGACTATGCCACAACGGTCCATGGTTTCCTTTGACTACTATGTCTGCATAGCCATTTCATATGGGACCAACAAGTAGAATCAGCTTTCATCGACTTAAAGAGAGCACTCAAGAACGCCCCGTTGATCTCTCCTCTAGGATTCACAAAAGATTTCATCCTCTATGTTTCGGCATCCGACTATGCCGTGTCTCGAGTACTTGGCTAAGAAGATACTACTCGCCAAGAGCATGTCATCTACTATGTGAGCTAGACCTTGTCAGGCCCACCCCTCCGCTACCCACATGAAGAGAAGATGGCCCTCGCCGTCGTCTTTTCAGTACAAAAGCTGCGACATTACATTCTCCTCAGCCACACCATGATTGTAGCCAATTCCAATCCAATGGTTTACCTCTTGACACGTCGCCTCCTTCAAGGCCGCGTAGCTAAATGGGTGATTATCCTGCAAGAATACGACCTAACTTTCAAAAACCCAAAGAGCACCAAGGCCCTAACACTTGCTCAACTCATCATAGATCTCCCCTTCTCTTCGTCATCACCCGCTATCCAAATGGACCACATTTTCATCATTTCCTCTGATGACCCGTGGTACAGCGACATCTTAATCTACCTCCGCACACAAAAATTTTGACCCAACATCGATTGTGATGGACGCCGTCGTATATGACACCATGCCCCCCGATATCTCCTATTAGGCGATGCACTTTATCGATGCAGCGTCGATACCATCTTACGACGTTTCCTTTCTCATGAAGAAGGAGAACAAGTCCTTAATGACTGCCATAGCTGTGCCTATGGAGGCCATTTCTCCGGCATGGCCACCACCCAAAAGATCATCCGCGCAGGTTACTTTTGGCCCTCATTATTTACTGATTGCATAACCGTAGTCAAACATTGTCAAAACTACCAACCTTTTTCCCCCAAGGCAAGAACCCCACCCGCCCCCCTTCATCCAATCGTCACTGTCAGACCATTCTGCAAATGGGCCATCGACTTCCTAAATTGCAATCCCACATCAGCCTGCAGTCATAAACACATCATTGTGGCTGTAGATTATTTCACCAAATGGGCGGAAGCCATGCCAACTTACAATTGCAAAGCCGACACCGCAATACTTTTTTTCCTTAACCATGTTATCGCTTATTTTGGAGTGCCAAAGCAACTCGTCTCAGACCATGGCTCTCACTTTGAAGATGTTGTTTGGAGAGAATTAGCAACCCTACTGAAATTTGAACACCATTTCTCCTCCGCCTACTACCCCCAAGGGAATGGCCAAGTCGAAGCGATTGACAAAATTTTGAAGACCATCCTCCAGCGCACTATTGACAAACACAAATCAAATTGGCATCACATGCTCTTTCCGGCACTATGGGCATACCGCATGTCAACCAAAACCGCCACCAATTTTACCCCTTTCCATCTAGTTCACGGTGTCGAATCCATCCTCCCCATTGAGTGCCAGATTCCAGCCCTACATATGGCCGTTGAACTCCTACCGGACACTTCCCCAATTGAGCAATGCTTACTACTTTTGGAGCAAGCCGATGAAGATCGGTGCACAGTCCTCCAAACCATGGAAGCAGCCAAGAACCCATCCAAACTGAGTTACGACAAACATGTCCACCCAAGAACCTTTACTGAAGGGGACCTTGTCCTCACCTATGATCAAGCTCATGACAAAACCGGAAAAGGAAAGTTTGTGTCCATGTGGCAAGGCCCATACATTATACATACCTGCCTCGGACAAGGGGCATACATTCTAAGCAATTCAGAAGGCAACCCCCTATGCAACCCACGCAACGGGTTGTACCTCAAGCAATTTTACCCATAGAAAATTTGATGGACACCACCATCCATAATTGTACAGTCTTATTTTGTTTTTTACAACAAATACAAAAACCTAAAAATTTGTTTTCCTGCATGACCACAGATGGATCCTGTTCCACTTTGCTACGTTGGTTTCACCGATGGTGCAAGCCGTTGGTCCCCCAATCTCGCCTCCGCAGCTTGGGTAATATATTCCCCTTCACATGAGTTGATCCACATCGATGGAGTGTGCATAGGTTCCGCCACCAACAACCAAGTTGAATACGATGCCGTGACCGGTCTCCTGGCCGTTGCTCTCCAAATGAGCATAAGTCACCTTAATGTTTTCTTGGACTCACAACTCCTTGTTTCCCAACTCAACAATGATTACCAAGTACGCGATCCCTGTCTTTTCAGAAAATTCCTGCGTACTAAACAAATGGTTCGACAGTTTGAATCCATTTCATTCACACATGTCCCAAGGAATCTCAACAGTGTAGCAGACCATATGGCCAACAACATTCTTGATTGGCACACCAATCAAGCCATGTAGTAAAAACAAAATTTGCATCCACGTGCATAACATGTGCCTCCACGGGCATACAAACATAAACATACACCAAATAGCTATGACAAGCCTCAAAGGGTGAAGAAAATATGTGCCTCCACGGGCATATACAAAAATTAAAAGATTGCATCCACGTGCATAACATGTGCCTCCACGGGCATACGAAAACCAAACATGCCTCCACGGGAAAACAAATTGACAAGATATACATCCATGTGCATACACGACTATATACCAAAACATATATATATATATAACCATATAGTCAACATGTCATAGGTACCCTCAACACCCAATATACAAAAATACATAAGCCGTACAAAAAGGTACTTCCCCATATGCTCATCAGCATTTGGGGATAGATACAAGATCATCTAATCATCATACTCTCCGGGCTCCTCTAGCGCCACCTCCGCTGGCCCCGCCGGATCATGCCGAGCCCAAACCCTCCTCTCCACCGGCCCCACTGGATCATCCCGCACCCGAATCCTCCCCTCCACCGGCCCTGCTGGATCATGCCGAGCCCCATCCCTCCTCTCAACCATCACCACTGCTGCTCTGAGCAAGATAGAGTGCCACTCATGAGGTGCATTGAAACAATGCTCAACGATGTCCCGATCCAAGTCCCTCCACCCATCCTCTAGCGCTCCTGCCAGGATCATGTCCAGTGTCTCTCGTACGACCTCAACGACATCATCTCGAGGCCCAACTACTCAAGCATGAGGAGGCAGTACCGCTACAGGAGGAGGAATGACCACCATCGTCCATCCCCTATGGCCCACATGATCGGTCGGTGGTATAGGACCAATATCTGCACAATCACGCAAGTGAACCATCATATAAATATCTCTAACTATACTCATAACAAAAACATCTAAAAAACACATGATATAGTAGAGAACCAAACACAAAAACATACCATCTAAACCTCAGGCTTGCCCCTGGGCTCGAGGCATCTCCGGATCTCCTCGATAATCCATACCAGCATATGGATAGTCATCAATCAACATGGGGATCTGCTCCCACTACTCATACATATCCTGTGAAAAGAACCCACAGATACCACCACCACCACGGGGAATCATCTGCTCCCACCGCACCATGCGCGGCTCACTCACCAACCCGTCTCGAACCAGCACCCATGGTCGCAAGGTCGATACCTGTTCAAAGAAGAAACAACACAGGAAGGAGGCATAGCAGAACTCTCCCCCCTCCCGACTGACCTTGTCCAGATCTCTCCGGTCACCGGCCAAAAACATCTGACCCCATGTGTAGTAGGTCCCTCTCAGCACAGAATCCACCATCATCGTTTGTCCCCCAGACAAACGATGTGGCGCCGCGGCACCCAACACCCGCAGAACACAAGCTCCAATATCCCACATATCGCACTCCCGCAGAGATCTCAAGCTCAATGCGTTGTTCTGCAGAATAGCCCCTGGAACACAGAATGTCTTTAATAGCTCCTCAATATCCAAACCTGTCGGGATCCTCGGCAGAAGATCCCCTACCTCCCCTAAGCGAGGAAACCCGATAAGAAAGTAAACATCAGTGAGGGTGATCTCTAACCTCTCACCCCCAACCATGAAAGGACCCTCTGAAGCACCCAAAGACCCACCAATTTGTTCAGCAGCGGTCCTACTGAACGCATCGGTGGAATCTGAGTGAAATTCAGGAGCCCGCTCAAAGCCAAAGTCTGTCGGACACCCTGATCGGTTCGAATCCGAATCATCTAGTCCTCCTCCATCTCCCGCTCTCGCCATGATACCAGTAGTCTCCTCAACATCCTGCCAAAAAACAAAGAAATTTTTTTAGAAACAGAAATTTTTTTCAAAAAAGTTCATCGCAGCTTTTCCATCAAAAGCCGCGATGATCATCATGGCTTTCATCCGTGAAGCCATGATGAACATCTCAGGTATTGACCCCATAGTCGTGATGAGCATTGCGACTGTAAGCCCCACAGTCGCGATGAGCATCGCAACTGTCAGCCCCACAATCGCGATGAACATCGCGACTGTCGGCCCGATAGCCACAATGAACATCGCGACTGTCGGCCCCAAACCCACGATGTTCATCGCGGAAAAGGACACAAAACCCGCGATATTCCACGTTGGAATGCCAACATGGAATTTTGTGGCCTTCAGGGGCCTGCCGCTAAACAAAAAAGACATAATTGAAAAAGCTAAGGCAATAGGGTTACCTAAAACTCGTAGAATCGAAAACCAACGGTCGAATCTCCCAGAAATCAAGAAAGAGCTTTGATTGCTCTGCCAAACTCGCATGTAACAATGACACGTCATATTGGCCCCACACCCTATTTATAGAGATTTGACCATTTTTCAAACAACCATTGCGGCATCATACGACATCCGTTCCGCAAATCGTTGGTACCTTTGGAATCAGCATAGCGAGAACTTCATGATAGTCCTTTCCTTTTCCTGTTTTCACCAGGTCCATTTTTGAGTATTTTTTCATGCCCTCGTCACCTCGGTTTGCATGCCACATCGACCGTCCTCTGTTTTTGACGAGTCTTATATCGCTGGGTTCAGTTTTCCGTGCTCGTGATGACGCTTCAGATCATTTCTCGCTCTCACGCCCAGATTTTTTAGGCATCTTTCACATGCCCCCTCGTTGCCTCGGTTTGCATGCCACATCGGCCATCATCCGTTTCTGACGAATCTTATACCGCCGGATTCAGTTTTCCGCACTCGTGATGACGCTTGAGATCATTTCTCGCTCTCACGCCCAAATTTTACGAGCATCTTTCACATGCCCCCTCGTTGCCTCAGTTTGCGTGCCACATCGGCCGTTGTCCATTTCTGACGAATCTTATACCATCAGATTCAGTTTTCCATGCTCATGATGATGCTTGAGATCATTTCTCACTCTCACCCCCATAATTTTTGGGCATTTTTTCAAAAATGCCACTCATCACCTCGGTTTGCGTGCCACATTGGCCGTTGCCTATTTTTTACAATCTTTATGTCACCGGATTCAGTTTTATGCACTCATGACGATGCTTGAGACCATTTCTCACTCTCATTAATACCTTTTTGTTCGGTACAGTTTTACCCCTTTTTTCGGGCCGAGCAATTCCTTTTACGAAAAAGGCACTTAGGGAGTTTCTGTTAAGCTCTTTTTTTACTCCTACAACAATGAAAAGATCGCTGAGCAATCTTTCTTCCTTTCATGCTCGCTAAACGTATCTAAAAGAGCATCTACCTGGTATAAGTTTACCCCTTTTCCAGACCTTGTAGAGTAATTACGAAAAAGGAATACTCTAGTCACATTGGCTAGAAGAGTTCTCCATTTGCATTATTTTATGCTTTTTCGGGCCTTGGAGACTAACTTATGAAAAATAACACCAATGGAGTCCACTTACCGCTTTCAGACTCTCTAAACATGAAAGCGACCATGAGCAATCACCATCCTAGGCTCGTAAAAATCCATAGGACGGTACGCCACCACCACTGCAGAGTTTTCTTATCGTTTTTAGACTCCTTAAAAATGAAAGCACTCATGAGCACAAACAGTCCTGGGCTCACAAAATCCATAGGACAGTACCATTTCAGAGCACACTTTTATCCCTTCTTGGAGCTCATTAAAACTACGAAGAAGGACCCAATGGTGCTTCTTGGCGCCATAACAGACCATGTTTACTCATATGGCAGCTTCCCCATTTTGGTCGCCTTTGTTCAGAGTATTCTGCACTATGTCACCCTGAGAGTCCCTCTACAGCATCCATCAGCATGTTCCCCTAGAGTTAATACATACCCTTCAGTCCTTAAAGCTATGATCCCCACACCTACAAGTCAGTTTCCTACACTGCCAGGTCAACCATGTCATCATGCTCTGAACAAAGGAAGTTTGAGTCCACCCACTCTATGACCCCAGTTATTTCCCATCCCCACAGTATGTCAATCCTACCATTAGTACTACCACACTTCAGTTCTACACCTCACGCTCCTATCAAGGAAACATCATTGCCTTGTTAGTTGTTGGTCTCCCTCTGTCGACGCCAACCAAATTTATTCCATAGGATAGACCTAGAGGTCCCTGTGTCTTGGACTCATCACCATTTATGATGAGTGCCTACGAATCATTTCGAGAAGAGTCCTTAGTGCCTCTCCAAATGGTTGTTTCTCACATGCTCGACTTCAACACCTTGATCGCATTGTTGAGACTCGCACAGGGTATTGGTCCTTTTAGTTTTTTGTTTGTTGAAGACCCCAGATACCACCTGACTCTTCCACATTTGAGAGTCTACTTATGGACACAACCAGTTACATTTTCCTATAGATATCCGGGTTGCGCATGGCGACAGTATTCAGATGTACTCCTATTTTATACTCCCTCGAGTATACAGTTACATATACTTCTCAGAGACGACTCACAGTCATTGAGTCCCTACAGATGTTGGACACCTTCAGTTTCAGCAATTCATCAACCCTTCTGAGACCTTATTCAGAATGGTTGTCGCTTTATTCTAGTGTATCAGTTATTGAGATCCGTCATGTTATGATCATGAGTACATCCCAGAATAGTGTCCCCTTTGGACCATTATGATGTACCAGCAGATTTTTTTTGTCTTATTCAGGTCCCCCTTCTTGGGACTAATTGTTATGTATATGTCTTGATACGAGCATGGGTATGCCCGCATCGTCCATTATCAGAGATTATTCCTTATTCATATTGAGTCCATGTAATATTTTTTTTGTTTTTGTAGCTTCCAAGGGTTGTTGATCCAGACTCCAACCGGTCTCTTCTCTTCCCCAAACCCTAGGAAAAAGACAAAAGAACTATGATGTCTATCGGCCATACGATGAGCTCCTGCCCTCACACATCAGGGGGCAATCTGTTAACACCCAAAAAGTGCTCACTAGCTCATTTCCTTATTCACATGACCCATTTGTCCACTTTTCCACCATTTGAGCCTCTAAAGCCATCAAAAGGTCACCAAAAGACCATAATACACCCTTTTTCCCCTCAAAAGATATATTTTTCCTCAAAAAACATTAAAAAACCCTAAAAAAGGGTCCAAAATTCCCGAAAATATTAAAAGGGAATAAAAATATTCAAAATACTCAAAAAAGGAAAAAAGAGGGAAAAAGGTACTTAAACCATGTTGGTCAATACCATTGGTTTCCTCAAAACCATAATGGTATTCCCCACCACCAAAAACTATAAAAAGGTGGTAGGGGCTCCTCACTTTCCATCCATCCATCATCCTATCCTCATGTTGTCAAAATCTCTCATGAGTTCTTAACCATTGTAGCAATCTTGGAGAAGAGACCATTGGAGCCTGGAGCATCTCACCCTTGGAGCTGCTTAACACCACAAATCCTCACCATTTGAGGTATGATAATACAAAACATTCTTTTATTTCTTGTTCTTTCTATGAATCGTTTTTAGATTTATTTGTTATATGCACATGTTAGTTTAGATTTAGATTTAATTCATAATCGTTCTTGCTTTTTATATTGAAACTGCTATCACATTGTTGATAGGTTCCCATTGCACAAGCTTGGTTGCAAAACCAAGCAACAACCTGCGTAATGCTGACATTTGTCTGGCAGAAACTCGGATCCCCCACACTGCAGCCATCCACTACCTCATTATGAGCTTACGATGGTCGTTCAGCTCAACCACATGGCCTTTTAGCTAACGCACTCGTGCAATTAGGTGGAAAACAGTTCTCATAGACATAGAGGTCATCAATTCCCAACTTGATTACAACCTCTTATTAGGATGAAGTTACATGTATGCCATGAAATTTGTCGCTTCATCCGTATTCCACCTCATGATGTTTCCCCACGAGGGACATGTAGTCAAAATTGATCAAATAACATACTACGATCCTAATGCCCCCGCCGCACCTGAAAATGTTCTACCTATGATTGAACAACTCGTTCAGAGTGCACCCACATCGTTTGTCTCCATAGTCGGACCCGGGATATACTTAGATACTCCCATGACTTCCACGTTCCAATCTATCCCACCCCCTTTGCGGATAACTGAAATATCTGATTTGTGCACCCTTTTGTACAACACACAGCCACCTAGTCAACAACCCCCATTATTGCCACAACCACCCGCAATGCCTAGTCATATCGGAGCAACATCGATTCACACTATCCCATTCTTATTTCCCCCTTCAAGAGTCATCAACACACCAATAATGGCTATGCTCAGTCTTCCAGGGTTAACGTTAGGACTACCTATGTGGTACCTACCTGCCCCAACCCCTCCCCCGACACCGAATGTCGTTTTACAACCAGTTCAACCCATCAATATCAATACCTCTAACCGTCCACCCTCGGTGTAGAGAACATCCAAAACCAACCACCTCCAACAGGGGCCACTGCATCAACATCTAGTAATGCCCCCCCTCAACTCCACTACAATGGGGGCAGAGGCCCACAAACCTACACCACTAGACCCACAACCCGCACCGCCCCATCGACTCCAAAGTTGGAAAAGAATCACCCAAACAATTCGTGCTCCCCCCAAGTGCTCTTTGTGCGATGATATAGGCCATGCTACCCATCAATGTCCACAATTACCAGCACTTCACGAACACATGCAAATGTTGGATGACGACACTAACATCCCAGTTGTCAAACTTGAATTTCCCCCTCAGCCTCACGATAAATCGTTGCGTACCAACCACCCTTGTGCGATATGTGGAATTTACGGCCATTACTCACATCACTGCCCCGATCTCCCAGATTATTGAGCAGCTCTATACGAATTGAATAATTCCGACCTAGAGATATCCCCTCCTCTCATTGAGGAAATATATCCCCCAAAATCTTCCTCCTCAGAAGAGATTAATACCATTTACATGATCTCATCCACCAGTACACCCAGTCAACCGATTTGACAACACAATGCTTCCGCAATGATGACGAAATACTTGAAGCACTTACTGCACCAGACTACCCTTGGGATGATATGCACCATCGATCATACTTCATCCCTGAAGCAGCTACCTCTTCCACGACAAATCAATTCTCCATTGAATCAAAAGATTTCCTTCCCACAAAGGTTGATTGGTTTAAATATCCAATCCCAACCCTTGATGCCTTCGAGGAAGGTAATATGGCCAACATTTCACCCGCTATTAAAGTTGACATCTCTACCAAGCCCAGAATACCCGAACTTATTTCCTTGGGCGCATCATGTACGGAGGATGAGGTACAAAATTACAAGAAACTATTCCAAGAGTTTCGCAACGTATTTGCATGGTCCTACACTGATATTCCAGGTCTTTATCCCGCTATTGTATAACACCATATTGACATGTGGCCCAACGTACCACCTGTCCGCCAAAAGCAACAACCCATCCATCCATCTAAGCTTCCTGCCGTCAAAGTAGAAATTGAGAAGCTTCGCACAGCAGGGTTCATTTACCCCATAGCCTATACCATCTGGGTTTCTAACCCAGTACTAGTTAACAAGAAGCAAGGCACTATCCGGGTCTATACCAACTTCCGCGACCTAAAGCTCACCTGCCCCAAAGAAAATTTTCCAACACCATTTATCGACCAACTTATCGACGCATGTGTGGGGCATGAGATACTATCTTTCATGGATGGTTTCTCCAGGTATAACTAAATTCACATTCGCAAGGAAGACCAGTACAAGATTTCCTTCACCATCCCATGGGGCACTTTCGCTTACCGTGTGATTCCCTTTGGTCTTAAAAACGTTGGAGCCACTTTTCAGCGGGCCATGACATATTATTTCCATGACTTGGTCAACATTATCCTTGTCTACCTGGACGACCTCACAACCTGATCAAAAAAATGATCTGATAATCTTAATGACCTCCGGCAAGTCTTCATACGTTGTCGCAAATACCAAATCCGCTTGAACCCCCTCGAGTGTGTATTTTGCGTTCCAGCAGGCCGGTTGTTAGGTTTCTTTTTCCTACAGAAAGGTATTGTAGTCGATCAATTAAAGGTCCAAGCCATATTAGACCTCCCATCACCTCGTTATACGCTTCGACAATTACAAAGACTTCAAGGAAAATCAAATTTACTTCGATGTTTTGTCCCTGATTATGCCACAATGGTCCATGGTTTCCTTCGTTTGCTTCGTACCCACATCCCTTTTGTGTGGGAGGATCAAGCGCAAGGAGCCTTCGATGACCTGAAGAAAGCTCTCACTAATGCCCCCTTGATCTCCCCTCTGTATTTCTCTAAATATTTCATTCTTTACGTTTCGACATCCGATTATGCTGTTTCCGGAGTTCTCATTCAAGAAGACACTGCTCGTCAAGAGCATGTCATTTATTACATGATCCAAACCTTATATGGCCCACCGCTACAGTACCCATATGAAGAGAAATTAGCCCTCGCCATTTTCTTTTCAGTATAGAAGTTGCGACATTACATCCTCATGAGCCACACTAAAGTTGTCGCAGACTCCAACCCCATGGTTTATCTACTAAACCGTCACCTTCTGCAAGGCCGTGTTGCTAAATGGGTTATTATCTTACAAGAATATGACCTAGCTTTCACAACCCCCAAGAGCACCAAAGCCTTAGCACTTGCTCAACTCATTACAGACCTACCATCCTCATCACCATCATCAGCTGTCAATACTGATCTAACTGATGACCATTTGTTTAACATCTCATCAGACGACCCTTGGTACGACAACATTTTGGTTTACCTCCGTACACAAAAGTTTCGACCCGATGTCGACCGTGAAGGACGTCATCACATCCGCCACCATGCTTCTCATCATCTCCTCTTAGGTGATGTCCTCTATCGATGCGGTGTCGACACAATCCTACGACATTTCTTTTCTCGGGAAGAAGCAGAACAAGTCCTTAATGACTGTCATAGCAGTGCCTACGGCGGCCATTTCTCTGGAATGGCCACTTCCCAAAAGGTGATCCGCGCAGGGTATTTTTGGCCCTCACTATTTACTGATTGCATCACAAT
This sequence comes from Larix kaempferi, assembly GCA_027924585.1. Lineage (NCBI taxonomy): Eukaryota > Viridiplantae > Streptophyta > Pinopsida > Pinales > Pinaceae > Larix > Larix kaempferi. Next base: position 238,208 of record BSBM01001272.1, read on the forward strand.
AGTCAAACATTGCCAAAATTTCTAGCTCTTTGCTCCCAAGGCAAGGACTCCCCCCGCCCCCCTCCATCCAGTAGTCACTGTTGGTCCCTTTTGCAAATGGGCCATCGACTTCATGGAGTGTAATCCTGCATCAGTTGGCATCCATAAATACATCATTGTGGCCGTCGATTACTTTACCAAATGGGCAGAAGCCATGCCTACTTTCAACTGCAAAGCCGACACTACAGCCCGCTTCTTCTTCAACCATGTTATTACTTGTTTTGGAGTACCAAAGCAACTTGTCTCAAACCATGGTTCTCACTTCGAGGACTCTGTTTGGCAAGAATTGTCAACCCTCCTTAATCTTAAACACCAAGACACCTCCCCCTACTACCCGCAAGGGAACATCCAAGTCGAAGCTATTAACAAAATTTTGAAGACAATCCTCCAGCGCACTTTCGACCGACATAAGGCCAATTGGCATCACATGCTTTTCTCTGCACTGTGGGCTTACCGCACATCCACTAAAACCACCACCGGTTTCACCCCTTTCCATTTGGTTCACGGCATAGAATCTGTCCTCCCCATTGAGTGTCAGATTTCGACATTGCATATCGCTATCGAACTCCTCCCGGATACTTCACCAATTGAACAATGCTTACTTATTTTGGAGCAAGCCGACAAAGATCGCCGCGCATCCCTCCAAACCATTGAATCTACAAAGAACCGATCCAAAGACAGTTACGATAAACATGTTCACCCACGAGCATTTAGTGCAGGAGACCTTGTACTCGTTTACGATCAAGCCCATGACAAAACAGGAAAATGAAAATTTGAATTGTAAAATTAGTCACAACAGATCTAATGAACAAGTAAATCAATCACAATAGATGAACATAGAAAATATGGTGTAAAACTGTGCAAAACATGCAGCAGTGCTCAATATCCCAATAAGGGTGAATAATTACAATACAATCTGACAATGTGAGTGAGCAATTCGAATTGACTAAGTAGGCCATTCGAATCACTGAATGGAGTAGCTTGACTCCAACTAGGAGTCCTCATCATCAATCGGTGGTGCTCATCAATGCACAAGAACCAGTCATCCAGGTGTCAATCTGAGTGTAACTGAGTGTAACAAGTGTAACTGAAGTGTGTAGCACTGATTAAGGGAAGGAGGCTCAGTGGGGGGTGCATGGGAGGCTAACTGAAGTCAGAACAAGTCATCTAGTCAATCTATAGGTCCAACGGAAGTGAAACAGTCAGTCGGGAGTGAAACTAGCCTCGAATCAAGGAGAATCGGAGCTAACTGAGTGTAACTGAAGTGGAACTGCAGTGGTAGGTGAAGAAGTGCACCCTTCTCTTGCAGTAGGTGAGAAGTGGGTTCCTTCTTGACTAGGAGGGCTAAAACGCTGAAGTAAGCGGCTCCCGGGTGCTAGAATAAGGTGGCTAAGGTGCTGGAGGCATCAACCTGGTGACTGGGATGCATGCAAACCCTAATTGAATGCAAGATCTTGAAAAAGATGATGTGGATATCCAAACATGAATCCATGTGGCAAGGCCCATACATCATACATACTTGCCTCGGACATGGGGATTACATTTTGACCAACTCAGAAGGAAACCCCCTACGCAACCCTCATAACGGGTTGTACCTCAAACTCTTTTTCCCATAAAAATCTTTTGGACACCTCAGTCCATATTATACAGTTTTAATTCATTTTTTTCATCGTAAACTTTCAAAACCTTACATTTTCATTTTTTCCTGCATGACCACAGATGGATCCTGTTCCACTTTATTATGTTGGCTTTGCTGACGGTGCAAGTCGTTGGTCTCCAAATCTCACCTCCATAGCTTGGGTACTCTATTCCCCCTCACACGAGTTGATCCACCTCGACGGAGTGTGTATAGTCGTTGCTACCAATAACCAGGCTAAGTACGATGCTATGACCGGTCTCCTAACCACTGCCCTCCAAATGGGCATAAGTCACCTTCACGTCTTCCTCGACTCCCAGCTTCTTGTTTCCCAACTCAACAATTGTTACCAGGTACGTGATCCCTATCTCTTTAGAAAATACCTGTGCACTAAACAAATAATTAGACACTTTGAATCCATTTCATTCACTCATGTCCCAAGAAATCTCAACAATGTAGCAGACCAAATGGCTAACAACATTCTAGATTGGCACCTCAACCAAACCATGTAGGACATCAAAGCATGCATCACATAGGCATCAAAAAATCATATTGCATCCATGTCCATAAATATATATATCATCATATAATCATAATGTCAAGAGTGCCCTCAACACCCAAATATACAAAAAGTACATCAGTCGTACATAATACATATCCACCAAAATGTCCCCAGATGCTCATCAGCATTTGGGGGCAAGTAAAAGACAGCCTAATCCTCATCATCACGGCCCACCAACTCCACTGGCTCCTCCTCCTATGGATCATACTGGTCCCTAGCCCTCCTCTCCGCTGCCAACACAGTTATCCGCCTCAAAATCGATCTCCACTCACGTGGAGCATCGTAACATCGATCTAGCACATGCTGGTCCAAATCTCTCCAACCCTCATCTGGCACACCATCCAACAGCTTGTCAATGGTCTCACGTATTCCCTCTACATAATCACCCCAGCGATGTACAACTCCTCGCACATGAGGTGGGGGTGCCACCACCGGTGGTGGTACCACCACCACAACATGACCCCTACGTCCCTGATGCTCCGGTGGAGGCCGCGGACCCACATCTGCAATAACCAACACTAGATGACAACAACATCATGAAAACACCCCTAAGCTATCATAGAAAAACATACAAACATGATATGCTAAAAGAGAAAAATAAAAACAAATACATACCATCTGGCCCCCAGGCTTGACCTCAAGCTCGTGGCATCTCAATTATCGCCCTGGAAATCCATATCCCGGTACAGATAATCATCGAACAAAACCGACATCTGCTCCCACTGCTTATAGATCTCTGCGGTAAAAAATTGTCCAGCTACCCCTCCACCACTCCGGCACATCATCTCACCCCACCTCACCATCTGCGGCTCACTGATAAAACCATCCCAGACCAGCACACGAGGCTACAATGTAGGCATCCTCTCGAAAAAGAAGCAACACATAAATGACGCATAACTAAACTCTCTCTCTTGTAGCCTCACCTTGCTCAGCTCATGCTGAACACAGGCAAGGAACATCTTCCCCCAGGCATAGTAAGTCCCAGTCATAACCCGATGTACCATCAACATCTGCCCACCCGACAATCGGTGGGGCGCATGTGCTCCAAGTACCCGTAGTACGCAAGCCACAACCACCTGCATCACCATATCCCGCAAATCACGAACAAGCAAAGCACTAGCTTGCACCCGGCACCCTGGATGGAAAAATATCTCCAGTAGATCCTCTATCTCAACACCCCCCGGTATCCTCGGCTGAGTGTCCCCTATCTCACCTAAACGGGGTAGTCTAGTCAGAAAATAAACATCAGTCAAGGTGAGATCCAATCTCTCACCTTGAACCATAAAAACCTTAATATTCGAGACCCAGAAATCAATCAACTTGTTCAGCAACAAATTTGTTGAACGCATAAGGGGAATCTGGGCGAACTTTAGCAATCCTCCCAAAGCCAAAGTCGCATGTGCATGATGGTCCTCACGTATGATCTCCATCAGAGCATCTATAATCTCTCTCTCCCTCCACGATGCCCTCGGCAGCCTGAGCATCCTGCCAAGTAAACAAGAAAATTTCAATTAGAAACATGCCAAAAAATTCCCCCAGCAACGATCCAAATCGCGGTTGTGGGGCCCACAGTCGCGATCTCAGATCGCGGCTATAGAAGCCACAGCCGCGATCCATATCGTGGTTTCTGAGCCCACAGACGCGATCCACATCGCAACTGTGGAGACCACAGTCGCGATGCACATCATGACTGTGAAGCCCACAGTCGCGATCCACATCGCGACTGTAGAGACCATAGTTGTGATGAACATCGCGATTGCGAAAACCACAGTTGCGATTCACATCGGACCTGTGGAGACCATAGCCGCGATCCACATCACGACTGTGGAGACCAAAGCCGCGATCCATATCGCGTAAAAAGCCACATAACCCGCGATATCCCTCATTGGTCACCCAAAGTGACCAATGCATCGTTCCCGAGGCCCCCATTTCCCCCCGAAATTAAATAAAGTTAAAGCTTAAGGACAATAGGCTTACCTAGAACTAACGAAATGAAAATCCGACAATCGGTTCTCCCACAACAGACAAATTTGCTCTGACCAACTCAAATCTCCTGTCAAACTCAACCGTGAAAATGACACATGTCACTATGGGTCCACTAGCTATTTATAAAGATTTGACCCATTTTTCAGTCAGCCATTCGGGATCCATACGACGTCCGTTTTCCAAACCTTTGATACCACTGGATTCAGCGCAGCAAGAACTTCATGGTGGTCTAGTCAGTTTCCCAATTTCACCAGTCCTGTTTTTGGGCATTTTTTCACACACCCTCGTCACCTCGGTTCATATGCCACAGCAGCCATTGTCCATTTTTGATGAATTTTATATCGCCGGATTCAGTTTTCCACGCTCGTGATGATGCTTGAGATCATTTCTCGCTCTCACCAAAAACCTTTTTTGGCATTGTGTCCTCACACCTTGCCGCCTCGATTTACATGCCACATCGGCAGCTGTCGAATTTTACAAAAATTGTGCATCACAACTTATACATGAGCCCTTCACTCCATCCATACTGCAATTATGGCGTTGTTTTGCTATCATTCATGAACCCGCAAGGAGGCCCCATCAGTGTTCCCCACCAATCACCGTGCTTGATCCCCATACTTTTCCCTTCGTTGAACACTTCCTCCTTGCCTCACCATTACTTTTGTTCGGTATGATTTTACCCCTTTTTCGGGCCGATCAATTCCTTTACGAAAAAGGCACTTAGGGAGTTTTTGTTAAGCCCTTTTATGACTCCTAAAACAATGAAAAGATCGTCGAGCAATCTTGCTTCCTTTTATGCTCGTTAAATGTATTTGAAAGGGCATCTACCTGGTATAAGTTTACGCATTTTTCGGACCTTGTAGACTAATTACGAAAAAGGAATACTCTAGTCACATTGGCTAGAAGAGTTCTTCATTGCATCCTTTTATGCTTTTTCGGGCCTTGGAGACTGACACACGAAAAAGAACCCCCTTGGAATCTACTTATCGCTTTCAGACTCTCTGAAACTGAAAGCAACCACGACCATGAACTGTCCTAGGCTCGTACAAATCCACACGACAGTACCATTTTTTTAGCACACTTCTATCCCTTCTTTGAGCTCCTTAAACCATGAAGAAATCCCCAACGATGCCTCTCGGCGCCACAGCAAAGCATATATAATGACACTATTATGGTAGCTTCCCCAATTTGGTCGCCTTTATTCAGAGTATTCTGCGATATGCCACCTTGAGATTTTCCCGATACCATACATCAGTTTTCCCTACTCGGCCTTTCCCATTGCAGTGCATACCCCTAATCCCTTAAGCTATGATCCCTATACCTAAAGTCAGTTTCATACGCTACCAGGTCATCCATTTCATCATGCTTTGAACAAAGGAAGTTTGAGTCCCCACCACTCTATGACCCAAGTTATTCCTTCCCCACTGAACGTCAGTCCCACTATCAGTACTATCACACTTTGGTTGTACACCTCGCGCTCCTATCAAGGAAACATCATTGCCTTGATAGTTACAGGTCTCCCTTTGTCGATGACAAGCAATCTATTCCAAAGGATAGACCCAGAGGTCCCTGTGCCTTGGACTCATCACCATTAGTGGTGAGTGCCTACGGATCATTTTGAAAGAAGTCCTTAGTGCCTCTCCTAATGATTGTTTCTCACATGCTCGACGTCAACACCAGGGTATTTTTTAAGGATTCTAATATTATACTTAAGTATAGTATCCTAGGCGATTATTTTGGATTGAAAAAAACATGTATATATATAGGTAAGTGAATATTAAATATGAAACATAAAATTTACTACTAAAATGTGTAAATTTTGGCGAATATTATGATAAAAAAACATATTTATGTAAATATAGGCGATATTAGAGACTAAAAATGACCAAATAGCAAATTTATTTTTTGAAAAAAAGTTCAAAAAATAGCCAATTGACGAAATTTCACCCTTAAAAGTTACCCTGGTCAACACCTTGATCTCATCGTTGAGATTCGTACAAGGTATTGGTCCTTTCAGTTATTTGTCGAAGACCCTGGATGTCACCGGACTCCAACACATTGATGACTCTACTTTCGGAACAACCAGTTACATGTTCCTATGGATATACGGGCTGCGCTTGGCGACAGTATTCAGAAGTACCCCAGTTTTATATTCCCTCGAGTATACAGTTCCATATACTCTTCAGATGTTGACTCATAGTTATTGATTCTCTACAGTTGTTGGATACCCTCAGATTCAACAGTTCATCAACCCTTCTGACACCTCATTCAGAACGGTTGTTGCTCTTTTCCAGTGTATCAATTCTTCAAATCAGTCATGATATGACCATGAGTATGTCCCAGCATGGTGTCCCCTCTGGACCATTATGATGTACACAACAGGTTTATATGTATTGTTCAGATCCCCCTTTTTGGGCCTCATTGTTATTTATATGTCTTGATATGAGCATGGGTATGCCGGCCTCGTCCATTATCAAAGATTATTCCTCATTCATTTTGAGGACATGTATTTTCAGTTTGTTCAGTTTGCATGGGCCCGTTGTTCCAATCTCCAATCGGTCTCTTCTCTCCTCCAAACCCCAGGAAAAAGACAAAAGAACTATGATGTCTATCGGCCATACGATGAGATCCTACCCTCACACATCAAGGGGCAATCTATTGACACCCAAAAAATGCTCACTAGCTCATTTCCCTATTCACGTGACCCATTTGTCCACTTTTCCTACCATTTTAGCCTCTAAAACCTTCAAAAGGTCACCAAAAAGACCAAAATCCATCTTTTTCTCCTCAAAATATTTAATTTTCCTCAAAAAATACAAAAAACCCTCAAAAGGGGTCCAAAATTCTCAAAAATCAATCAAAAGGGAAGAAAATTCAAAATATATTCAAAAAAGGAAAAAGAGGAAAAGAAAACCTGAACCATTTTTCACCAATACCATTGGTTTCCTTAAACCATAGTTGTATTCTCCATCACCAAAAAGCTATAAAAAGGTGATAGAGGCTCCTCACTATTCATCCACGCTCATCCTATCCTTATGCTGCCAATTTCTTCCCTGAGATCTTGAGCCATCATTTTAGCTTAGATCCATCTTTGGAATCCCCTTTTGGCCAATCCTTCCACTTGCATTTGGAGAAGAGAAAGATCATTGGAGCATTGGAGCACCTCACCATTGTAGCTGCTCAAGCTCAACCATCCTCACCCTTTGAGGTAATCAATTATTTGTAAAGCTATTTTTTCATAAATAAATTTTTTTCTTACATGGATCATTCAAGTTTTTACTGTTTGCTTTAGATTTACTTTTCTTGCACATCTTAGATTAATACTTGTTTTTACATTAGTTTTATTGCTTTAATCGATACTGCTACTACGAAGTTAGTAGGTGCACATTTGCACATGCTTGGGTGAAAACCCAAGCAACACTACCTCGTTCATGACACATCGGAGAAGGTTAACTGGCACTTATGTATTTGAGCCCCTATATCACATATACAGTAGAGTACAGGGAATACAATGGATAGATATCCTTAGGAGCTAAGTGGAGTGCGGCATTCCACAAAGTCCATCTGGAACCTGTCCTCGCAGCTTACCCCCGAAAAAAGGGAGGTCCCTCCACAAACTGGTCAATGACCGTGTCAATAAATATTAGAGGATTTTAGTACCCTAGAGGACAACAACTATGTATCAGATAAAAATGACAAGGGGGAATTATTTGGATTCCTATCCCCGGTGTCCTACCTAACTACCAAATTCTTTTTATCCTCAAGCGAGGTTAAAGTGTGTTGAGTTAGCGAGTTAAATTTTGATGGTTGTATTACTCAGTCGGGTGATGGAAGTGCAACTCGTGGTGTGATGACTGACTCAAACCATGCAAATGCATATGAATCAAATAAGCCTTTCCTTTCAATGAATGCTAGCTAAGGTAAGGAGAGAGTTCTTTCAAACTATAACTACTCTTTCAAATTAAATGAATCCAACAATAAATTTCTTCTACTTCTAATGGAAATACTTCTAATGAAAAAAATGTTTTGATGTGGAAATACATTCATCCACTATCAATGGTGGATTGGATAAGGATTTCATATCAAAGCTTGAGCTGTTTATTTATACACAAATCAAGTGAGGCATCCCTTTCAACCCTTCAAGGGAGAGTTATGGACAAACAAAATAAATGTGCCTTAGCCATAATTACAAATACGTAATGATATATATGAATCCCTAATTACAAGTACATAATGATATATATGAATCCCTGTGGTCACATATACGATTTACATCAATTTGATCTCAAAAGACACGTGAGCACTTAGGTGTTTCTCTAGAGAGCTACATTGGTGTGTATCTTTGGAGAAGAAACAGTCTAGAATACTCCTAGAGTTTGTAGTTAAATAAATTCCAATGGCTTAGAAAGAGAAAGCTTCAGGGACCACTCCCGGCATACATGTACGCATAGTTATTAATACCCATATAAAGACAGGCTGAACTACTCAAAGCTCTACCCAGTCAAAGAGAGGCCATTATTTGGCATCCCAAGACTACTCCTATGAGCTAGAATTGGCATAAGAGAAGGATATTAGTATATATCCTGCAAGATACAAATGATCACCAGATGACTCCTAAGTGGTGGCTTTCATGCAATCCAACAGTGTGCAGGTCAACATCCAACCATGTACACATGCATCCAACATTTAAATCTCAATATGTACAGATTCATAAGAGTAAAATTCAAGCATGGACACATGCATACAACCATTAAATCTGAAGATGTACAGATCCATACCCTATCGCAGGTTTATGAACACAAAATCTTATGAGCATAAATAATTGTTTAAGAATCTAGATCAAGCCACCCGAGGCATCATAAAACACTTAAAGACAAAATATGAAATAAAAAGCCACAAATAAAGGATCCAACCAAACCTCCTGAGGCTATACTACAACCAAATAAAGATTTGAAAGTAAATAGTTGAGAAATGTACAACTCCAATGTATCCCTATCCCCTCTTTCAAGAAATCTACTAGCCACAGTTGTACAATGCAAACCCAAATATGCTAAATCGAACCAAATAAACAGTCTACAAACTAGACATATGCAACTATGCCAAATCAAAGAAATAACACTGAACCACAAAACAACTGTGTTGGCCCCTTTTACACCAAAAAAACTCTAGCCCCATGCTCATTTTTGCATTCCAGTTCGAGTGCGTGAACCTAGAAGAGGCCAATCCCTACACATTGGAAAGATACATATACAAGGATTACAATCCATTTCTTGAAACTTTAAAAAATGGAGTTCACCTCCACCTACACTGCTAGAGGATGTCCCTGCTCTACATAGCAATGACCATGCACCAATAGAGAATATGAAACCCTGACTACTAGTACTCAGTTATGTTGTTTTTCCATTGTGTAGAAATGTCATTTGATAATCTTTCATGAACATGCAAAATCAAAGAAATAGCAACGAACCCCAAAAAACTAAGTGTTGGTCCCTTTTATATCAAAAAAATTCTAGTTTCATGTTCATTTTTTTCATTTCAGTTTGGGTGTCTGCACCTAGAAGAAACCAAACCCTGCACATTAGAAAGATACATATACAAGGATTACAGTCCATTTTATGAAACTTTAAAAAATGGATTTTACCTCCACCTACACTTCCAGACTATGTCCCTGTCCTACAGAGCAATGGTTATTTGGGCATCTTGTTCACTAAGAAACTAACTCTACTCAACAATGACTAGGACTTGATACTACTAGCCAACTATTTTTGAATCAATGAATTATGAGAATGATCAAAGATTAAATTTATCATTTTTTCAATTTCATATACATTTGCCAATGTTGAATGTCAATTGATGAATAAGTTGGTGCGCTGTGGAATTGCACAAATCACTAACAATTGGAAGGAATCTTAGAAAAACTTGTAACAGATGAGTTAGACCCGCCATCCACAAGTTTGACTTGTCATCAGATTACCTCAGCTTGTTTTGTGGCCCAATATAGATGTGGCTCACAAATTCAAGTCAAACCGAGCACATTTAACATTGATTAGAAGAGCAGCAAGATAGAAGATGCAAAAAACACCTGAGCACTTGGCAAGGAAAAGAGGCTGATAAGGGTGTGTATTTCAACAACACAGCAACATCCCTAGGCAGAGAAAGGATGTATGTGCTATCTTCAAAGCCAAAGAGGGAGGCCTCTGAGTTGCTAGAAAGATTGGCCATGCATTTGCAGAAGTTTGTGTTTCACCGAAAGAATATTTACACAAGTTACAAGTGGTAATTGACACTTAGGTTGTCCATTGAGTATAGATAGGGTGGTTGGGAGGAATTTTGTTATCCTCTCCACCTGGGTTCAAATCTCTCCTTGTGACACTTGCTCCTTGGGAGCCAACTTTGACTATGTATTGTTAGATCAAGTATTGACTACTTGACTAGATAATGTATTTATGGACATATCTTAATTCTCTGAAATAGTAGGTGTTGGAATTCTTACATAATGAAAAAAATTGACACTTAGGATTAGACAGGACACTAGGATAAAATTCCAAAAACTTTAGCTTTAGCTTTGCTACCTATAATATTTATGGGATCTGTACTTCTGTAAAGGCAGAATTTCAAACAACTACTTTGAAATCTAAACTCGAAACTCAAGTGAAAAAGATCTTCATGCCTGACAAGGTGGTAAAGATAGAACTGCATTACTGCAATAGTTCATCCCAAATTTTTTCATCTTGTTTGACAAACAAATATTTGAAGAACACTAACGCAACAAGTATCCCCACCGAATCATAGAGAATGGAACAGACAATCTGCAAATTGAAATCTGTTGGGCAACTTTCTTAAAGTTCTTAACTTGAAAAATACAGATGAATAAAAAAAATGAAACTCCATCTAAACTACGTACTCCACCCCATCCATGGCGATTAATTTTTCCATCAATCTTTTTTTACTCATTCAAAATAAAAACCAGCAAGAATTGCCATTCAAAAACAGAAAGTGAACGAAAGCTTCAGCAACAAAAGATCTCCCTCGCCTAAAAAAGACACAAGCACCTTCACTAAGAAGCCAATCTCCTCAAAACGGCTAGATGTCAATAAGAATCTATACATCCAATGTATTTAAATGGTTGAATGAATCTGGAGCACAACCATTGACCATCTAGTATTTTTTACATGCCATAGCATTTTTTTGTGAACCACAAAATCACATGCAACATAAAAGGTATTTTCTACACATCCTAGCATTCTTGTTAACCACAACATCACAAAAAAGGTTTTGATTGTATCCCTTGCTATCATACACATAACATATTACAGTGTGATTGAACTTTTCTCCACCATTTTCATGGGACAATATGACTATTGTTATGATGGGACAATATGACTATTGTTATGATGATTCTCGGTAGTGGAATCCAAGAGAGCCTTTTCATAACAAGAGCCTTTTTTAGTCCAAAACCTCAATTCATCATACCATTTTCATGACCACCTTATCGGGTATAGTTGTATAAATCAATCTTTGGACTACCATTACTTTAGAACCCTAGGTTTCTATAATGGGGGCATAATCAAAAGAATATTTTTTTTCCAAACAAAAATAGCATGGGTAAATTGAAGGGATCCTTCTCGACATTTGTGGAACTGAAGGGACCTCTCCCCAAATTCATGAAACCAAAGGAATGCTTCCCCATATGCATGGAAGGAATCTCTTGTAAGTCCTTTGCTATGAATACTCACAAGAGGAAGGCTAAACTCTTTGTAAGACTTGAAAGCAAGATTATTAATTGTCATCACAAAGAAATTTATCTTCCTATTTTTAAGAGAGGAAACATAGCAAGGAGAGGGAAGTAAAGTATAGATAAAAGAATCCATGGAAGTATTTTATAGAAACCAAATCCATCAACCCCAATAGCTAATTGAATCCTACAAAAATGTGCTCTAAGAACCTCAAGGGATATCACCTCGAAGATAGATTCAACATGATATTCAACTATTGTTGGAGTCTCGATTGTCAGACATCACGTTGTATAGATAGACCATTTTAGAAGTACATGAAATGAAGAAATAATTGCAACCTTTTTTAGAGAAATGTTTCATTAGGCTCAGCATGTTACCTTCTAGTTCACATACATGAAGATTACACTTTGCTCAAACCAACCCTTGGCTGGGCATTATCAATCTATGATAACTTCCAACAAATGCACCTATGCCTGAAGAAACCACCATGAAAATGGGTACCCAATGGTGTGAACAAAGGTAAGAATGATGGCCAAGTGCATGTCGCCCCCCCACATCAAAGGAAACCTCCAACTACAATAAGGGGGAAGGGGATTCGAATTGGTGACCTATAGGCGCATTTGAAACAAGGAAGGTATGGGGGAGTAAATAGATCTATTCTAGACTCTCGGGAAAACTAACAAATTTCAGGTATGAGGACTCTGAGAGAAGAAACAAATAGAACAAAAAAAGAAAAAATTAACCTAGAATTAACAAAACTAACGCTACTATTTTTAGTTGGATGGATGGTCCATAGGACCAGTGAAATTACTGTGGTTTGCAGTGAATTCGTGAGGATTTAGAGGTGCCATTGCAAAAAAAATGAAAACCCCCAAAAATCAACTTCTCAAAGATTTAAAGATGAATCCGAGGTTAATTTCCAATACGTCTCTATCACAACCACAAATGAGTTCAAGAGGGTTTTACTCACCGATTTGGGAGGCATTGGATCTTATGCAGCAATGCTCGATGACCTCTAGTTCAGACTCTGACTTATCTTCCTCTGATACCTCTAGTTTGTACCACACATTCCTTTGCGACCTCTGGCTCAGCAAGAATGACAATGTAGTTGGTTACCTATGCGGCTCTGCTCAGTAATGAAAGCAGGAATGCTCTGCAGGAATGTCTCTATTTACGTGTCGGAGGTAATTCGGGTTTGAAGTTTTGGTGTCTCTTTGCGCACATGGCCGAGATGCTAACCTACATAAGCAGTGCTGTTGGAGGGACCAAAATCAAAGCCAGTTCGGAAACCAGCAGCAAGAGAGGAAGCATCCTTTTTAGCATCCTCGCCAATCAAATAATCTGTGACTACTAAATAATCGTTCAAGAATGCGTCCCATTAATGATTGATTATATGATAAATGATAAACGATAAATGATAAATGTAAAAATTAAAGCCTATGTTTTACTCTCCCCTAGCTAGGTATATTAGTTGCATTAAGGATTTAATTGCTTGTTTTGTTCAAGCCATGATTTTCAATCCCACAATATGGTTAACATTGCAACAAATTTCGACAAAGGTTGGTTTATGAAAAATGGGGGGGGATCCTAACCCATGGAATATCCATTGAATTTAAAGTTAGAAAGCATGAGACATGGTTAGGCTTGGAGGGAAACGAAAAAAAATTAATTGGACCCTTTCGAGATTGATGCATTTGCATCTTTCATGTGCCTTGTATGGTCAACCTACTTGCATTCATTCAAAGATAGAAGGAATTTTAAGGTCAATGAAATGGGTTCCTTCCTTATTGGTGGGATACTTCTAACATGCTAGGAGTAGCTTTAAAGTGCACCTAGATGTGACTGCATAGGATCTGGTGGTGTGATTCTTATCATTCTAAGTTTAGGATCATTTGGAATGCTGTGACATTTATGAGTTTAAAAATATTTAGGTAATATTGGGTGTGTGGAAAGTTATGCATTCTCTTTATTTGGCCTTATTCCTCTTCTATGTAGTATCCCCATGCTTATAAGAATTTTTATGCATATTACACTATCGTGGGCTAATACAAGTCAATATAATTTTCTTTTAAAATTATTTTTCTCCCAGAAGCCACTCAATTTTAAGGTCTAAATTTGTGTAATATGGAGCTTTGACAATTATAATATAAATACCAAGCATGTGCCTTTAGGATTCTCAAGTAAACCCCTCACAAAAATTTATTAGATTAAGTTTTCCAACTTCAACTAAGTATCTCACAAATATCTCTTAGTATAACTTTTCCATCTTCCAGAAAATCTCTCAGAATAAATTTTCCCACTTCTTGTGACATAGACCTTTAAGATTCTCAAGTAAATCCCTAAAAGAAAACTATTAGAAAAAGTTTCTCTAACTTCATGTGACATGGGCCTTTGATGATTCTAAGATGAGGATTCCAAGGTTAACCTTCATAAATATAGTGGATATTGAAATTTATGAATGTATTTGACATCGGCCTTTGAGAATTCTACGAAAGCTTCGAGGATGAGGATTCCAATGTTAACCTTCATAAATATAGTGGAGATTGATCTTTCCAAATTTATTTGATATGGGCCTTTGAGAATTCTACAAAATATTTCAATATTTTATGGGGTTGAGGCATAAAGATTTAGGATTTTTAAGTAAAACTACTACAATAAAGTTTGGAAAGATTGGAAGAAAATTTGACTTTAAACATGAGATGTTTTACAAAATTAGTTGTTAATTGGGTTTATTCTGAGTAATTGTGTAATGAAGCGTTATCCTCCCCACCTAGGTTCTTATTTTAAGTTACATTTTGAGATTATAATGAAAATAATTTGTAATGGCCATGTGGCATGCAAAATATAGGGTTTACCTTGTACCATCCTTGAATGAGGTAAGGTGCTTCGGATTTTACCTTGGGATAATTTACATAGAAAAAAATGTTTTACAAATTAGTTGAAAATGAAATTTTAATTTAATAATAAGAATGTGATTTTTTTAATGATGATTTTTTAGTGAACACTGTCCTAGTCTAACCCCCACTTGAATCCACATACCTATTAACCATGATTTATAAGTGCATACTGGTTAACCCCAACCCCTAATAATAATATAATAGTATTGGAAGTCACTAACCCTACCCCAAACCCCACACACAATCAACATGACTTGAAACTGATACTCCGGCCTAGTCCTAACCCCTGTCCCTAATTACATATTCCCTAGACTCGTGTTTAAGACACTTGTTAATAACTAATCCTATCACATGGTGTATGAGTAATAACATGACTTCAAGTACATCCATATGAGGCATGGATATTCCCGGTCTGTATCCAACTTCTCCTATGGAGAGTGATGATATAAACAGGTTGTACATGAATGGTTAGATTAAGGCATTATCAATCCTAGCATGCTTTGTTATGAATATTTGATTTTGTTGGTTCCAAATAAATATGTGATTTAGCATATGTGTGTTAATTTTAGAGAAGTCGATAAATTTTTTACCAAGGGACTTTTTTCCTTAGAATATATGTTCATCCAGGGATATGTTCATGCAATAATGAACATATGTTCAAAAAACAATATCAAATCCTAAAGGAATAAGATTATCAATTTATAAAATTTGGAAACACTACGAAAGTGCACTCATGTTTTCTTTGTGTAAAATTCAAACATGACACCTCCAATCACCAAACGTGACCTTTGAACCAAAATTTGAATTTGGAGCAATCCAATGAAAATTGATCCCTAATAAGTTAAGGAGGGTATTACATTTATATCATCAACAATAAGTTCAAATAGAGATCATGATCCCAAAGTTAAAGAAAAAAAAACAATAGATTTGAATGAAATCTAAGGAGTGAAAGGAGCATGTGAGTGGAAATGTTCAAAAGTACAAATACAATATATATTCAAAGATTTTCAATCATGGATTTAGGGCTAAGATAATCTAATGCTTATTTTAATTGTTTTATTATGTATATTAAGATTTGAAGGTGATTAATATGTTAGGTATTGTATTGTGAGAACATAAATAAAGATGTAGGGTGTTGAATTCTAAACCTATTCATGCAAATTACCCTCTTCCTTCACCACATGTACACAAGGATATAAAGTTCTATATGACTAAGATTTGTCATTTGTGTTTTCCATAATTTTAATGTTAATAAAATTTAATACATTTTTTAAAAATATATATATAATTCTTTATATTTAAATTTGTTATAATTTTAATTATTTAAATCATATAATAATAATGTAATTTGACAATTGTGATAAACAAAGTAATTATTATATATTTTCAACACATTATATTATATTTTAGATAGGAACTATAGGGGATTCAATTAAAGGTAAAGTTTATGCAACTGTGGATAATCATCAAGTGTAATAGCACGGATTTGTGCTACAAGCCCAATGTAATATATTTGGATAGACATATACTTTTTTAATTGATACAATAAGCACTCATAATTTCATATCCCCCCAAAGTGCTAGTTAATTGTAAACTTAACTTTGAAAACTAGATGAAGATGATGAAGATGATGATGAAGATGATGATGATGATGATGAAGATGACAATGGTGATGATGATGAATATGGTGATTACGACAACGACGATGACAAATGATGATGATGGTGATGATGATGATGATGATGACGATGACGACGACGACGATGACAATTGATGATGACGACAATGATGACGTTGATGATGATGGTGGTGGTGGTGGTGGTGGTGGTAGTGGTGGTGGTGATGACAACGACAATGATGATGATGATGATGATGATGATGATGATGATCCTGATCATGAAGATGATGACGATGATGATGTCAATGACGATGACGATGACCATGACGATGATGATGTCAATGACGATGACGATGACGATGACGATGACAATGACGATGACGATGACGATGACGATGACGATGACGATGACGATGACGATGAGGATGAGGATGAAGATGATGATGATGATGATGACGACGACGATGATGGTGATGATGATGATGATGGTGATGATGATGATGATGACGACGATGATGACGATGATGACAATGATGAAGATGATGATGATGATGATGATGATGATGATGATGATGATTATGATGATGATGATTATTATGATGAAGATGATGATGATGATGATGATTATGATGATGATAACGATGATGATGATTATTATGATGAAGATGATGATGAGGATGAAGATGGTGATGACGATGATGATGATGATGATGATGAAGATGATGATGAATATGTGTTGATGTATATGTAACTTTGGAATGTATTTCACCTATGTATTTCATTTATGTATATTGTACTCCTATAGAGATGTGTTATTCCTCTATAAGGAAGTGTCGTCATTTATATTGTAAGTGTCATAACTTATACTTGATGGGTTATTAGACCACCTTGTTGGGGTCGGACCTGTATAAGTCATGTGGGTCAAAGGGTTATTAGACCACCCTATTGGGTGTCGGCCCAGTCAGCATTATGTTATGTGATTAAGTTAAGGCCGACCTAGTAAAGGTTATTAGGAAAGTCAAGTCAAGTTTAAATAGAGTACGGGAGGCACTCTATTTGATCATTCTATTCTCACACACACTCTTTGAAGAGTGGCGCACTTGTGGAGGAGGAGAAGCTGCTGCTAGGAGATGTCTATATCTTATGCTTGGGTTGTATCATTGCTCTATCTATCTCTGAGAAAGTTATTGGGGTTTTTCACCTTTATGGTTTTCCCCAAGTAAACTCTGTGTCTCTTGTGTGCTTGCATTATTGTGTCCATGATTAATATGCTGTAGATATGTTGTACATGTTGTTCTCTCAATTAAGATCCTAGATCAGATTGAAGTAAATTCGGAAAAACTAACATGGAATCAAAGCTAGATTGAAAGAAGGCATGGTATGGCATGTATGACACTTGTTGCACTTGCGATGCTAGGGCTTGATATAGCAAAAACCAATCATCATAGCACTTTCACTATAAATCCATTTTGGCGAAGTTTTCGGATTTGAAACTTTTACAAGTCAAAGATAAAATTCCCATGTACCTTGTTTCCAAAGGAAAACTTCTAATTCGTTGTACTTTGTGTTTTATGATCTGTACAATCTAGGGTTTCTGCCTCTTCCAGATCTGAGTCATAAACAGGTGACCTAGGAAAAAAGATCATAAATTGGGCTAGGAAGCTCCAAATGAAATTTCATAAAAAGTGACAGGTAGTGCACGGACTGTACTTTATCAGGTAACTTTTGCAGAGGCCGAAATTGAACCAGTGACACGTGGCACATCGTACAAGTTCGCTCTCCTGTTTTATCTCGTAAACAGGTCACGTTGCGACACTTGGCATACCTCTCTCTAAGAGAATCCAATTGAGCTCAGACCTGTGGGGTTGGAAAGATGATAGGTTGGGATACCACAGGTATAAGTTTCCAACCCTTTGGATTCGTAATTTAAGAGTTACACTAGAAACAATTAGGTGCATATTTCTGTCAAAACAGAATTGGATTTTGAGCACCTTCATTCATGGCTCTGGGAATTAGGGTTTCAGAGAAAGTTGGTATTTTTGTAATCAGAGACCACGGATGAATGCTACTCATCAAAATCAAAATTTAGAGACCAAGATCAATTTTTTTCGTTGGGTAGAAGGCCGAGCTTGATCAAACCCTAGTTCGGGACTTTGATCGAAAAAGTGGAAAATTAGGGCTTCTGTAAAAGTTGGAATTTTTTAAGTCTGTGACCACGGCTGGAATCTCCTCAGAAAAATCAAAGTTTAGAGCTTTGGATCGAACCTTTTGGTTGGTCAGAATGGTGGGATTTATCAAACCCTAGTTTGGGATCCTGTCTTGAAGATCTGAAAGTTTCAAAGGCAATTTTGAGGGGTGAAACTTTGCAGTTTTCAAATTCTGAGTATACCAGGTTGATCAGCTCATCAAGGCGCATCTTTTTATCCTTTTAGAAGTTTGAAATTCAAAGTTTGAATTTTTTAGGGTTTCCCTGACAAACCCTAATCCAACTCCAGATTCAGTTTCTACAAATCAAGTGGATTTGGTTAATCCTAGAATAAAATGGATTGGTCACCTGCATAAGTGAAGAAGTTCCAGTTTCAGAGGGAGATAAGGCTAAGGCCTTGCATAAAAAGATTACAAGCAATCTCGACAGGTATGACTTATCCAGGTATGTTTCGAGATTTTTTCATGATTAAGTTTATGGTATGTTTGTCTTCATATTATTACGGTTAGTACAATCTTGATTAAATTTAGACTTGTTGTATCACCTTAATAAAATTATGAATGCATGATAGAAGATATTCATTGATTAGGGTGTTGACACTTATGATTGTACTAATGCATTATGTTGTTGTATGAGGTTTATGTTGTCCGCTAACATGAAAGGTACACCAAGAAAGACAAATCATGTTCTAGTTCAAGAACATATGATCATGGTGACATGAAGACAAAGATTCATCCATTGTCATGGATCACTTAGAAGATCTATTTACGAGGTATGTATAACTTGGTTGTATAATGGTTAACTTATGAGATATGCAGGTTACTAGCACAAGTCATTGAAGAGAACAAGAAGAAATCATGTGGGTATGTTAGACATAACTATCTAACATACTAATCCACGTATGTTTTTCCTATATCAAGTTAGAATCCTACCTTGTGATAGGATCTCTTATATAAGTATACATGGCATGATTGATGATGATTATTCATAGGTTTGAGTAATCACGGGTTTAGGCATATTATGTTTCCTACTTTAATTTATGATATGACTAACCATAAGAGTCCTTGAATACTAATGCTTATTATTTCTGTTTGAAATGATCATGACTATGCATGCTTAAGATTATTGTGTTTTGATAGTATTGAGAATATACTAATAAATGTATGATTGTGTATGAGATCTCGAAGATATCACAATAATGATACCTGTAAGCATGCATAGTGATCGAGGATGGATATAAGTTCAAGGATAGGTAATCCAGGAAGCAAAGATCAAGAGGGAGCACACTCCAGTAGTCTTTGCAAAGATGCAGATATTTAGAGGGAGTCGACCACTTCTCACAATCCACATCAGAATGGAGTTGAAGAAAGGAATCAAAGACTGAGAGGGAGTCAACCCAACAAACAAACAAAGATAAGTATTTGAATTATCATTTCTTGCATATTTGATTGTTTAAATAATATTGTTCAATGATGTATATACTAATGTTCCTAGAATTAGGCTGTGTATTTTGGCATATTAGAATAATTGCATTAATGAACAGCATACTACTAATATGCATGTAATGGGTAAGTGTCCTATGGCACTGTACAACACTCCATTGCTACTTATCTAGAATGAAACCTCTTTGCTGACATGTTGAGAGTAGTGCAAAACTCTTAACAATGTTCTGGTAGAGATTGGAAGGCATCTAGAAAGTTACAGGATAGGGATGAATGTTGTATTGAAGCATTGGCTAAAATAATTGCATGACGGTATGACATATTTCTTTATGTGTAAGAATTTGTTCTGAAAACTATGAGAAGTTTTTTAATCATGCAATTTAACTTGTTTTGTAGGTAAGATCGTATACCTTCACCAACAAAAGAAGGACTACAACATTTGTTCTAGCAACAAAGATATCTATTGAAGATATTAAAGATATTGAAGTTCCTAGGATCTGGGATGAAGTAATGGAAGAATGCCATGATCCGTCGATCATGAAGAATGATGTGGGATGTAGTCCCAAGACCTGAAGGGAAGTCTATTGTGACTTCCAAATGGATCTACAAGATCAAGCATGTTGCAGATGGTAGCATAGAGAAATACAAAGTGAGATTTGTAGCTCGTGGCTTCTCCCAAAAAGAGGAATTGATTATGAAGAGACTTTTGCTCCTATAGCCAGATACACTTCCATTAGTACTTGCTCTGGCTGCAGTGATAAAATGGAAGATACACCAGATGGATTTCAAGACAGCTTTCTTGAATGGTGTAGTCGAGGAGGAAGTGCATATGGAGCAGCCACTTGGTTTTGAGACACATGACCGAGAGTCACATGTGTGCAAACTGAAGAAAGCCCTGTATGGTTTGAAACAGGCTAGGATAGACAGTTTTCTATCCAGTTTGGGCTTTACCAAGAGTAAAGAGGATTCCAACCTTTACTACAAGGTTGAGGAAGGAAATCCTGTGATACTACTGTTGTATGTAGATGATTTGTTTGTAACAGGTAATGATAGTTTGATTTTCGACACACAGCGGAAGCTTGCTACCGAGTTCGAGATGAAGGACTTGGGGATGATGCACTATTTTCTAGGCATGGAGGTGTGGCAGAGTACAGATGGAATCTTCCTTGGACAAGGGAAGTATGCAGTGGAGATCCTGAAGAGGTTCGGGATGATGGACTGCAAGGCCATGGCCACACCTATGGAATCGAACCTGAAGCTTCTGTGTGATGCTTCATCTGAGCCAGTTGATGTTACTGTGTATCGTCAGATGATTGGGTCCTTGATGTACCTGACGAACACAAGGCCAGATATTTGCTTTGCGGTGAACACATTGAGCCAGTTCCTGACGGATCCGAGAGGTGTTCACCTGGTTGTTGTAAAGCATATTCTGAGGTATCTGAAGGGTACAATTGATTATGGGCTCAAGTATGATGCGAATCAAAAGTTTAACCTACAGGTTTATGTTGATTCAGATTGGGCAGGCAGTGCTGCAGATAGGAAGAGCACTTCTGAGTGCTGCTTCAGTATGGGATCAGGTGTGATCTCTTGGTTTAGTAGGAAGCAGTCCTGCATAGCACTAAGTACAGCTGAGGCAGAGTATGTTGCAGCATGTTCGGCTAGTTGTGAGGCAGTATGGCTCTGGAAGCTACTATCTGAGTTATTTGATCTTCTGCTAGAGGCTACTGGTATCTTTTGTGACAACCAGAGTTGTGTGAAGCTGTCTGAGAACCCGGTGTTCCACGATAAGTCGAAACACATTGAGATCAAATATCACTATATCAGGGATATGGTGCAGAGAGGAGCAGTGAAGCTCCTGTATGTTGCGACGGATGAGCAGGTTACAGATGTGCTGACGAAGCCACTAGACAGAGTGAAGTTCGAGTACTTTAGAGAGAGGCTTGGTGTTCTTCAGATTGATGACACTTTGAGGAAGAAGTAATGGAGACATTTGCTAGAGCCATTCCAAGCATGGTGAGAGGAGGATCATTCCCATGGCTGTGGATGTAAGCGCTGGATGGTGAGCATCAGGACGATGCTCCAGTTACTTCTCTATGTATGTATGCATCATGTTGGATGCTGGATATGATCAGCGGATCATTTATATGTATGTGTATGGATCATCTTGGATGTTGGATATGATTAGTTGGATCATTTATATGTATGTACACATCATGTTAGATGCTGGATATGATCAGCTGGATCATTTATATGTATATTTATGTATGCATCATGTTGGATTCTGGATATGATCAGTTGGATCATTTATATGTATATGTATGTACACATCATGTTGGATGCTGGATATGATCAGTTGGATCATGTGTATGTATCTGTAGATGTATCAGGTGGATACATTATATGATCAAGTAGATCATGTATGTTGATATGTATCAAGTATGATCAGGTGGATCATGTATTTGTATGTGTATCAGGTGGATACATTGTATGATCAGGTAGATCATGTATGATGATATGTATCAGGCAGATACTGTGTATGCATTAGGTGGATGCATTGTATGATCAGGATGATCATGGATGACGAGCTTTAGGATGTTGCTCCAGATGACATACATCAGGACGATGCAGTATTGATGATTAGGATGATCATGTGTACATCAGGATGATGTATGGTGAGTATCAAGTTGATACTCTGTGGCCATGGAATAGGTTGTGCAGATGAGCATGTAAGTTGACATGGGAGATCCGACAGGTAGAGCTGTGTGCTGGTAACATCCTGGGATGCTCTTTCGAGGCATTGCTATGGGAGGACATATAATAGAGCCCTAGGAGATCCGACAGGTAGAGTTGTGTGCTCGTAACAGCCTAGGATGCTCTTTTGAGGTTTTTTCCTATGGCATGTAATGTGCTCCTGGGAGATCCAACAGGTAGAGATGATTGGTCGTAATAGCCTAGGATGCTACAGCCAGGTTTTGCCATGACCACATGTAATATGCTCCTGGGAGATCCGACAGGTAGAGCTGTGTGCTCGTAACATCCTGTGATGCTACAGCCAGTTTTTGTGGTGACATCACATGTAATGTGCTCCTGGGAGATCCGACAGGTAGAGCTGTGTGCTAGTAACAGCTTGGGATGCTACAACCAGGTTTTGTGATGGGATCACATGTAATGTGCTCCTAGGAGATCCGACAGGTAGATCTGTGTGCTCGTAGTAGCCTGGGATGCTACAACCAGGTCTTGTGACGCACATAATAAGTCCTGAGGATTCCATAGTATGGCCAGTGATGATGAAGACCTGCAGGTGGTGGGCCTACATCCAGTATGAAAAAGGATTGGCTCTGTAGAACTTCCTATGATGAGTAGATTCAGAGATTTATTGAGATAGCAGCAGCAGTGATGATGACAATGATTCGAGGACGATGATTCGCTGATGATGATCCAGAGAAGAAGACTTGTGCTAGCAGATCTATGTCGAGAAATACCTTCCTAGTTAAGAGGGAGTGTTGATGTATATGTAACTTCGAAATGTATTTCACCTATGTATTTCATTTATGTATATTGTACTCCTATAGAGATGTATTATTCCTCTATAAGGAAGTGTCGTCATTTATATTGTAAGTGTCATAACTTATACTTGATGGGTTATTAGACCACCTTGTTGGGGTCGGCCCTGTATAAGTCATGTGGGTCAAAGGGTTATTAGACCACCCTATTGGGGGTCGGCCATGTGGTTCAAAGGGTTATTAGACCACCCTATTGGGTGTCAGCCCAGTCAGCATTATGTTATGTGGTTAAGTTAAGGCCGACCTAGTAAAGGTTATTAGGCAAGTCAAGTCAAGTATAAATAGAGTGCGGGAGGCACTCTATTTTATCATTCTATTCTCACACACACTCTTTGGAGAGTGGCGCACTTGTGGAGGAGGAGAAGCTGCTGCTAGGAGATGTCTATCTCTTATGCTTGGGTTCTATCATTGCTCTATCTATCTCTGAGGAAGTTATTGGGGTTTTTCACCTTTATGGTTTTCTACAGGTAAACTCTGTGTCTCTTGTGTGCTTGCATTATTGTGTCCATGATTAATATGTTGTAGATATGTTGTACATGTTGTTCTCTCATTTAAGATCCTAGATAAGATTGAAGTAAATTCTAAAAAAACTAACAATATGTTGATGAGGAAGAGGGTAACAACGATGATGAAGATGACGATGGCCCCAACACATATTTAAAAAAATTGAACGTTGGCCCCATGTAGCACATTAATTAATCTATAGGTAGGTTTTTTTATGCTCTAATGGTTAGTGTCAATCATGTTTGAGTCTGGAAACCCTCCCACGCCGTCAATGCATGCATCTAGTCTAACCATGCCAAATTTCAGTCCAAGCTAGCACATATTTAAAAAAATTCAACGTTGGCCCCATGTAGCACATTAATTAATCTATAGGTAGGTTTTTTGATGCTCCAATGGTTAGTGTCAATCATGTTTGAGTCCGGAAACCCTCCAACAATGTCAATGCATGCATCTAGTCTAACCATGCCAAATTTCAGTACAAGCGAGCACATGTTTAAAAAAAATTAACGTTGACCCCATGAAAAAACTTTTGATGAGAAACAACTTGGGAAAATAGATTATCCTTGATGGTAGAAATGAAGAAATGATGATGATGATGATGATGATGATGATTATGATGATGAGGATGAGGATGACAATGATGATGATGATGATAATGATAATGATGATGATGATGATGATGATTATGATGATAATAATGATGATGATGATGAGGATGATGATGATGATGATGATGATGATGATGATGATGATAATGATGATGATGATGATGAATATGATGATGATGAATATGAATATGATGATGATGATGAATCTGACGACCTCTCCATACCACCATCGATGGCAAGAGGCACGTCAGATATCAGACTTCTGACTTCAAAAGAAATATATGATGAGCTCGCTAAACCACCGACGATAAACGTCGTTGGTATTTCTAGGTAGTTGCGTCGGATATCATACAACAATGATGATCATGATGAAGATGATCGTCATGATCAAGCGTGCCATTTGGGTTAACATGATAGTTGTGCATTTCCTTACTAAGCTTCTCTCTGTTTCGAGAATAATTTAATATTCTCTATTAAACAGGGCCAACCACGTGAAGGTGGACGCTCTTATGGCCCCTCCCCCCCCCTCACATCACTCTCAATTCCCCATAACCTGAAAAAAATATCTATGTACAAAAAAATTAAATGTGTTTTTTGTCATACAAGTCTATAACAAGCAATGTTTCTAATTATAACATACAGGAAAATGGAAACTCACTAAGAAACAGTTAATTTATTATATGTACTGGCAAAAAAATTCAATATGTCTATCGCAAAATTAAATCAAAATATATAGAGTAGATATATTATTGCATACCTCGTACACTTCAATGGACTTCATCATCTTCTCCATCCAAGTCATCATCTGTATCATTCAATGATCCAAATTCAACATTGTAAGGATTATCCATATCATCATCATCGTCGATGTCAGTTATGATCATCATGTCATCGTCGATATCATCTTCATGGGAATTGTCTGATACATCATCTAATTCAAGAAATTATTCGACGTCTTCTTCTGGAACATGATCATCTAACTCATGTTGATCATGATCATCTTCAACGACATCTTCTTCTTCGAGAACGTCTTCATTACCTTCGTCTACGTTATACTTTACCAGCCTTCCCCTTGGATCGTGTCTCACAGCAAATGACCAACCCGCTCTACCTGGAACCTCAGAGTAAAATACCTGTTCACATTGGGTTGGAAGAACATAGGGCTTCATTCCTAGCTCAAACAACCTTGTATTTACCATGGTAAATCCATTATCATGTTCAATAATTGTTTTATCGGGATCACATTGATTCAATCGACACCTGTACCATTTGACAATGAACAGAAATACCTTGAAGGAGTTAAATTCACACTGAAGAATGTCTTCCATATACCCATAGTATCGATTTTCAGAGAGTTCTAGATGTCTCACTTCTAGAAGAAACATTGGTCACGTCAAAGACTGCAGATATCCCACAATCTGATGTTTTCTTTGTTTCATCCAACTTTTTGATGCGATATCTACAGCCATTGCACCACATGGCCTTATGGTGTTTTACCTACAACAAGCCATACAGGAAAATATTACATAATGATCCAATATTTATGATTAACTAGTGCATGTTTATAATGCCATACAGGGGAAAAAATCAACATGTACAACGACAATACTTTTTACAAAAAAATAAATAGTGTGGTTGATTAATATGCTTACCTACTTACCTTTTAAACCTCTTGCTAAATCGTTTTCCCTTTGTGTTAGATTGGTATTTCCATTGCGATGTGCAGCTTTAACCAATGAAGCCACACCTTCCCATGATATTCCATGACCATATTGTTCACATCGTTCAATCCATACCTTCATCCAGTCAAGATTGTTTGCGATGTATAAATGAATTGCATCCCACTCTCGACCAACTGTTAGATGACAATAAAATTAAAATTCAATACAAATGTATAGTCACTTAATAGAGTATATTACACTCCAAATTGATGCAAAATATTGAATATAAAAATAGAATATGTATGATATATATACATAAAAATCAATAGTCAAATGTGTTATATTACCTTTCACCTTCCTTGATCTACCTTTCCCCTTCTAGTACTCCCCTTCGAAATCTTTATTGGAGTTCGGATCACAAATGCGACGTAAATTGAGCTTTGACGCTAATATAGGAAGATATTCACTAATATACAACATGTTTTGGTATACCATATATCCCTCCATCATAGAACCCTCAGCATATGCTCGTTGTCTGACCAAACCCTTCATAAATTTCAAGTGCCTCTCAACCATCCACATGGACCTTGAGTGCGCAGGTCCACACAATTCAATCTCCTCAACTTGGTGTATGAGGTAGTGTTCTTGTGCATTGAAAAATACCGAAGGTAGATGCTTATGCATTTCACACATGAGACGAGGAATTTCTCTCCTCCAATACTTTATGTCTTCTTTATGGAATTCTTTAGATGACAACCATCTACAAGTGACATGACAACCCAATCAAGAGATTAAAGGAAAAAAACATTATATTACATAACATGAATTAGAGAACAAAAATCAAATATAAGTTCTATGTTGAATTAAACAAACACTAAGCGCATGGAAAAAATCACAACTTACCTCATGTATTTCCTGAGATTATATATTATTTGTTTGACATTGTTGTCGAAGTTGTCAGGGATAGAGAGAGGTAGAACATACTGTAATGATATACAAATCATTTCATTTTTTCAACAAAGATTAGACAAACAAAAATACCAACCATATTCACTGGAATAGAAAGAAGAAAAAAAATTAAATGCATACCATAATAATTACCTTCATGAAGACATGCCAATCGTGCGTTTTCACCCCTGCGAAATCACCTTTCTTTGTTATGATATTCTTCATGTTCGCACAAAATCCAGTGGGAAATTTAATTTTTCGCATGACTTCTTTTACAACATTACTTTGCTGGTCCGTTAACATCCATGGAAGTGAGTTTATATTAATTTTCTCTCCGTTGCTATGAAATTGAATGACGGCTTTCATTGCATGGTTGCTATCTTGAATGTCTTTGCAAATTTTGACAATTTTTTCTTTCTTAGTCCTTCCATCCAATATTCGCCATAATATTTCAGTCACATTCTTTCCGATATGCATTGTATCAAATAGATGAGCAATTTGTAGGTGCTCATAGTAGGTAAACCTACTAAATTGTCTAGGATAACTTTTCATTCCTCGTGGAATCCCATTAATGCCTTCATGATCACATGAACGACAATCATGAATAGTAGTTTATAAAGAAATTACATAAATCAATGTCAATTACAATAAACAACACACAATAAAAAAATACAATATAACATTTCATATACAATGATTCATACATACCTTGACGATTTCTATTATATTGCAACTTCCATAGGTGAGGTGTCATTCTCTACGTTTTTAATGCAGTCTCTTGCTTGCCATTGAACAGATGTTTTTTGATAGTTCGATACCTGTGATTCTTAGAGAGGAAGTGCCTATAATCATCAAACGCCTCCTTTCCTAATCTTTTTGAACGACGAGATTTGATCTTAGGACCACAAACTAGACATGCAAATTTCTCCTTTGTCTGAAGACCTGCATAAAGAGATGGAATATCTATGTCAATTATAATTATATACAAAATGATTGGATTATTTTGAAAAACATGCGTGCATAGTATATTAACTAGTTCGACATAAAATTAAATGCAAATAAAGTGGAACTTATAATTACATACCGCAAAAATGGGTTAACCCTGGGGCATCATGTGTTGTCCATACAAGCATTGCATGGAATTGAAATTCCCTTTGTCGTATTGGTCTAGATACGTCATACATAGTGATGCCATTCCATAACTTTAGTAGCTCATCAATAAGAGGTTTAATATATACATTCATATCTTTGACTTGGTACTTACCTGATTGATTTGAACATATAAAAAATATAATTATGAGACGTACCATTTAGATATATAAACCATATTGCACAATAGAAAAACATTAAATATATATGACATTATGCAACAAAATACGACAAATGAGACACCACTACATTAAAAAAAAACTGTAGACACAATATACCTGGAACAATCATCAACATTATGTGCTCCCTCTTTATGGTCAACCATGGAGGAATGTTATTGTTGATAACAAAAATAGGCCACACCGAGTAAACAGATCTCATCTCTACAAATGGATTGAGACCATCTGTTGCCAAAGAAATCCTAATATTACGAGGTTCTTCTTTAAAGTGAGGCCATTTTTCCTCCATATCTCTAAATGCAGACCCATCTGCAGGCATCTGAATAATGTCGTCTTGACTTATGTTCTGTGCATGGTAATCCATAAACTGCACTATGTTTTTGCACCTAAACAGTCTTTGCAAACGTGGAATAATGGGAATATAATGTAGAACCTTGCGAGGCACCTTTTTTGTTACTTGATCTGTTTGATATCTACTGATATGACATTCAAGACATTCTGTTGCAAATTCATGTTGATTATAATATAGAACATGGCCATCGGTGCATGAATGAATTGCTTCATACTGCATTCCAATTTCTTTCATGATGGCAGATAAATATCAATATGTGCAAGATAAAATGTTTGACGGTGGTAACAAATATTCACATATCATGCTACAACAAATTAAAATAAAAATCTAGTTAATATAATATAGCAATAATATTAATGAAACACATTTCATCCGTATTAATTTGACTTATGAATTAACAATAAAATTATTAGACAATCATATATATTATGTGGTGGAATATATTACATACCTTAACATCCATGTGACTTATATGTTTGAAAGACCATTCATAACCTTCAATTTCATTAACAACAATATAGCAAAGAGAAGATTTGTCTTGGAGCCCTCATATAGGGGTTCGTATGCCTTCTCAAGAAGAGGTATATCATGAATATCATCAAAATGATCATCATTTTCATGATGATCATCATCATCATCATCCATTCTAACATTAAATGAATCATGGATCAAAGTATTTGTATCATCATCTTCAACTATGTTATCTGTATGATCATCTTCTTCAATATGATCATTAACTTGTTCTCCATTAATATTCATAGCTCCATGTTCCTCCGGATGATATGTCGTAGGATGTCTTTCCTTTATAATTACATGAAACCATCAATAGATAAAAGTTAATATAAGAAATTCAAACACAAAATGTAAAAATTTCAAACGTAAAATGTAAACATTAATTTTGTGATGCATTTAAAATGTAGCAAATTTTGTACTGTTGGTCAAATAGGTGCATCCAAACTATCCAAGAGACATAATAATTGACCCAATAACTGAGCAAAGCTACTCAAATATAAATCAAAATTTCCCATACTATCCACTAAGGTAAGATAAACGATGCTATGGTTTCTATAGAGAAAATAGAAGAGAAACAACATGCCAATATAGTCATTATTTCTATTCTCATGGAAAGTGTCACAAATCTAGAGAGCTAAGTGCTTTCCCCAATGAGTGGGTTAGTCTCACTAACTAACAAATAAATGAGTTATTCTACTATACCCTAGATTCAACATGCACAAAAGAAAAAATTATTATAATAAATATTAAATATTAAAACAATATTTATTGTCCATGTTAGTCCCCATCTATTGAAACCACAATCAATAGATATAAGTTAATATAAGAAATATTAAAATAAAACATACATTTACAAAAACAATCAAAATAAAAACATATATAATGCAAAACATACAAATGGATGATATTTATGTCCCCCTTCATCATGTACATGTTCCCTACAATGTTTTGTGGCTGTTGTGATCAAAATTCTACTCCTCTTAAAGCCCCTGCATTATCTACATGGACAATAGCATTTCCCATCACCCCTTCTTTCAACTCCTTCCCACAATCTAGCAAGCAATTGTCAATTTTGTTCTTCTGGATCAGGAATATTGCTAGTTGACATTTTATCGTAAAGAGCTTGAATGAAGATTATCGATCTTAGAAAATCAAGTGTCACCTACCCAAATTTCTGGGAATTATTATTTTATTTTGCAAAAATACTTTATGTTAATTTAAATTACAAAGTTTTGTAATTATGATCAGTTTTGATCATGGATGAATGTAATTACTGAATATTATTATTTAAATTAATTAATTAGGAGACAAACACCCGAGAGAATTGTTGAATGAGTGTCCACTGACCCACTAGGAGGAATGGAAGTTGTTGGAAGGTATGGGACACATGGCAGCAGTTGCATCACACCACTAACTGTTGGTTATGGGACAACTTCCCCTAAAATAGGGCATTATCCCCCAGGTGGAGGGAGTGAGCAAGCATCTCATTTAATGACCCAGTAACATCTAAAAAGGCCTAGGCAGCCTATAAAGGCAAATTCAAATTGGGCAGGCAACTCTTGATCAATATTTCTGCAAAATATTTGCCTCTTGTGAATCAGGTGATTTCAAGAGAGATTCGAATAGGGAGGTTAGTGGTGACTGTAATTTTGAGTCTGCATTATTGTTGAGAGGAACCAGAAATGCTGGTGCAAGTCTATTGAATTGCTACCTATTGAAGATTCATAAGTGAATTACTACAGCAAGAAGAAGTCCTCATTCCTGAGTTTCTTCCTCCTGGTGGTTTAGTGAACAGGCTCGGGGGTCCTAAGACAGTACTTGACTGTTTTCGGAATTTGGTTGGGTGGAATAGTCTTCTTGGGTTGTTTGTTGCCCTACAAATTTTCTCAAGTTCTTAAAGATATCCTAACTTATTCTCAGTAAATAATTATGTTCTGTTTATATAGTATTTTCTGTTTTCGAAAAATAATTTAATCCTAGAAATTGTTTTAAGTCTGAATGTATAAGTTTAAGGTTGAAGTTGAATTGATAAACCAATATCTCTATTTTTCCACACGTTGTTTTGAAGCATCGTACTCTAGTAGAGATATGCAAATTAAAATAGATTAGAAGATAGGCAAAATTTGCCATTTGAATTCGATAGATAGATAGTAATCATATATGTATCGGTTTTCTGTTCCTAAGTTAAATAATTGTAGAAGGTTCTGTATAATAGTTAGTATATATAATGTTTCTTCAATTATATGATAAACAATCAATATATAATTCATGTACAATCAACCTGCATTTCATATAAATTATATCCATAGGAAGTAGATAAATTACATACTGCTTATTGTTTTAAGACTGTTGAAATTGAATAAAAACATTCTTTATATTAAGCTGGAGACAACAGTTTTCACACAGCTTTCATATTCATACATTTCACTCACACACAGTTTCATTGAAATTACTTCATCAATATTATATTTATAGAAATTAAATTATAGACAGAGTTGTAATTTACAGTCTTCACAATTCCTGCATTATACGCTCACATTGCTTTCACTTTCTATGGTAATGTTGCATTATCTATAAATCTAACAAATGATAAGAATTTCATAAACACCACTATTATTACCATGTATTTATTTCCTTCTTTTAGATCTGCTAACACTGTTTGTGACTTTTGTAAAACTGAGCCTCATATCAAAAACCCTAGCTAGATTCAGATTTCCTCTTTTATTGTTTTATAACAGAAAACATTACATTTTACTCAAAACTGGGATCGAAACCGATCCGACAACTTAAATCCTTTTTAGGTTCTCATCCTCAACAAAACAGGAATTAGGGTATGACCGTATTCGTTTCCTTTGCAAAACGAAAATGAAATTTCAGTTCGACCTTTTTCTCTACTTAGATCTTAACATCGACAAATAAGAAAAACATGTTATCAACCTACAGTATCAAATCGATTAATATAGACGTTTACACAGAACATTTAACATACATCCTTGTATTGCCGAGAAGGTTAAACACTGTTTACATAGAAGACGAGCCCTCGGCTCTATCTCTTTTTCTTATTTCAAAACTAAAAACTTATGAAGTCGTGGATTTTCAGAACTAGGGTTTACAACACATTTCCACAAACAAAATTGATTACAGGGTTTAAAACCATTACTCATCAGTTAAAAGATCCCATTTCTTCTCAAGCATCGACGAGTCACAGCTCTAGTCAGTATCATAAAATTACAAAATATAGAAACCAATGTTAGGATATTCCTATACTCCATCCTAGTCCCACCAGTATTTTGATCATTTACATTTTCAGTCATGCATGCACCTTTAGGGTTTGCATGCATCCCAGTCATCAGTCCAACACCTATCCCTCAGTTAGCCAGCCCCCAGGAGCTTCTCACTATTCAGTTTTAGCCCTTTAGTTGCTTAATGCGCCCTTCTTCCTTGATTTTAGGGAGCAACTCGCCCTTCTTCACCTACCAGTCCAGTTGTCACTCAGTCACACTCAGTTACACTCAGTTACAGTCAGTTACGCTCAATTACACTCAGTTACAGTCAGTTACACTCAGTTACTCTTAGTTACATTGAGTTACACTCATTTACACTCAGTTACACTTAGTTACACTGAGTTACACCTACCAGAGTTAGTTTGACTGATGGTTGACAGTTACTTGAGCATTGATGACTCCACTGATGATGATGAAGACTTCCAGTTGTGCTCCGATGATCATGAGGACACCTAGTTGTGCTCCGATGACACTCTATTGATCTTATCATCACTCTAAGAGGCTAATTCGAATTGCCACCTTAGGCATTCGAATCCTCTCTACCATTGTACTATTTATTTTTACATACTGTGATTAATTAATTAGTGTGTGTGAAGTATTATTGCTTCTATTCGAGTTCTACTGTACCATATTATTCTGTTGCTCATTATACTGTATTGATCACTCTTCTTCTATTTTCCTGCTTAATCAAAATTACTCTTGTGAGGTATACATCATCTCTTAGATCTGCTGTGAGGATTTTCACATGGTATCAGAGCATGTTGAGAGTATTGTTTATCTCCATTCTTGAGAGTTTTTTGCAGGTTATTACCAAGATTTCGAGTGCAGCAGTTGCATCTCACACTCTAGATATTGCAGAAGGTCCTAAATCCTCTCTTGCACCGGAGTCTGTTGGTTTGCATCATGATCACATGATTATTTCGGAGGTCAAAACAGCTATTGAAGGTAATGCATTCGCTCCTCTCCAGCTATCTCCTCTTTTATACTACTATATGATCATAATTCCATGCTTTCATAAGGTTATTGAAGAAAATGGCAATTGCCATTCGCTTGGGAAGATTTCTCATGCATGTCATGGTTTTGATCTCACCCCTATTCGTTCAAAGGAGATCTCAAGAAACCATGATTCAAGTCTTGGATCTAATTTGGATTCTAAGCAATTACTGCTTGGGATAATTTCTCATGCATATGATAGTTTTGATCTCACCCCTGCTGGTTCAAAGGAGATCTCAAGAAACTGTTTTTTAAGTCTTAAATCTGATTTTGATTTCAAGCAAACATGTAATAGTTATTTTTGGCATAATCTCACCCATGGTGGTTCGAAGGAGAAGACAAAAGACTATATGCACTTTCACAGATTTGATCCTACCTCAGCTGAATTGAATCACAGGTTCAAGGATCATTCTCATACTGTTGGATTTGTTCTCATCACATTCGATCTGAAGAGCAAGTACAAGCACATGCTTTTTGAGCATGATCCACTTCTTCCCAAGAAGAAGATACCTCCAGACATATGACCAAGCATCACACATGCTTGAGTTTGGAGCATTTATTTTTATGTGTGCCTTACAGTCTATTTTTTGAGGAGGGGGTATGTTTCCCATGAAATTTTCCCACTTCCTTGGTTTATTGATTGTTGTTATTCATTGTATTGGGTGACCTTTGGTATTAGTTACCAAGGCCCAGGATGGATTAAGGGGGGGTGTTAGGATATTCCTATACTCCATCCTAGTCCCACCAGTATTTTGATCATTTACATTTTCATTCATGCATGCACCTTTAGGGTTTGCATGCATCCCAGTCATCATTCCATCACCTATCCCTCAGTTAGCTAGCCCCTAGGAGCTTCTCACTATTCAGTTTTAGCCCTTTAGTTGCTTAATGTGCCCTTCTTCCTTGATTTTAGGGAGCAACTCGCCCTTCTTCACCTACCAGTCCATTTGTCACTCAGTCACACTTAGTTACACTCAGTTACAGTCAGTTACACTCAATTACAGTCAGTTACACTCAGTTACTCTTAGTTACATTGAGTTACACTCAGTTACACTTAGTTACACTGAGTTACACCTACCAGAGTTAGTTTGACTGATGGTTGACAATTACTTGAGCATTGATGACTCCACTGATGATGATGAAGACTTCCAGTTGTGCTCCGATGATCATGAGGACACCTAGTTGTGCTCCGATGACACTCTATTGATCTTATGATCACTCTGAGAGGCTAATTCGAATTGCCACCTTAGGCATTCGAATCCTCTCTACCATTGTACTATTTATTTGTCCATACTGTGATTAATTAATTAGTGTGTGTGAAGTATTATTGCTTCTATTCGAGTTCTACTGTACCATATTATTCTGTTGCTCATTATACTGTATTGATCACTCTTCTTCTATTTTCCTGCTTAATCATAATTACTCTTGTGAGGTATACATCATCTCTTAGATCTGATGTGAGGATTTTCACAACCAAGAACCATTTAAAGGAAACAAGAGTCGTGTCACTGAATGACAAGCATGTTTTGGAAGTTCTTCAACTATCAACATCGACAAAGAAAATGACGAGTCTTGACAAGCCTGTTACTCAACCTTTGAACTATTTCAACCACCGTCCAAGAGCACTATGAGGGTTATGGAAGACCCGAGGCTTACCAGTAATAAGGCACGTTGATACCCTTTCCAAAAACATTACTCAATCGTTTCATTCGAACCCTACAACTGACAAACGATAGTTTTGAAGTTAGATACCTGTTACTTTTTTAATCGAAATTGAAAGTGCAGCAAAAGAAACACCCATTACTCAGAAGGATGCTTACCTTCATAACTTGACAAGAACGTTGTCACAAATGACACCAAGGAGCCATTATCCCCGTCCAAGCTCTGTGATATCTTTTATCTCACTCTATTTCTCAGAAATTATAAAGCTAAGACTACAACCCTTCAAACCAGAGGCTTAAACTCCCAAAACTATATCGACATTACAGTAAGAAATCCTTCTTTTTCAACCCTTTGAGGAGGTCTTGAGGTCGAACCTCACCCAAGACCTTTGAAAAAATTTTCAGTAGCCTGTCGGCCATACAGGCCGTAACAATAACACAATGAAACAACTTCTCCAGTTCAAAAACCAAACACACGGTAAAAGTAGGGTTATCATCCTACGGCCCAAATTCATCACCATCGATGGTCATCACTTTGCCAACAATCATAGCTTTGGAATAAACGACGTCAATATTAAATGCTCAACCTGCATTTCAGGTCGACAATGCCACCATGGCACACAGAGGAGCGAGCACAACCATTGCATGGCACATTACTCTTACACAACGACGAATAGAGTGATGGTCACATCTACGTGGACCGTTGGCAAGTCCTACATGGCAAGGGTTTACTACTAAGCATTTAAGTGCAGGTTGAATACATGATCTCTACCACAGCTCGAGACCGGCACCATTTAATGAACCAACGACCTGTCCATTATCACATTTAATGCTTATCAGCAAAAACAATGTGACAGTAACCCTTGCAAATTCATATTCTTTTCACCATAGTATTATTAACATCTATCCATAGTTTTTCATTATAATGTTTACATGATATGGTTATCAAATCTGATATATTACAAGGTTGGTAACATTTGCAACGTATATTATAGTTTGGACTTAATGCCAATGTTTGCATTGAATTACAAATGTTTCGCATAGTTATTCTATTCCAATGTTTACGTTGTATTCAAATAATCCCTATATATGTTTAAATGTTAACACTAGATCGAGGATCGGTATAGTCATACTCTTGTCTCTATAAAGGTTGGAATATATTGTATCTTGTCAATAGGATAATAATATATGTAATTCAAAGTTTAATCGCCTTATATTTAATATAATGTTTGGTGTTAGTTAAATCTTTATATATTCATGTTCTTTGTTTATTTCAAATATGTGTTACATATAGATAGTTTCTAGGATAGGATCTATAGATTCATAACATTCAAATGGTATAATGGTAGATAGGAAGTTGATTCACATTGCTTAGTATGGCTATTTATATATAGTTTGCAAGAGCTTACGAGCTCATAATTAATATATATAATTTAGTATTGTGAAAACAATTACTACATGACTTCCTATCAAACATTAATTATGCGATTTGATGGAGTTGTGCCATTTTGGTACTATCATTAAATGACAACAACTAGACAACTACCACGACAGAATTAGTTAGTACAAGGACGACGACAGAACCAGCTAAGTACAATGACGACTACAGTGACGATGTTGCTATTTAGATGCTTATTCATACAGCCAACTTAGGTTGATTTTACTCAAATACAAGACGAATCATGGAAAGAAAAAGTGTAAGCATGTGAATCGTACCTGTATGCTTTTATAAATACAATAGTCTTTAATTATTCTATTTTTATTCTCAGATGATGAATTTGAACACACACGAACTGGAATTTATTGCAATCATGAAACTTATTACATGTCGTTTTCACATAGAATAGGTCAAATGTTTTAGCGTACAGCTAAGTAAGCTTCGGGGTCCCTCATAGGACTCCCTTGGACAGCAAAGAAGCAAACTGTCAGTATTATCTCAGAGAAAAAGTATCATATCATATTTCTAACCTGGTATTTCATTATTACATCAATCATAGTTCTCATTGCATCGAAAAGTGTTGCATCAAAAGTCTGATCTAATCATGCATTTAACTATCTTAATGATAATTGTTACGAATGTAATTAAGTTGTCACTGTCGCATTAGTTATATCAGAAATTTATTTGTGTTAGTACAAACAGTTGTTTATTTAACATTGTTACTTTAAGCAATTACTATTTCTGCAATTATAAATTATCGTAAATTAAGTTATTATTGCTATTAACAAAAATTTTAAATTTTTATGAAAATTCGGGATGTTACATGTGGTATCAGAGCATAGATTCAAACTCTAGGCCTGATTTAGGTCCAAAACATGCAGCAGAAAATTTTTATACAACAGAAAATTCTTTTTGCAGCAGGAAATTATACTAACTTGAAAATTTTATTATTATGTTATCAGAAATTATTTCAGTTACAGGTATGGAGAACTCAGCTGAACATTTAAGTGATAGATTTCAGCCAAACAGTCACAGTTCGAGACAGCACTTTGTAGAGGAAGGTCACGAGGAATTAAATAACAGTTCAACGGAGCTGTTACGTGCCTTTCAAGAATTAAAGACAAAAATCAAATCTGTGAAACAAGATAATAAAAGGATTCTGCAAGCACAAGAACAACTCAATCAAGTCTTGTTTGAACATAGCCAGACAGAGGAACAAGAGAGAAACAATGAAGATATTTCCAAAGTTGAGGACATGCCTCACACTGATAAAATCCAGAACATAAAAATCAGCGAAGTAAAAGACAGCTCAACATCATCCGGAGATGCTATTGCAGAACGCAAAAGGAAGCGTGACTATATCAGTGGCAGCAGTGAAGGAGACTCCAAACCAAGAAGGAAAAATCATAAGGAATATGCGCATATTTCTGGAGAATTTAAGAAGATAAGACCTCCAACTTTCAATGGAGAAACTGAGAAAGGTGAGACAGCTGAAGCTTGGCTATCAGGGATGAAGAAGTACTTCCAGATCTACAACTATTCAGAGTTCTTAAAGGCAAAGATGGCTATATATAACTTGACCGGAAAAGCGGATATTTGGTGGCAAGACATCAAAAGGGTAAAGGGCATCAAAGATAAAGATGTAATTTGGGGTGCTTTCAAATGATATTTCAAAAAGAAGTATCTATCTGAGTATTGCTACGAAGAAAAATCTAAAGAATTCTACGATTTGAAGTTGGGAGGTATGAATATGAAGGAAATGAACAGTAAGTTTCTGAACTTATTGAGATATGTACCATACCTCATAGAAGAGAAACCAAAAATTCAAAGGTACTTAAGCTGTTTACCATTTAGCATTAAAGACAGAATTGAGTACGACAGTCCTAAAACATTAGAGGAGGCTATGAGAAAGGCAGTTTTCTATTATGATACAAATCGGAAGAGAAAGGGTATGTCTAATTGGAAAAATCATAAGCCCAACAATTTTGAACAAAAGAAGAAAAATTTCAGATTCAGTGGAAATTCTGGATTCCAAAGGAAGAATTTTCAAAATTGAAATTCCCAAGGGAATAATTCCAGAAATAATTCACAGCAGAATTCTACAGCACCCAGAAATGCACCTAATACTACCAAGACCAGTGAGCCAAAGACACATATTAAATGCTTTGAATGTCAAGGCCCCCATTACGCATCAGAATGTCCCTTAAGGAAGCGGAAGACAAACAACATCAACTCTATACAGACTGAACCTACTATTGGAGACGTAGCAAGGGAGATGCCAAGAATTAACGCAGCACTTGACAATAGGAAAGCAGATCATCAAATCTCTATGGTAGAGATTGAAGGTATGATACATGACCATCCTGTTACTGTTTTAATTGACCCAAGTGATAGTTTAAGTTATATATCACCTGATGTTGTGGAAAGTATTAAACTGAAAACTAAAAAGTTTAGTAAATCATGGCTAGTTAGACTAGCAACTGGAACAAAGAGGAAAGTTTCAGATTTTATAGAGAACTGTGTTTTATCCATGAATCATTTGCAAACACAAATTAAGCTGAATATTTTACCTTTAGTTTCATATGATATTATAGTTGGGATGGACTAGTTAGAAGCCCACCATGTCATCCTAGACTGTTATGGAAAAAGTTTTAAATGCTTAAATGATGAAGGAAAAACTGTAGAAATAAAAGGCATTCCAAGGAAGGTAACCCTTAGACAGATTTCAGCCATGCAAGTTAAGAGGGCAGTTAGGAAGGGATGCCAAATGTTTGCAGTAAACATGGTGAGTGATGAGTTTATGGATAAAGAGGAAAAACTGAAATTAAAGGACATACATGTCCTAAAAGATTTTAAAGATGTATTTCTTGAGGAGATTCCAGGATTACCACCCAAAAGAGATTTAGATTTTACCATAGAGTTAATACCAGGAGCAGTACCAAATTCAAAATCTCCATACAGAATGAATATACTGGAGTTAAGTGAATTAAAATCTCAGTTGAAGGAACTTATTAACAAGAAGTATATTAGACCAAGTGTGTCTCCTTGGGGAGCACCTGTCATCTTCATTAAGAAGAAAGATGGAACATTAATACTGTGCATAGATTATCGCCAGCTTAATAAGATGACGATCAAGAATGGATACCCGTTGCCCTGCATAGATGATCTATTTGATCAGCTGCGTGGAGCAACAGTATTTTCGAATATTGATCTAAGATCAGGATATCATCAAGGGTTAAGGACGAAGATGTTTTCAAGACAGCTTTTCGAACTCGGTATGGACATTACGAGTTCATAGTCATGTCGTTTGGCTTGACTAATGCCCCGGTTGTATTTATGTGTTTGATGAATAATATTTTGCATAAGTACTTAGACAAGTTTTTTGTTGTGTTTATAGACGATATTTTAGTGTACTCAAAAAGCAAAGAAGAGCATGATGAACATTTACGGATTATCTTACAAGTATTAAGAGATCATCAATTGTATGCCAAATTTACTAACTGTGACTTCCACAAAGACAAAATTCAGTATCTAGGACACATAATTTCAGCAGAAGGAATCTTGATTGACCCCGACAAGATAAGGACCATTAATGACTGGCCGGTTCCTAAAAATGTGTCAGATGTAAGATCATTTATGGGCATTATGGGGTATTACAGAAAGTTTATAGAGAATTTTTCAAAAATTGCCAACCCCATAACTTCCTTGCAGAAGAAAGGGAAGAAATTTGTTTGGGATCAAAATTGTGCTGAAAGTTTTAAGAAATTAAAGGAACTATTGACAACAACACCTATCTTGAAGATAGCTGACCCCAACAAGGATTTTGTAGTTTGTACAGACACATGCAATGATGGACTCGGTGGAGTCTTGACACAGGAAGGACATGCGATAGAATATGAATCTAGAAAGCTAAAAGTACATGAAAAGAATTACTCTACTTATGATTTAAAGTTATTAGCAGTTATTCATGCCTTAAAAATGTGGCGTCATCACCTTATTGGCAGAAAGTTTACATTATTAACAGATAACATGGTCTGAAATATTTATTGGATCAGACAAACCTAAATGCTAGACAAGCTAGATGGTTGACGTTCTTAAGTGAGTATGATTTCGAAATTCAGCATATTAAAGGAAAGGAGAACAAAGTTGCAGATGCCTTGAGTCGCAAGGCAACACTAAATTTCATTTCAGCAATCAGTAATTATTCAACTGATTTGGAAAATCAGATTCTGGAAAAGGGTGAAACAGACGAAGAATACAGAAAAATGAAGGAAAAGACAACCAATGACAGTTCTGAAAATTGTATGGCAGATTATAGAATTAAGGAAAATGGTCTATTACTGTATAAAAAAAGATTGTATGTACTAGATATACCAGAAATAAAATTTCTGATATTAAATGAGATGCATAAAAGTCACTATTCTGGTCATCCAGGATATCAAAAGACCATCACTATGCTGAGAAAAGAATACTATTGGCCCAGAATGAAAGATGAAGTAGCAGAATACATCGCAAAATGATTGGATTGTCAAAAGGTGAAGGTTGAACACCAACATCCTGCTGGATTGTTGCAACCATTACCAATACCAAGCTGGAAATGGGAAGTGATCAGCATAGATTTCATTACTGGATTACCTAAAAATCAGAAACAACATGATTCTATCATGGTGGTGGTGGACAAACTCAGTAAGGCAGCACACTTCATACCAGTGAATACCACACATAAAGTCCCAGATATTGCAGAAATTTTTATGAAACAGATTTTTAGACTTCATGGAATACCGAAAGTAATAATTTCAGATCGTGACTCGAAGTTTACAGGAAACTTCTGGAGGTCACTGTTTAAAGGATTGAATACAACTTTAAATTTCAGTACAGCATTTCATCCACATACAGATGGGCAGACATAAAGGGTAAATCAAGTGTTAGAAGATTTATTAAGAATGTATGTTAAGGATCATCCTGGTAAGTGGGAAGATTATCTGCACTTAGCAGAATTTGCTTATAATAATCATTATCATGCATCGGCCAGACTTAGTCCTTTTGAAATTATTTATGGTAGGAAATGTAATACACCTGTTTCGTGGAATGATCCAGTAAATAGAGTTGTTTTAGGACTTGAATTATTGCAAGAGCTAGAACTAATTGTGAAACAGGTGCAAGGACATCTAAAAGCTGCCCAAGATAGGTAGAAGAGTCAAGCAGATTCGAAAAGAACTCATAAAGAGTTCCAGGTGGGTGAACATGTGTTTCTCAAGGTAAGACCGAAAAAGAGTTCACTAAAATTGGGGAGTTGTGCCAAGTTGGCACCCAGGTATTGCGATCCTTTTGAAATATTATCTAAGGTTGGAGTAGTGACATACCAACTGGCTTTGCCACCTAACCTGAAAATACATAATGTTTTTCATATATTGTTTTTAAAGAAATATGTGCACGATACTACTCATGTTGTAAACTGGAATGATGTATAGGTGGGACAAGACGGAGATTTTCCGGTGGAACCAGATTGTATCCTCGAAAAGAGGGAAACTATTCTCTGAAATCACAACATTGGACAAGTGAAGGTGCAATGGAAGCACCTTAGCCCAGAAGAGGCAACCTGGGAGTTGGAGAGTAGTATGCGGGCAGCATACCCAACTCTGTTTCAAGAACACTCAAGGAGTGATTAGCCAACATCGAGGACGATGTTGAGACTTAAGGGGGGGTGTATGTCACCTACCCAAATTTCTGGGAATTATTATTTTATTTTGCAAAAATACTTTATGTTAATTTAAATTACAAAGTTTTGTAATTATGATCAGTTTTGATCATGGATGAATGTAATTACTGAATATTATTATTTAAATTAATTAATTAGGAGACAAACACCCAAGAGGACTGTTGAATGAGTGTTCACTGACCCACTAGGAGGAATGGAAGCTGTTGGAAGGTATGGGACACATGGCAGCAGTTACATCACACCACTGACTGTTGGTTATGGGACAACTTCCCCTAAAATAGGGCATTATCCCCCAGGTGGAGGGAGTGAGCAGGCAGCTCATTTAATGACCCAGTAACATCTAAAAAGGCCTATGCATCCTATAAAGGAAAATTCGAATTGGGCAGGCAGCTCTTGATCAATATTTCTATAGAATATTTGCCTCTTGTGAATCAGGTGATTTCAAGAGAGATTCGAATAGGGAGGTTAGTGGTGACTGTAATTTTGAGTCTGCATTATTGCTGAGAGGAACCAGAAATGCTGGTGCAAGTCTATTGAATTGCTATCTATTGAAGATTCAGAAGTGAATTACTACAGCGAGAAGAAGTCCTCATTCCTGAGTTTCTTCCTCCTGGTGGTTTAGTGAACAGGCTCGGGGGTCCTAATACAGTACTTGACTGTTTTCAGGAATTTGGTTGCGTGGAATAGTATTCTTGGGCTGTTTGTTGCCCTACAGATTTTCTCAAGTTCTTAAAGATTTCCTAACTTATTCCAAAAGCACTATGAGGGTTATGGAAGACCCGAGGCTTACCAGTAATAAGGCACTTTGATACCCTTACCAAAAACATTACTCAATCGTTTCATTCGAACCCTGCAACTAACAAACGATAGTTTTGAAGTTAGATACCTGTTACTTTTTTAATCGAAATTGAAAGCACAGCAAAAGAAACACCAATTACTCAGAAGGATGCTTACCTTCATAACTTGACGAGAACGTTGTCACAAACGACACTAGGGAGCCATTATCCCCATCCAAGCTCTGTGATATCTTTTATCTCACTCTATTTCTCATAAATTATAAAGCTAAGACTACAACCCTT
The DNA here is from genome assembly GCA_027924585.1 of Larix kaempferi. Taxonomy (NCBI): domain Eukaryota; kingdom Viridiplantae; phylum Streptophyta; class Pinopsida; order Pinales; family Pinaceae; genus Larix; species Larix kaempferi. The sequence continues at coordinate 281,981 of BSBM01001272.1, forward strand.
CGAACCAGAGGCTTAAACTCCCAAAACTATATCAACATTATAGTAAGAAATCCTTATTTTTCAACCCTTTGAGGAGGTCTCGAGGTCGAACCTCACCCAAGACCTTTGACAAATTTTTCGGCAGCCTGTCGGCCATACAGGCCGTAACAATAACACAATGAAACAACTTCTCCAGTTCAAAAACCAAACACACGGTAAAGTAGGGTTATCATCCTACGGCCCAAATTCATCACCATCGACGGTCATCACTTTGCCAACGATCGTAGCTTTGGAATAAACGACGTCAATATTAAATGCCCGACCTGCATTTCAGGTTGACAATGCCACCATGGCACACAGAGGAGCGAGCACAACCATTGCATGGCACATTACTCTTACACAGCGACAAATAAAGTGATGTTCACATCTACGTGGACCGTTGGCAAGTCCCACATGGCAAGGGTTTAATACTAAGAATTTAATTGCAGGTTGGATACGTGATCTCTACCACAGCTCGAGACCGGTGCCATTTAATGAACTAGTGACCTGTCCATTATCACATTTAATGCTTGTCAGCAAAAACGACGTGACAGTAACCCTTGCAAATTCATATTCTTATCACCATTTAAATTCACCATAGTATTATTAACATCTATCCATAGTTTTTCATTATAATGTTTACATGATATGGTTATCAAATCCGATATATTACAAGGTTGGTAACATTTGCAACGTATATTATAGTTTGGACTTAATGCCAATGTTTGCATTGAATTACAAATGTTTCGCATAGTTATTCTATTCCAATGTTTACGTCGTATTAAAATAATCCCTATATATGTTTAAATGTTAACACTAGATCGAGGATCGGTATAGTCATACTCTTGTATCTATAAAGGTTGGAATATATTGTATCGTGTCAATAGGATAATAATATATGTAATTCAAAGTTTAATCGCCTTATATTTAATATAATGTTTGGTGTTAGTTAAATCTGTATATATTCATGTTCTTTGTTTATTTCAAATATGTGTTACATATAGATAGTTTCTAGGATAGGATCTATAGATTCATAACATTCAAATGGTATAATGGTAGATAGGAAGTTGATTCACATTGCTTAGTATGGCTATTTATATATAGTTTTCAAGAGCTTACGAGCTCATAATTAATATATATAATTTAGTATTGTGAAAACAATTACTACATGACTTCCTATCAAACATTAATTATGCGATTTGATGGAGTTGTGCCATTTTGGTACTATCATTAAATGACAACAACTAGAGAACTACCACAACAGAATTAGTTAGTACAAGGACGACGACAGAACCAACTAAGTACAATGACGACTGCAGTGACAATGCTGCTATTTAGATGCTTATTCATACAGCCAACTTGGGTTGATTTTACTCAAATACAAGACGAATCATGGAAAGAAAAAGTGTAAGCATGCGAATCGTACCTGTATGCTTTTATAAATGCAATAGTCTTTAATTATTCTATTTTTATTCTCAGACGATGAATTTGAACTCACACGAACTGGAATTTATTGCAATCATGAAACTTCTTACCTGTCGTCTAGACATAGAACAGGTCCAATGTTTTAGCGTATAGCTAAGTAAGCTTCGGGGTCCCTCATAGGACTCCCTTGGACAGTAAAGAAGCAAACTGTCAGTATCATCTCAGAGAAAAAGTATCATATCATATTTCTAACCTGGTATTTCATTATTACATCAATCATACTTCTCATTGCATCAAAAAGTGTCACATCAAAAGTCTGATCTAATTATGCATTTAACTATCTTAATGATAGTTGTTACGGATGCAATTAAGTTGTCACTATCGCCTTAGTTATATCAGAAATAAATTTGTGTTAGTACAAACAGCTGTTTATTTAACATTGTTACTTTCAGCAATTACTATTTCCGCAATTATTGCTATTAACTAAAAATTTTAATTTTTATGAAAATTCGGGATGTTACATCAAGCTCCACACTTCGCTCGCTTTAATCACAAAAACAATGGAAATAATGAAAAATAGTCCGTCGAATAAAAAAACTTCCGCAAACTGTCGCTTGTATAGCAAACATGTCGGAATGTTTTGATATTTATAGGTTTTAAAATATAACCTTCCGTCGGATATCAGACAGCTTGAACTTAGTTATCGTTGGAGAGTAGCTATCAGATATATCCGACGACATGAACTTAGTTACCATTGGAGAGTAGCTGTCAGATATCCGACATGCTAGGGCTATCACATGACGTCGGATATCCGACTCCCGGGAACCTTAATATGTGGTCGGATATCCGACATCAGCGGGCTTAATATTAGTTCGGATATCCGACGACATTGGTCACTATTCTAGGGGTCTTGTCAAATATCCAAGGGACGTCGGATATCAGACAAACCCTTCGCTCCATTTAAAAAAAAATCATCAAATTTTGTTATTTTTAAGGTCAAATCCGACGACACAGACCTTTTCGTCGGATGTCGTCGGATTTTCTCATCGGATTTTGGGTTCAAATCTTGTAGTGTGAGGAGTATTTCACACCAAATTGACTTGATACTAGGTTCAAGTCTTCCCAATAAGGCACCCTATTGGATGACTCCAACAGAGAGTGAAGAAGTCAATCGACAAGTACATGATACTTGATAGAGGACTAATACGAGAAAGTCTAAGTCCCTGTGTTGTACTAGCAGTGCTAACACCGAAAAAGAGTGGTGAATGGAGAATGTCAACATATTCACAAGAAATAAATAATATCACTATCAAGTATAGGTTCCCCTTACCAAGGATGGATGATCTCATGGATTAATTGTGTGGAGACAAGTACTTTCAAAGATAGATTTGAAAAGTGGGTATCATAAAATTTGAATAAGGGAAGGGGATGAGTGGAAGATAGCCTTCAAGACAAAGGATGGACTGTTTGAGTGGTTAATTATGTTGTTCAATTTGACCAATGCTCCCAACACTTTTATGAGACTTATGAATGAAGTATTGAAACCATTTTGGGGAAGTTTGTTGTCATGTACTTGGACGACATTCTAAGCTTTAGTAGAACCAAGGAATAACATTTAGAGGATGTGAGAAAGGTGTTGTAGTGGTTGAAGGAAGAGGAACTACTAATAAATTTCAAGAAGTGTATGTTTCTAAAGGAGGAGTTAGTATACTCAGGTTTTGTGGTTTCCAATGAAGGCTTGAAAATGGATCCCAAGAAGGTGAGGACCATTTTGGATTTCCCAACACCTAAATGATTCTTCGATATGAGAAGTTTCCTTGGTTTGATGAGATTCTAAAGGAAATTTATTTGAAACTTCAGTTAGATTTGTGCACCCCTTACAAAATGTATGAAGAAAGGGACTTTCCAGTGGACGGTAGCAACAATGAAGTCATTCAAAAATATGAAGAAGAAGGTAATGGAACAATCAGTTTTAGCACTTCTAAATTTTAATAAATTGTTTCAAGTTGATTGTGATGCAAGTGGCGTAGTGATTAGAGGTGTTTTGAGACAAGAAAGAAGGCTAATAGCATTTTTCAGTGAGAAATTGAATGAATCCAAGAAGAAGCACTTTGTCTATGACCAAGAGTTCTATGTTATTGTACAAACCTTGAATAAGTGGCGACATTACTAGTTACCGAATGAGTTTGTCTTGTTTACCAATCACAAGGCAATGCAGTACATCAACAATCAAGGTAATTTAAATCATAAGCATTCAAAATGGGTAGAAGTTTTCCAAAGTTACTTGTTTGTATGGAAACACAAGTCTGTCAAATCAAATAGAGTTGCAAATGCATTAAGCCGGAGGATAGTGTTGCTAAATACTTTTCCAGTAGAAGTTGTTAGCATGGAATGCATGAAATATTTGTAAGCAGAGGATGCAGATTTTGCAGAATCCTAGAAGGAATGCAAGGAACCTTGGAACATGGACATAACAATGTATTCGAATTTCCATGTCTATGAATGATTCTTGTTTAAGAATCAACAATTGTGCATTCCATGGAGCTCATTGAGATTGAACCTCATGAGAGAATTGCATAGCAGAGGTTTGGGTGGACACTTTGGCATTGATAAGACCACATTGTGGTCAAGGAATGATATTTTTGGCCCAACACCAACAAGTATGTTAGGAAAAAATTTCAAAGTAGTAGGGTTTGTCAATTGGCAAAGGGAAGGAGTCAAGACATTGGACTGTATATCTTGTTGTCGATACCAAAGAGACCATGGGAAGATATAAGTATGGACTTTATTTTGAGACTTCCTAGGACATAGAGAAGCCATGATTCCATGATGGTTGTGGTGGAAAGGTTATCAAAGATGGCACATTTCATACCATGCAAGAAGACAAATGATGCTACTAAGGTGGCTATGCTATTTTTCCAAGAGATTGTGAAATGTTGAGAAGTATCACTTTTGATAGAGATACCATATTCCTTGGACATTTTTGGAGAATACTTTAGAAGAAGATGGGTTCCAAGTTGTTTTACAATTCAGTGTACCATCCACAAACATATGGACAGGACGAGGTGACCAATCATAGTCTTGGAAATGTTTTGAGAAGTTTGAGTGGAGAAAGGCTAGGACAGTGGGATTTGGTCTTAGTCTGGAATGAATTATCTTATAACGATTCAATGAACAAATATATTGATAAGAGTATTCCATGTTGTTTATGGCATATCACCAAAAGAAGTGGTGGATTTGGTTACATTGATTAATCTAGAGGACAAAAGGAGTCTTGATGCAAACAAATTTGGTGAGGGCCTATAGGAAATGAATGACTAGTTCAAGAGGAATCTACAATAGATCAATGTCAGATACAAGTAAAAGGAAGGTAAGTGGAGAAGACACAAATTTTTTGAGGAAGGTGAACTGGTAATGTCCCATTTGAGAAAAGAAAGATTCCCTAGAGGCACATATCGTAAACTCAAATAAAAGAAAATTGGGCCATGTAGGAATATTTTTTATAATGCATATAAATTGGAGTTACTAGCATATTTTGACATTTCCCCTATATTCAATATAGAATACTTGTATGAATTTCATGAGGGAACAAAATACGATGAAGAAGGAACCCTAGAAGAATGGAAGAGACAATTGCAAGTCAAGCCACCTAACACTAGTAGAAAAAGTGAGATAAATGACTAAAAAAAATACTAAAAATCGCATTTAAATGACTAAATTTAGTCACATGACTAATATTCATTTATTTCCAGTCACTTATAACGTGACTAAAATTTTTTAGTCATATATTGGTCGTTCTAATTGATCATTTTGGTCGTATATTTAGACAATGATTGTTGTTAAACTGGGACATCTGTTTAGTCATTGATTGTTGTTAACTAGTCATTTATTTAGTCATTGATTGTTGTTAACTGGTCATGTATTTAGTCATTGATTGTTTTTAATTGGTCATTAATTTAGTCATTGATTGCGGTTAACTGGTCATTTAGTTAGTCCTTAAGTGTAGTTAGCTGGTCATTTATTTAGTCATTTATTTAATCATTGATTGACGTTAACTGGTCATTTAATTATTCATTGATTTATGTAGATAGGGAACAGAGGAATCGAACCACCAACCTCCTTCCTGTAAGGTAGGTGCTCTTCTATTGAGCTAGTACCATTTAAAAATATGAACACTTTTCACCATAGAAATTCAAATTATAAGAACTTGTGATATAATAAACAACAATGATAGATTAAGTATTAGAAAACCACTAAAGCTATTAGACAACATATTCCAAATGAACTATGGCAGCGTAAACGAAATGAAAATTTAGGCATGTCCACTCTATCTAGTAATTAAAAATATATGCAGTTAGTGGTGCAATCAAAAGCAATATTACCAATTTGAAAAACAATTTTGTACACCTACAAACAACCACAAGGCTTCTGTAGTAACATAAGCAATTTTGGTGCTTTTTCTAACAAAGGAGTCAAGGTATGGAAAGTATGAAAACATGCCCATGTCCATTTTATCGAGCAATTTAAAGTATGCACACTCAGCAGTACCATCAAAAGTTGATTATACCAAAATGAAAAGAAATATGTACTGCAAACAACAAAAGAGCTTCTCTATTACCACAAACAAGCTTAATGCTTTTCCTAAGTTAAAACTCAAACAGAGATGACATGGTATAAGCTCTTTCTAGGGGAAAAAAAATGAAAGAAAACCCGAGAGAGTGAAAAAAGATTCAAATCAACTTTGGAAGATCAAATCCTTGACAATATAGATATAATGTTCTTCCTCTCCTATTAAAAAGTGTTTCCTATTGAAATTACTAAAATTATTCCCACTAACCCATAGTTTTTTAAAGCTAGTAAAGCTGGTCACTAGTACAAAATGAGAAATTAGTGACTAAAATTCACATATAAACGACTATGTTTTAGTCGACGACTAATAGTAGCTAATTTCCACTATCTTATAGCTCGACTAACTTAGTCGTATTTATTTTAGTCATTAATAGTTTCCTTATTTAGTCGTATATTTGGTCATTGATTTAGTCATTAATTGCCACAATTAATGACTAAATCAATGACCAAATATACAACTAAATAAGGCAACTATTAATGACTAAAATAAATAGGACTAATTATTCGAGCTATAAGATAGTGGAAATTAGCTACTAATAGTCATTTATATAGTCGTTTATATGCAAATTTTAGTCATTTTTTTAGTCACAAATTTATCATTTGTAGTAGTCATTATTGTTGTTAATTGGTCATTTATTTAGTAATTGATTTTGGTTAACTAGTCATTAACTGTAGTTAACTGGTCATTTTTGTAGTCATTGATCGTTGTTAACTAGCTATTTATTTAGTCATTGATTGTTGTTAATTGGTCATTTAATTAGTCATTGATTTTGGTATATAGGGCACGAAGGAATCGAACCACCAACCTCTTGCCTTTAAGGAAAGTGCTCTTCCATTGAGCTAACACCCTTAAATAGAAGAATCAAAGTTAATGGAGTAGGAAGAAAAATCATGCGAGTTATTCAAACGTTACATAGTAAACCCGGTAGATACAAAATGAATTACAGACTACTGGTAACTATTCCCTCCAAGTTCCCACTCATGGAAAGCCATAAAATTTAGGATCTCCCCTTAATTAAAAATTCCCTATTCTGGATGCCAAAAGGAGAAACCTCGGAGAATATATGGGTAGATAGGCTTCACCCTACTGGAGTGACAAATAAAAGAGTCAACAAAATCAAAGGCAGACTAACTATAAAGAATAGCACCACCATTGCAGATCCCTCTGTCTGGCCTTCTTCCTCTTCAATTATAGAATGAGCCAAGACTTCATAGAAGCCTAATAGTAAGTGCCCCAATTCAAAAAATAAAATATAAGAGACTCCAGAACATGGAGACCTAAGGGAGATTATACAGTTGGAGAAGAATACAAGTAGATGTGGAAGCAAGCAGACAACACTAGGCTTCATGCACACAATTGGAAATACTTGGGGCAAAACATTCAATCCCAAAAATGAATACTTTCTTTTGGCTCTTAGCTCACAACAAGCTAGCTAGTTTGCCTATTGTCAGTGAAAGCAAGTTTGAACCAACAAATAAATTTTTTGAACGGATAGACTTTTGTTCCTCTGCTCCTTTTTGGGAATCATCCTATCTGAACCTATATGTATACTGCTCAAGCCTCACAATTGTTTTATTTAAAATAGTAATAAACATTTCATGTTTCCCAACATATCAAAACTTTATATATGTATGTTTATTGTAGTTAAATAGTACACAGTAAAATGAAATTTCATTTGACAATGTTCACACATTATAAATGCTGAGTTGGACTAAGTTAGAATACATGGCAGATTATATCATTGTAACAAAAAAGAAAAACATATCTACAGAAGTGATAGACACTGCTGACAAGATAAACTAAGGCCATTTTTGAAGCAACTTCACGGCCTCACCCACTATAATGTGTTGTCTAATTAATCATAATCAGAAGGTATAATACTATAATCTAAAGTAAAATCCATTCCTACCATAATACAATTGTTTTAAAGCTCTCTACCTTGTTCCTGAAGCACATGCCTTAGCTTGGACATTTTCATTTGCAAATGGAGGTATGGCAGAGTTGTCAACCTTGTTTTCAATTTTATAGGTACCATTCTCCCTTGCATTTGAGCCCTTACCAGCACCAATATCCGAATAAAAGAAGTCCACAAAATTATTAAAATATGTTTTTTAAACAATATACAGTATATGCATCGATGCCATGTTCTTTCCCACTTGTTTTGCAATTCACACTCACTTAACTTTTTACCTTGTATACATACTACATATGCCATTTCTAGTTATGCATTTTATGTGATATACTTGTAGTCTTTGCAATAAAAAGAATTTTTTCATGTAATTTCCCTATAACCTTGGGCAAGAAGAAAATAGATAACATGTTTTACATTACTACATTTTAAATAAATAACATAGGCACACCATAAGAAGATACAATTTCTAAAATCTAGACAAATAAATCTAAATCAAAGTCATGTGTATTGGTTTATTATAATGGGCATGATTTTATTCAATGGTACTCACTATAAAAAAGTGGTCTGTGGCAATATCATACCTTGTAAAATAGAACAATAGCTTGCTCTATTAACAGATCCACGACCCATTAAAGATCCCCCCCTTCAACCTCAACCTTGATTTCCAGATCTGGGTCTGGCATCCATAGAGTTTTGAATGCTTGTGTTTTGTAAAAATAGAATGCATTATGAAGCATCAGATCTTTGAATGTATAAGTGCATTAACCAAAATCATCACAAGCAAAACTATGTTGAGAATTCCCTTTTAATATTAATGCAAATACAACATAGAAAATCTAACCAACATACTAGACCATAAGAGAGCAAAAATAGAATTCCTAACCCTAAAAAGACATTTGCACTAGTTAAATTACAACAATAATCATCCCCAAATAAATGATAAGGGCTTCAAAATAATTTGCACTAGTTAAATTACCACAATAATCATCCCCAAATAAATAATAAGGGCTTCAAAATATGTTATTTCATATAAAAAACAAAATATAGCATAGGGAGTAATTTGGGTTCTTAGTGGTAAGTTACAAGAACAACACATGCCAGGACATTAAAATAGCATCCGCATAATATAATCTCTATGAAAATTAATGGAATTACGAAGAAAAAAATCGAGAATAAATTTTAAAAATAAAAAATACAACATGAATAATCACCTCACTCGTTGATGTAGTGTCCATCATGACAGAAGCTATGACAGGAGGAGGGGAAACTGGGGAAACTTGCAAAATCATCCAATCTGGGCAAGCATATTTGGGATTCAAGCCCAACATTTTGCACTCTTCATCAGTTATTCGCTTTAAAACATTTAGAACTTGCATAGAGTTGAAACAAACTTGATTACGTCATTATAGATATAAAACTCAGAGCTCTCTATATATAGTATTTCAATAATGGAACGCAAATCACCCAACTGGCCTATCAAATGATAGGGGCTACCTGTTCTGCCGAAAGTTGTTGTTTCCTCTCCGCGGGCTTTGGAATTAGTTTTTCTTGGTCATCTCCTTTCTTGCGTGGAGCTTTATATTCCGCAATTATTTTCATTCCATCAATAGATATCTTGGGTTGTTGAGCACCACAACCTCCATGACACTTCTTCTTAACCTCTTCATCACCATCATGTCCTTGATCCTCATCAATCACATCTCCACCCTCGCATTTTGTTTTATTCTTACAACAATCCAAAACTTTTTTTAACTTGTGTTTTGGGTTCTTGACTTTCAATGCTTGTTTGAAACGATGGTCATCCTGTCAAAGAGAAAGAAGCATTAGAACAATATGCTTAAGATATGCAGGACAAAACTAAAATTTTAATACAATATCCACCAGAATTTTACTGTTTCAAGTTTTGCTTTGACCAGAATTACGCCACCAGAATCAAAAAATACAACCTATGTCATGCCCTATAATCACTTAGCTCAAAATATACCATCCTATATCCAAATCCTAGGCTCTATCGAGCGCCGAGAGGGATCAAATCTCTTAAGGTGCAAACCTCCTTAGGTATTGCACTCAAAAAGGGGTTTGCACTTTGAGAGATTTGATCACTCTCGGCGCTTGATAGAGCCTAGGATTTGGATCTTTTTATAAGATTGAAAACTCTAATTCTTCATTACACAAATTGAGTAAGTCGTACTAAAATGATCTATTAAGTATTAATAACAGTCATGGAAAGCCAAAGACAGTTCATATACCCTTACTAGTGGATTGCAAATATAGAAATATTTTTTAAAAATACAATATATTAACATGAAATGAAATCCTACACTATCTACAACATTCAAAGGGACACAAATCAAATGTTCTTCCTAACTAGGGTTCAATACTCACTGGATGATACCCTTCAGGTTCAATTTCACTTGGTAAAATGGCAGAAAGAATTACAACCCCCCCAAATATAAGTACTACCATTGCAGTAAAATTTACTAACATGGCTTCGGAACCATATCTATATAACCCTGAACTCTCAAGGAAGGTAAGCTTCTCCAGAAACCCAAGTTCTATTGTTTTTATTGCAAACAGATATATCAAAACCCCAAAGAAGACATGCCATGGGATAATAGCAGCCTTTATGGGATCCAGTGCACCAGGATAGAAGAAACGAAGAATCCAACCAACCACCGAAAAGAATTTTTAAAAAAATCAGCATATGAACAAACCGGGACTGTGTTTGGATTCCATAATAGAATGCAATGAGTATTTTGACAGAGGAAATGTAAATGAAATTACAGGAAATCCATGTTCTTGTATATCAAATAAGAAAATGGTGTCAAGACCTAGCCATGAGTGCCAGCTATAATATAGATTCATGATTCTACTCTCATTATGGTATTTAAAACCTGTGTATATTCCAATGATCCTAAACCCAAAGCAAGCAAATGTAGAGAAAAATGTTTTTTTTTTGTACTCTATGTCTCCAGGAAGGACTTTGTAAAAGTGACGAATCTCATGGACTAATCAGGATGTCCGTATCTCATGACTTATGATTTTATCTCCAAGGAATTGATGCACCAGATGCGGCTTGGGAAAAGTTGGAAACCATATCTAGTAAACACAACGAAATGTGAGTTCAGCAGCTTGAAAATGAGTTGGTTTCTTTAAATTCAAGTGATTTTCTTGCATTCAAGACTATCTATCTAAATTCAGAACCCTCAAACTCGTGAATGAAGAATGCAAGATATCTAAACCAGAAAAAACAATGAATTTATGTTATTCTATCTAAGCTTGGTCCTACGTATTCTATTTTTGTATATACCTTTTTCTCCAACAAAGAACCCTCTCTTGAATATTTTTGTGATGCTTTAATTAAAGAGCAAGATAAGCTTCTGCATCTTGGAGTAATCAACACATGATGTACATCTATCAAAGCCTTAGTGGCACAACATAAGAATAAAACCAAGCATCCCGATAAGCAACATCCTCACAAACAATAAGCAAAACAAGGATCCTAAACACTCTCAGCCAACTCATCCTTCCAATGGTGACAAGGGAACCAAATTGAAAGGTAAGAAGACTAAGCACCATTGAAATTTTTGTGGGAAGGATGGCCATGTGGATTCAAAATGTTTCAAGAAGATGGAATCCTTGGAAGCAATAATGAATAAGAACAATATCAACCTTGATTCTTCTTCTAGCTCTAATTCTCATGGACATGCACTTTCCACTTCTTGTTTTCCTTTAATGCATCTTCTTCTTCTTCTTTTAATGAGTAGCTCCTTGATTTTGGATCATCTCACTAATATGGCTAAGAGTAAAGCCATTTTTTATGCTCTAAATGAATGTAATGCCAAACAAATATTTATTAGTGATGATAGATATTTTAATGTTGTAGGATATGGAGTAATTCAATTGTATGATGGTCAGTTAAAAGATGTATTATGTATTGCAAGTATTTCCTACAATTTGTTGTTAGTCCATCAAATCACTCATTCTAGTGAGATAAGACTATAGATTTTACATCTCACCAAGTTGTAATAAGGGATTTCAAAGATCCTAAGCATGTCCTAGGAACCCGAATCATTGACGATACTACCAAGTTGTATAGATTCAAAAACTATAGGTCATCATCTTTTACGTTAGTTTGTATTAATTAAATAGTTTTAAGGTGAGAAAATTTCCCTCTTTATCAACATTTCCTTATTGCTCCAACTGGTTAGAGCAATTCTGGCCAAGTCCGACTTGACCTTCCTTGGACTTCCTAGCACTTATCAACACTGCAATTGATTCAATTCAAACTCCATAAGGAGTCTTTTAAAAGTCCATTATATGCCCTTGCACCTCATTCTACTATGATACTTTCTTTCCTTTCTCGTAGAAATATTTTCCACAATTCTGAACCACATACTTAATTCACACATGGGAATGCCTCATTCCTTAATTGATAGCTCTTACATGGACACTATGTCATTATCATGAACCACATGATGGGACCACATACTCGAATGTTGTATTCTATTAGTGACAGCTTGTGGATGAATAAAATTCTCTTACCCATTCTCATTACTTACTCATAAGTTGTCGGTTCATATCCAACTTCTCTTAGCATGCAATCACTTTCCCACAAGGATGATTCGCCTATCACCTTGACATGTTGCATGTTCCTCATATGTTGTACAAGTCCATACCTTCTTGAGCATTCTCGTATGGAATACAATATCCATATCCCATAGTAAATATTTTCTATGGTTTTTCCCTACAATTCAAAATGTATGCATTAAGCACAATATTACTTTGGATGCATTCTTATCCATGCCACCAATGTCCCTTCCAATCTCTTTTATTCTTTCCTGACTATAAATGGTTGGTGCTCCTCCATCATACATGTTCCAAACTATGCCTCCACATTATTTTGAGAGTATCATTACATTATGAGAATTACACAATTTTGATTTTCATGCATTCTGGGAACCACACAAATTGACTTTTTTTGTCAAAACAAGGTTATATGCACTTTTCTATTCTGATCTCTGGGGCATCTAAATTACCAATTCAGATTCTGAATGTTCACCATTATTCCCTCCTGGATAATATTTCCAACTCCTATATTCATGCTCCATTATGATTCCGTATATGGAATTTACACCCTTCCAAAAATGTCATCTTCACCCAATTCTGCACTTTTCCCACAGGTGCAATTAGCATCGGTGGCCAACTTCATCCACTTGTAGAAGTAAATATAGAGAGAACTAGAAAAAAATTTCTACCAAGAAAAGTTAGTCCATATAATAAGGATCACTCATCAATTTTCAGATCGCTAGTCCGATGTACAAGTCATCCTCTATAAAATTTAGGGTTTGACTACTTTTGACTTTTGCAACTTTTCAAAATCTTGGAATTTTTGGCAAAAATGCCTATCTCCCAAACTAAGCATTTCTGGAAAAAATTCTTCTAACAAAATTTGCTTGTTTTAATGAGTAGATAAAATGTCGAATTCAATCATTTTTCTGTTTTCGACATCTAGGGTCACTTTTGCCTCCTACAAGCTTTTCAAAATCCTCAAAAAGTGCTCCGGAATAGTGCAGTTTGGCCTTCTTTTGCATCTCGGCTTCACACATTTTGGAATTTGGCTCCAAGATTCCAAATTTAACTGCGTTCATTGTCCATGACCGCACCATAGAAATTTTGTCCCAAATCGAGCTTCCATGTGGTCTCGGGACACCGATCTTTGAAAGTCCCTATTTCAAAATTTCCGCCAAATCGTAGAAAAATTGGATCAAGCCTCTCACGGCTGCTTTTGTGACCTTCTCAAATGGATTCCCAATGCTGCAAGTCTTATCCAATTCTGAGTTGAGTTGCTCACATTATGTCTAAAAAAAAATTCGATCTCTATACTTTTTTTCCGATTTCGCGCAATCTAGCGCATAAGTTCCATGCCATTTTCCAATTTCTGCTGCCTGCAAATCTCCCTGGAAAACTGCTCAAATTCTTTGTTTCGGAAGAATTTTCGATTTGTCTCCAATCGGCACACTTTTCAACTTGTCACCGACCCATTTTGACATGATTTTCATTTTGTCATCAATCGGCGCAATTTTCACTTTGTCGTCGATGGACGCAGTTTTCACTTTGTCACCGATCTACACAATTTTCAATTTTTCGTCGACATGTTTCGATGACTTTTCACTTTGTAACTAATCGACGCAAATTTGAGCTTTCCGATGACCTGTTTCAATGAATTTTTGAATTTTTCATCGATCGACGCAACTCCACAATTTTCGCTAACACACACTTGTGCAAAAAAACTCAAAAAATTAGAAAAATTTACCTTTCCTCTATGATGATCAATGCTCGGCAGGAAACAATCTTACCTTTGCAAACTATTAGATGTAGCCCATGCAGGCCCAATGTTGCAACCTGTGGCTCCAATACCACGCTGTCACGTCCCCTCCCATCAATCCCACTCTGGGAAGGGAACATGACTAAAAATATGGGCTTTTCAAAAACTCAGACCCATCATCAAATGTACAATTCATAATCAAGTAAAATGAAACCAATTTTACATATGTGCAGATGTATAATACAATAAACATGCACAGCGGAATTAAACCATATCCACACACACATCTAGCATTCATTCATCAGCATAATAATAACAATAAATAATTAAAGACATTGCAAAATCAATACAAGAGAATACTTATCTTGATGTGAAGTTGTCCCGAGCAACTGGCTATGCAACTGCAACGTTCCACCCAGCCATAGGCCAATTGTGCTCATCAATCTCTCAGCACAGTTTCCACCCCCAAGATAGGCATGATTTCTACAAGGAAAAAGGGAACAACAACTAACACATAGCCAAGTCTATACACATCTAATCCAAGCCAGTCTATAGCTAGGTTTATCAGGTTGTTAAAGCAATAGGAAGGAAGAATTTCTAAACTAGTGAGCTCAACCACAGAGCTATGGGTACCTCTACAAGATCTAGCTAACTTGGCACCCACGATACCTACACACCCAACACAAGGAAGTATTCCCTTCACTGCTACACAATCCCTCAGGCCATACCTTCCCTTCTAGTGTTCTTCAAGGTGTGCATAGAAAAGTAGCCAAATCCCTTTGATCTTTGTGAGGTTACACTCTTCACTAGGTTTATCAAGCCAATTCTAATCCTCTTCCACTCCTAGTTTCTTACACACACAAGTTCAATCCAAAAAAAATGATGCATCTAACAGCAAGGCACCAATGTTGGGCTTAGAAAAACGTTTTTAACTATGGGATTTACAAAATAGGATTCCCATGGGTTCTTTCAATTCGTGGCACACCAAAAATGACCTTTGAGAGGGGAAATCGACCCTTGGGGAACAAATTCGGTTTTCCCACAGGTATATGGGCATTCAAAGCGAAAAAAAATGGCCTCTATGCACCCCCAAATCATGACTCCCTTCCTCCCAATAATTATGCAACACAAAAACGACTTCCCAGCTATGGAAAATGAGGGAAAACTCAGGAAAAACGTGAGGGAAAACACCCAACAATCTCCCCACTCGTGAGAGAGAAAAACTCATGCATGAAAAATGACTTGGGGAGCAATTTAGTGGGTGTTTTCTTGCCCAAGAAACCAAAATAATATTTTCAAAATTGATGCCTTACCCATACTCGAAATTGTATAGCCATACCTCTCCATTTCCCAAAATAATAACTACTTCAACCAACTCTTGGAAGAAATAAATGATTGGGAGCAAAAGTCAACATGGGTAGTTGATAGTTCATGGGTTCTCTCATTGACACTTGTCTTGACACTATTGGCTCAAGGGTTTGAATATTTTCCCTCCCTATTCCTTGTAAAAAACATGCCCCCTTCCTCTTGTTGCATTGCATAGCTAGTTGTGGGTATTTTTATTAAAATACATATTTACATGATATTTGTAATTTCTATCGTGCCATGCTAGCACACAACCCCCATGCATCGATATTTTTAATTGGCGATACACAAACAATAAATCCATGGTAGGGCCTTGGCCTGGAGCTCCTCACCATGATTTTATAACGATATTACATCATTTATAATTTTAATGCGATGGGGTCAAAATTATGATATTACACATCTTGTTTGGTGTCTTTATTTTTATTAATATTCATTAAAAAACAAAAAGAACAATAAAAGTTTATTATATTTCTATGAAGTAAATATAACCAAAAAAAATGGACTAACATATACATATTATAAAAAAAATAACACTTTCTATATGTTTTTATTTTTATTTTTTATAAGAACTTTCTACTACAATTCTCATAGGCCTTATCACTCATTGTTTGAAAATGCTTGTTGTAGTATAAATATGACATAGTTGATGTACAAAACAGGATTCCCATGGGTTCTTCCAATTCATGGCACACCAAAAACGACCTTTGAGAGGGGAAATGGACCCTTGGGGAACAAATTCGAGTTTCCCACTAGTATATGGGCATTCAAAGGGAAAAAAACGGCCTCTATGGACTCCCGAATCATGACTTCCTTCCTCCCAGTCATTCTGCAACACAAAAACGACTTCCCAACTATGGAAAATGAGGGAAAACTCAGGAAAAACGTGAGGAAAACGCCCAGCAAGCTCCCCACTCGTGAGAGAGAAAAACTCATGCATGAAGAATGACTTGGGGAGCAATTTCGTGGGTGTTTTCTTACCCAAGAAACCAAAATACGATTTTCAAAATTGATGGGTTTCCCATACTCGAAATTGCATAGCCATACCTCTCTATTTCCCAAAATAACAACTACTTCAACCAACTCTTGGAAGAAATAAATGATTGTGTACAAAAGTCAACATGGGTAGTTGATAGCTTGCACGGGTGTGGCTCATTGGTGATTCGCTTGATATGAAGTCACATGTTGTAAACAGAGGTCACGAGTTCAAATCACACCCGGGCTTACCCGTGTCCCATGCTTGCGGGCGGTTGGGTGGCACCTAGGGGTATAGTGGTAGCGGGATTGGATCCCTGGACCCCGTGTCACGTGGGTACCATCCCAATCCCCAGTTGCCGATTCCCCTAGTTAAAAAAAAAAAACATGGGTAGTTGATAGTTCATGGGTTCTCTCATTGACACTTGTCTTGACACTATTACCTCAAGGCTTTGAATATTTTCCCTCCCTATTCCTTCTAAAAACCATGCCCCCTTCCTCTTGTTGCATTGCATAGCTAGTTGTGGGTATTTTATATTAAAATACATATTTACATGATATATTTAATTTCTATCATGCCATGCTAGCACGCGAACCCCGTGCATCGATATTTTTAATTGCCGATACATAAACAATAAATCCATGGTGTGGCCTTGGCCTTGAGCTTCTCACAATGATTTTATAACGATATTACATCATTTATAATTTTAATGCGATGGGGTCAAAATTAGGATATTACACATCTTGTTTGGTGTCTTTATTTTTATTAATATTCATTAAAAAACAAAAAGAGCAATAAAAGTTGATTAATATTTCTATGAAGTAAATATAACCAAAAAAATCAATTTAATAATTTATGGACTAACATATACACATTATAAAAAAATAACACTTTCTATATATATATATATATATATATATATATTTTAATTTTTTATAAGAACTTTCTACTACAATTCTCATAGGCCTTATCGCTCATTGTTTTGAAAATGCCTGTTGTAGTATAAATATGGCGTAGTTGATGGATCCAATGGATTTATTTTTGTGTTGTAAGTGGAAAGGACATCTATATGTTATTTTCACTATATCTATCATAATATTGTAAAATATTTCCCTTATCACTAACTTATAGCAGTAATGTCGATCAACTACAGACCAATTCATCATCATTTACATTGTTTGTATTTTTTCTTCTTAAAAATCCATTTTGTTCTCTTGTTGTTGTTCCCTGGAAAACATTGAACATATGAGAAATAAAATGTTTGAAATCTATTAGCTCTTGTTAAGAAGTACTTTATTGCTAAAGAGTCAAAGAAAAATGTTGATCACCTTTTTATCCATCTAATTCCCTTGTTTTGTAACATTTCCATAAAGGTTTTCCATTATTTTCCACTCGGATTACACACAATCTTACCTAGCATTTTTAAGCTTTTGCTTTGCAAGACACATGTTAACCAATACACAAGATTTAAACCAACAAATAATTCAAAAATACTACTTTTATATTGAAGCTTCAAGTATCATGCTTTCCCTCACAGTTGTTCCTATAATTTTATTTCATTGATCTTTCATTAGCCATCGTGTATTAACAAACGACCTACATAATAAAACATGCAAGTTATGAAATATTTTTTACAAAGTATGTAAAGAATTTTAGCCTAAAACTGTAATAAGATCCTAAACATTTTTAGGTTGAGTAGTGCACTATATACAAAGATACACATCAGTGTGCATGACACATTAATAAGCATGGAATATCTTCATTTGGAGGGATCACCATCTTCATTTGAAGGGATCACCATGTACCTCTATGCACAACTATAAAAAAAAAAACACTTATTGATACATTTGTAGGTTTGTATGCCAAGTGGTGCACTCTACAATACAAAATGCATCAGTGTGTTTATATTATATAATGTGAATTTTGAAACTCAAATATGTTTAGAAAATATAACAGGGATTGGTTTTGGAATCCAAGGCAAGGAGGGCCCTAATCCATTAAATATTCTTTTCATCACAATCATCATTGAGGCCAACAAGCACACTAATCAACAAATACCCAAAGCCCCCAAAAAACAAATATCATTGTGAAAGGGTAAAGAAACTAAACCCATGCTGCTAGGGTTTGTAGAAACACAAAACTAAAGGAAAACAACAACAAAGATAATGTTTGCAACATTGAATTCAAATCTCGCTAGCTCATTCGGTTAAGGTGTGGGTCTCGTCAGCAGGGCGACCTGGGTTCAATTCCCCTTAGGGATGAACTAGTTGGGAGGAGACACCCAAAATCCAACCATTCGAGGGTTGGTGTGGCCCTAGCCGATTGCGATCCCTGGGTGATTTTGATGGATTAGATGCCCCTGGGTCATGATTTATTAGACCAAAGTCCACTCCCGCAAGTCAGGGAGAGCATAATTATCAATACAAATGCACAAAAACTTTGATTGTCCAAACCAAGGAATCAAATTCATGTAAAATCCTCACCTCTTTGCATTGCCGACAAGTAATAATAAAGAACTCTAATACGATTGTTCAACATTTTTATGGCACTGTGAATTCTCGTTAGGTGTGTAGCCATTGCAGTTAGAAAACTTTTACCATAAGTTCTAGAAACTATTCTTCCATGTCAATTTCAATATAAAAATGACACCCATCAAATCACTCCCTAGTAAGACACCCATTGTGTAGTATCTGAGCGTACATCTGAGGGTTTTAGGTGTGCAATGTGATCAACAGAAATCCACTCCGCCTCCACACTCTACAGAAAAATGTAACCTTATATTGTGACATCAGCACACAAAATAAGGGGACCTATTAAAAATTATCTATATCGGTAATGCACTACAGTAGAGTACACATCATACCTCTATAGTGTAGTTTGACTTCACAAAAATCAATGATGGAACTCCCTCAATAATATGCAGCTCTGTACAATCAAGGAATAATCCATGGATTAGATATACATAATAAGAGAAGAAATGAATAAATAAAACTTTAAACAAATGTAGAAAATTCAGTTAGAATGAAGCAATATGTATCATCTTCAGATCTATTAAATCTTGGTTGCAAAGTAACACACATTGGATGACCACAAGCCCTTTTCAAAATAAGCTGCTATTGATGGAGAGTTTAGTCAATGTACATCCAATTGAAATGGTAACATCACATAGAAATAGGTTACTGTGCATTTGTGTACAACCAATTTGGTGCATCAACAAAGAACCTTTGGAAAAAGAATCTACTATGGATTATAAAGCTTCACCTGTAAATACAGAGATTTGTATAGCATGCGTTAGATAGCCATGTATCATTGTCATAAAAATTTAGTGCTTAAATGCACTCACTAGTACATAATAAAAGGGCACACAAAATCATTGAAAAAGAAGAGGATTATGATCTGGAAGCTAGTTGTGTTGAATGAAGGTTGCTTAAGGTCATGTGGAACCAAGAGATTTGTGAGGACCATGGGTATTCTCGAACCTCGAAAAATATTTTTGTTATAGAGGAGCTTATTCAAGAGGAAGTGAAGGCCTTTTTAGTCACTATGGGTAAAAAAATTCAAGATTGTCATGGTGATTGATGACTTTCACAAAACATGGTCAAGGTTGGAGCTAATGTTACATAGATATCTATCGCATAGAATTCTTATGGCATGCCTTGATAAGTT
Organism: Larix kaempferi; assembly: GCA_027924585.1. Classification (NCBI taxonomy): domain Eukaryota; kingdom Viridiplantae; phylum Streptophyta; class Pinopsida; order Pinales; family Pinaceae; genus Larix; species Larix kaempferi. The sequence goes on from BSBM01001272.1 coordinate 302,301, forward strand.
CCTAATTATGGGTGGAGCAGGGAATTCCCTTCTGATCAACATTGTTGCAAAGGTGTACAATATAGGAGACACCTTTAAAGAAATGGTTTCATCCTACAAGGTCTCAGAGGATAAGACATAACCACCTAGAAAGGATTGCACACACATACTAAATAAAATCCTTGATACTCTGCAACACTTTGATAGGAATCCATGACATAATGGTCTCTCAGCCTTACTGCCCAAAAAAATTTGATATTTTTTATGTATTTCAGAACATTCTAATATTGGTATATGTATGTAATGAAGTGTATGGATGGGGATGATTACAATTGACTTATCAAGGTTTTTTGGACTTGAAGACTGAATGCTACAAGGGAACAGCTATTCTCCTCCCGACTATAATTTTTGAAATATTTTAAATAAATTTTTCTTTCTCTATTAAAAAGGAGGGAAAAAATGGTATGCTTGACGTCTAAAATTTACTTTGCAATATAATTTCCTTCTACATTATAACTAAACATGTATCAGTGAAATGTTTAAGCATTGATTGATCAATTTAAAAGAAAACCATGTAACAAGGTGAAATCACTTGGAAACACCCTGGTGGGAATGCAACAAGTGCAGTATGAAAAAAAACAAAGCATGGCATCGGTGACTATATAGTAGACCATGCCCATCTAAACCCGGGTCTGAGATACACCTCGAGGTTGTAAAGCTCAAGATCCAATATTTATAAGCATGCCATTTGTGTAAACTCCGGATATGCCCCCTCAAGATTTACAACCTCGAGATACATATTAGACCCATGTTTAGATGGGTTTGGGCTAGTGTTAATGTCCATTTTCAATGTACCCAATGCACTGTTGCACTGGTAGACAAAGAGTTGATGGATGGCCACCACCCTCAGTTGGGTTGTAGGATGCATGTGGAGTCTCTTATGCAATTATTTAGCAATGATGTCATGTGACTCCTTCAGTTTATTGACAATTTGACTATCAGTTAGTAAAAACCCTAGCAATGCCACTCACTAAACCAACTTTGAGACACTTGGACTTTAGGTTGCTTCACAGAACTACAATTTTCATGTTAAATTAAATTTTAAGCCAGGAAAAATTCAATTTCATATTTATTGAGGTTAATATTTAACAATATGCTAAAAAAAATTACAGTATCCATAGACGACATGATTGTATCCTGGGAAAGCAAACAAGCCAGAATGAAATGCAGTTGATATAGCTAGAGATCATGTAGAGCCCTATATTTTAAGTTAAAGACTCTAATACAACAAGGTTTTCTATGTTATAGATGAAAATTAAAAAAAAAATCATAAATGAAAACAAGGATGGAATACTTACATTGAGCAATCAACACTCTGGTGTCCTTATCAGGAGCGACATCAAAATCCCTCACTGGTATTCCTCCTCCAAATGGGATCCTAGAATCTATTGTAGATTCTTTCTCTCTGATCCCAGATACAAACTAAAATCGTGGCCTTGTATCTTGTAATGTATCCATCGGGTTGTATACACCCCCTGTAACAGGCCAGTATATCATCGTTCCCGTAGGTATACCTATACCCGTCTCTTTTTGTTCTTTTACAGGATGGCCCCAAAGATATTCTTCACCAATTTTGGTTCTTGGCTTAAAGAGCATTTTGGGGTGCACAAGGGTTTAAAATAAAAGGCGTTGCAGTCTAGAACTTGCTTATTCAATCCCTTAAACATGGAAGGTATCACGTAAGGCGGGTTGTCGAACACGTATTGCCATCAACTGGAGGAGGTTTCAATACGCGGACCAATTATACGCAGTCGTAGGGAGATTTTATAGTCACATGGAGGTTTGACATTTATGAGGACATAACACATAGACCATAGATAGATAGCATGGCCATAACTCTCAACTTAGAAAATTACCAAAACCAGAACTCTCAATAATGTGAGAAATATATACCAAAAATATGCAGAGTAGAGTGATGAGAATGCACGTGGTTGCGTAGATATAGAAAAAAATTGGAGAATCGGATAGGCTTGTTTATGGATTGGCACCACCTAGTTTTTTCTCTTGGTTGTATCCTCTGGCATCATAACCTTTGAAACCCTAGATCTGCAGAAACCCTGTAATATTGAGCTTCGACTTCTCAATGCAACACTAGTGATGAAAACCCCAAAGAGTCATATATATATTTCAAATACTGATAAGACTCGTGAAAAAATGAGATTCTGCACATAAGTACAAAACCGCTGCGGGGTTGAACATTCATACCTTGTCATGGATGGAGCTCCAGTCATGCATTTTTTCCCCTTTCCCCTTAGCTTTAGATGAGTAGGGGATTTTGTGGAAATTCATTTTCCCTCCTTTCAACAATCTTTCCCGCTCTTATCACATTATCTAAAAGACTAATACTATTAAATATTACCTTAAATATTAAAAAATAAAAAATATCAATTTAATAAGTTAATATATAATATTATGAACAAGATTAGAAATTAAAAAATTAAGAGTTTAGAACATTAAAATAATATTAAAAGGTTAATAATTTAAAAATTAGAAATTAAAAGATATAATAAGCCAAAATATGATTCTAAAATATAAGAAATTAAAAGATTACAAATTTAGAAAATTAAAACATTAAAGTGAGATTAAAATATTAATAATTAAAAGTTTAAGCCCACAATTAAACCATGACATTCGGGCTCCAACCATGTTAAACATAAACCATGATCTAGAATGACCTCCAACTATATTGTTAATCATAAATCATGACCTCCAACTATGTTGATAAGCCATGAACTCAACTTTGTTAAATTAGATCTTCAACCATGATATAAACTTGTGCATGGGAAGGTACTATGAATCAGAAGGGCGGGGAGAAGGGAGGTATGACAGTAGTTATGGAAATTAATGGTGAAGTTGGATGCAAGTGCGGAATGTGTTTTTATGTCCCATTTGAGGACGAGCCCTGGTATTGGCATAGTTATGACAATGGATGCATTGTCCTTAAGTATGATGCCCTCGTCCTCATCTCTGAGGTCATCAAGTTGACGACTCGTGCTATATCAATGCTTGGCATTATCGCCTATCTGTTGAAGGTGGCAAGTCTAAGCTCATTAACGACTAGTTATAGTGGCTAGAAGTGCGGTGAGGAAGACATGTATGAGCCAAAGAATGTTGAGGTGTCCATCCAGGAAAGGCTCAAGGGAGGGAAGAAAAGAGTGATCTGAGAGCAGTCGAGGGTGGCCCAGGACACTAGGGACTACATGGACACAATTCCGAAGGGAATTAGGGAAAATACCGACTCCATGGAGAAGGATTTATGGGCAGAGCTGGAGGTTTTGAAGCCAGTTGAGGAATTTTCCATGCTTGAGCATTAGATTTTGGACCCTGGGTCCACTCAGGCCCACTTGTTGTTGTATGAATGGGTTGTCTCCATGTTCTGTGTAATTGGCCATCTGCTTCAGGAGTGCGAGCTAAAGAGTTTGGGGGATAATATCCTTGCTCACTTATGGAAGGAGCATCTAATGGATTCATGGCTCATTCACATTAAATTGATGCCATCACCCACCACTTGGGAATACCATTTCTTCCTCGCTTGAAGGAGGGGGGAGCTCCTCCTGTTGGTGTCTCGGCTGGGATGCGTGCGGGTGAGTGGGGAGATGTCTACCAAGCTGCAGATGGCGTGGGAGCCCCAACCGACCCTTAGGAGGATTTCCAAGCTGGCATGTTGTCGAGATTTCAGGTGCAATAATTGGAAGTGTGTCTCTATTTGATCCTTTTGGCTGTAATTAGCGTTGATAGTCTATCATATGCAACATGTCGGTCCTAGTGCTTGGGTAGAAGTCTTATATAGTCATCACAGCTATAGTGAAGTCTGTAGTCTCGGTGCTCTAATATGGGATGAAATTTTTGTCTAGCTTAATGCTTTGTATGAGGTGGAGCTGTTGGGATGTGGGGAATAGCTTTTTGGGACGACATTGTCTGTAGTTTTGTGTCAAATGCTGATCCTGAGCTATAATGGCTATCCGATGTAATTTTATTTTTTCCAATTAAAATATGAATTTATAGCTTATAAAAAAAACTTTTATTAGAAACCATATCTAGTCTTCTAAACTTCAAAAATATGAGCACCACATCCCACTTCCAGGCCAAATATCCCCTATGGAGGGCCAATATGGTGGTTTGGGACCACACACATGGACCATGACCCCCATAATAATATCTCTAAATCCATCTGCATTGTTAAAATTTAGTAAAATATTGTACAAATTCATTATCAAAATTGTAATTTTCCATTGTCAGTGTGACACAACTAAAAATGACTAACATAAACGACTAATTCACATTAATCGTTGTTAGATAGTCATATTTATATTCTCGTGACTAAATTAGTCATTTGTGTTAGTTGTTTTTATTGTAGTCACTTGTTATCTAGTCATATATTTTATCCCATGACTAAATTAGTCATTTATCTTAGTCGTTTTTAGTTGGCTTATTTAAAATTGCTCAATTTTAGTCATTTATCCCTTGAAAAAACATTGGTGACTAAATTTTTTAGTCGCCTAGTCACTTATCTCTCAGTTTGTACTAGTGGGTTAACAAAATTCAACACGCTAAAGAAGCTAGCAAATTTGATCACTAGCTTGTACATAAATTCTTATAAATATCATAAAGACGGTGAGGTACAACAATTTAAAAAGAAATAAGTCAAAAGCATAAAGGAATTAAAAGTGGAATATATCCTTCACAAAATCAAGAATGATTCTCTTCACTTTGGCTTCCTTTTTCCAATGAGAGGCCAACTTTGTTGGAACAATAGATTCTAGAATGTTCTTTTGAACACACTACCAAAGGTCAACCTCCTCCCTCCTCCATAAGGATCTAAAGTCTAAGGTTCCATGGAACCAAATTTGAAGTTCCATCCAACTTGTCACACTCTCTTACACCTAGAGTAACCTTACACATCCTAAAAAAGTCTCAAGTGCAAAAATAAATAATATATGAAGTATAAAAGATAACCCTTCCAAGGGTGAAAACGCTTATCTCAAGCAACCTAGGGTTTCATGCCTAACCTTAACTAGGTCATGAACTTGCCCCAAGTATTAACTAGCTTAAATACAAATCTCTCTTCCTCATGAGTGATCTCAACTACAATTGCTATGATACCATGTTGAAAATTCGGTTGCACTGTGTTATCGTTCAAACTAGCATCCCTTTACAACTCAATTCAATGTATACTTTGTGCTAATGAAGGTAAGCTCAAGAGAGAGTTATACCCAATGTCACCACAGTTTAACCTCTTGACACTTCGGGTAACTCCAAAACCCTGGGGGAGACCCTAATTAGTAAAGGAACCTGCAACCACCAACAAGGCACAAATACCTTCCACGAAACCTCAATAGCTATGATTAGTGCCTTATCGGAGTCAAACAATATCAAATCTCTACACAAGAATCATATATAAATGGAGTTATTCACTTTATCAAATAAAATCATGTCTTTCGAGGCAATTTCATGTTCTCCAAGGAAATGTCACACTTCCCAAGGCAGACACTCCAAAAAGGGGCCCTCAAGGGAAAGAGGACAATTGGACTACGGCGAAGCTAGAGGATAAGGCAAAAATATCAAACGCCCTCTAATTCATGAATTACGAGGTTTTCATGGATACCAATGCACTTCCTTAGAAGAGGACGTCCTCTAGGGTTTGTGTCTAAAACCCTACGGCAAAATTTTAGGGTGGACTAGAAAAACCAAATAACGTCTAATTCACCAATTACAAGGTTTCCACGTATCCCAATGCACTTCCTCAAAAGAGGACACCCTCTAGGGTTTGTGGCTAAAAACCTAGGGAAAATATTTAAGGTGGATCAAAAAAACAAATTCATAGCTATTTTGGGATTTTTTAAATTTATTTAGATTTTTAGGGCTTTTTCCAACGTAAAATATTTCTATGCATAAAATAAAATAAAACATATAAGATTTGATGCAAAATATTAGAGTTGAAGGATAGGGTATTAGATTCTTGTCTCAAACCCTATGGCTAAGAGAGACCGTGGCTAATGTCCCTCCTCTTAAGATGTCCTCCAATACTTGCAACTAGGGAAAAGCTAGCAACCATCTAGGGTTAGGTAGAAAATCCCTACCTAGGGAAAATAGTGAATTCCAAGGCCCAATAGAACTATGGAGAGCTCCTTGGTAGGAAGGTCTCCTCAAGCAAGTACACAAAATGCTAGCAAACAAACCCTACCTTAGTCCAAGTCACTTCAAGAATGACATTAAACTAGGGTTAGGATATAGACTTACCAACATTAACCAAGGAATGAGCAAGGAGATGCACCTTAGGTCACCCTTGAGCACGAGTTATCACAACTATTCTTAGAATCCACTTAGCATGTGACTATCCAACCCTAAAAATTCATCCATTCATCCTTCATGCAAGATAAAAACACATCCCAAGAAATGTGTGCATAGTTTCAAATGCTCTCATAAACCAAGAGAAAGATAAATGATTTCATAATTTGAACTCTTATCCATGATATACAAATGAGGTGAGGATGTCTTATTTATATGAGACAACCCTCAACCTTTTACAAATTTGAGCCTACAAGTTAATGACAAAATATAAAATGTTAGGTTAGTGACTCACAAACTTGGGGACTAAACCACACAATGACATAAAATAACAATAAAAATGTGAAATTAGGCTCCACCAAGTGCAAGGTGATCCAAAAGGAGGACGTCATGCCCCAACTAACCCCAACAAATTATTGTCCCTCAATGCCCTCCTTTTTTAACAATGTAGATTTTTCATTTAAGGAATGGCGTCATGGGTCTGGAGACCAAGAGGAGGGGTTTTCTATCAAAACAATAGGTCCAAGTAGGAAAAATGAGGTGTGCTAAATAGGGTATGACAACCCTTACACATGAAATCACCTCTACAAATCAAAATATGAGTGTGGTCATGTGTCCTAATGGGCCCATCCCAAGAAGCACTGGACACCAACCCAGAGCCCAAATGGCCCAACAAGATGGGGTACTTTTTCCCATCAAGAGGCAGTCAGTAATGCCACCAAGCCAACACTTCCTGGCATGAAAACCAAGAGGACATGCCATGACTTGATCAGGGGTATTTAGCCCCAAAATCAACACTCTACATAATATAGCCCCAAAAACTTGGCCTTTACAAAAGAAAAAGAAACCCATCAGTCGGGTATATCTGGAAGGAATGCTTCAAGCACTCTAAGGCATAACACACAAGGCAGTTAATGCAAATCTGAAAACTCACCTTCCTGTGAGAAGGTTCCTTGCATTTTACCCTAGAATTTTCATCCTTTCAAACTACTGTAAATTAATGTGTAAAACAACAATATAACAATCACAATAATTCACTTCTAGTAGCCCCAAAATTCTTGACAATTTAAGGATAAAAGATACTAATCATTCCAATGAGTTTCCAACCCTCTAGTTTAACTTGACATGCATAAACTAGATCTGAAAACTCTTCTTATACAATGGATATAACAACAAACAAAATAGCAATAGATGGCTCTCCTATTATATTCAATCTTAGTGTTAAGTCCCTGAACAATTTTCTCTTAAGTGTGTCAAAATCAACAAGACCATTAAGAGCTAGAAATAGCCATCCAAAGAAGATAAAATATTGAAATCAAATATACAATATGTGGATAGCTAAAAATTCTCATATATATATATATATATGCTGAATGAATGAAGTGCATGCATAGAATAGCCTCCTCTCGGACAAAGTCCAATCACCCATGATGTCGTTACTAGGGTTAGTTAACAAACCCTAGCTCCTCCAAGTGCAAGAATACTTCCAACACTAAATCCAAGGCAAGATGTTCTCATCTTCTTCTTCCCCAAATACATCCAAGTCTTTCCATACCCTAATATATGGCCTCCAAGGGATGAAACCCAAACCCTAGAATCCAAGATTCTCCAAGAGACTGAGAAACCCTAGTTCCCAAAAGAGAGAGATCAAATGTACAAAGAAGAATCTCAAGAGAGAAAATTCATCCACCTCCTCACATGTTCCACTAGGGTTTCCTCATGAACCTTGATGCATCACTAAGAGAGCACTCCAAATACGAGATACAAATCAATGTGTGATGTGATGTGTTATTTTGGAAGACTCTCCTTCCTCTATTTATATTATAGGTAAGGGAGGCCAACAATATAAAATAGGTCGGCATAAGCCTTATAATCAATCCTATTAAACATAAGTAATCCACACACAAGTGAAGTGATCCACTCCTAGAGTACAAGTGTCATGCTCTAATGATGATGTTGTGCACAATAAGGACTCATGGTGATGTATCTATAAAAGGCAAGTCGACAGCACTCCATCCCAATCCTCCATAGACTTCAGCAATCCTCCAAATCCAAGTACTCCATTGGGGCAATTACCCCCTTCAAGAAAATTGTTGAAGCCCCAAGCGTTCTCAAGCTATCTCCAATGTTTCGAACATGAAACAAAGCTATCACATGCCATATAGGGCTTGTATCCCTCCTCCACAATGCACAATGATTTGTATATCCTATAGGGAATTCTACCACCAAGTGAATCCTCCATGTGGTCGTCAGGCAAGGAATCCACCATCCGGGAAAGAGATCTCGAATACCCTAGGGAAGAACATTGAGTCATTTATCATTTGATGTATGCCATCAATTGAGAAAGCTATCACAAGTGTGCATATCCATCACTGACCATCTCTCATGCTACAATCCATATTGGACCATCTAGGGGTTGAACATACACCATGTACCTCAAATCTCATGAAGCACCCCAAACATGGTGTAAACACTTTAAAAGTAACCCAAAAGTATAACATTGCCTCTTTACGAGGAAAGTGTTTACACCAACACCTATTGAATCCCTATGCAACTCCATGAAATTTGTTTTCTGCAAATCAATATTGGCTATGGTCTTGGAATCTACCACTTTCATTTACAACAAATTTTTCGACTATGATATCACAAAATATTGATCCTCTAATGAATAACGACCACCTGTGAATATATGTGAATGTATCCCTAGAGAAACAATCAACTACCACTCTCCATCCTCAACATCAATGGTTACCAAATCATAAGATGACCAGGAAAACCTGCAAAGATAACCATATCTCCATGCAATATCAAATCAATCATGGTATGAAAATATAGTGGTATAGTGAATGAATTATGCAAGGTAATCAACAACCTGCCATCATGAGAATCCTTCTCATGCACCTCAAATACTCTATCGACTGAATTATCTTGAACTAGGCCAACTTCCTCATCTCGAGATATTCCTAAAGTAATAGTATCATCAAGTGAAACTCCCTAATACTAAGAGGGTCCATAATATCATCATCACACCTCTCCTCCTCTATACCACTAGATTTCACATAGATGGGAAAAACGATGCTACATTACTAGCACAACTCACTCCTGCATGCTCTTGATCTATTGGATCAACAATCTCCACATTCTCCTTAATCGCAGATGAAGAACCTTGTACACTTAAAATATCTCCCAATCGGAGTGCACGGATTTGAAAATGGTTTTTCATGTTCCTTCTAAGAAATAGAAGGCCCTACTAACCTCTCACTATAATGTGTGAGTGCTACTAGAAAACGGGCCTTGTCCTTTAGACCATAAGAAATTACCACCCCCAAAATGTATCCTAAATAAGAAATCATTAAAAAAGTAATTAAGAGTAAATTAGCATCGCTAATCACATAAAAAGTCAAACCCCTATTTTCCTTGGAAATATTTTCCGGTTGCACAACAAACAATATGGGGTTAACTTATTTTGCACGGGATACGATGTGGGGTTAATTCAAAATTTTCAATTTGGAAAAATCCCTTTTCTTTACCGAAATGCTTAGCACGAGCGAGGAGAGGGGGATTAAATGAATGCGAATTTGGAAAAGATGCTCCAATGCCAGCTATAATCTCAATCCTTCCATCTATCATCCCACTTCTACGACGATGACTATTAGCATTAAACCTCCCTCCCTTGAAATGAGCGGCAATTAATTCGGACATTGGAAAGCACACACCATTTAACGACGGTTAGGGAGTTGTTAAGGGAAAGATCCCCTTCCTTAAGTCTTGTTTCAACATTATCCATTTGATCCGCCACCCCATTTAAACATCTTCTAATATGATAAAATTGGATATTATAAGTTCTAGGAAACAATTTTGAGATTCTATATTGGAAACCATTCTTGATTTTCTTAGACCTTTTCCAAACATACATGGCATGAATAACAATCAGAGAGTCACCAAAGACCATGAAGTCTTCAATCTGAATATTGGACATGCACCCCATCCATTGCGTCAAGGCAACCCATTCAGCATAATTGTTTGTGCTCTTGCCCAGACCCCATGCCAAAGTTATGATGATATTTCCTCCAGGGTCATAAATCGGAACCCTCCTGCACCTGCCACCCCTGCAAAACCTCTACTTTCATTAGAGGAGGTTTTAGTGATTTTTTTGTTAATTTTTCCCAATGTTGTAACATTAAAAACCTTCGATAATCGTTGTTTTCCTTGTAGTTTTTGTATCACTAGATCATGTTTCCTCACATTTTGTTATCTCAATATGATCATATTTGTACAACCTTAGGTTATGGTTTTCTTGCCATCAAACAAATTTGGGGTATACGTTATTTCCTCTCTGCACCTTGTCATGTGATATTTTTATAGCCATGTAGATATGGGGTTATAACATCAATCAATTCTAAAATTTCATGAAGCATGTAAAATTATTAAAATAGGACTATAGTTTTATATATGGAAAAGAGAAATTAATTTGCATATAAAAATACTCACTATGCTAGTTTGTCTTGTTTGGCGGGGCTTTAATTTATGCCAATGTCCACTTGTAGATTCAAGTGCAAGATGACAAGGTTGATCTCAAACCAATGCCTCTTCACAGACTTCTTGAGTAGTGAGAGTGTCTCTATGTAATGATCCTTTTTCAAAATTTTATGAAAATGCCCAATTTTCCACTTTTTCCCCAATTTCGACCTTTGACTAGTTTTGTTGTTTCGGCCTCCAAATTAACCCAAATGCTACCAAATACTCTGTAAGGGTATATCAATCATATTTAGACTTGAATATTAGGTTCATGGATTATTTATATCTCTCAAAATACTTCTTCAAACTTGATTTATATTCTGGTCAATGTATGGGATTTTAACTAGTAATTTGTGCATCAAATCCCCCTTGGGTAACACTGAAAATGGCCTCCCAAATTCTTCCAAACTCCCTCAAATTTCTGTGCAGAGGTAGGGAATGTATTAAGGATGTTATTAAGGTCTCATTTGCACCATTAATTTATTATTATATCAGTTCCAACCCTCTCCATTCAGCTGCAAAAATCACCCATTCAACCCTTGGGGAAATGGCACTATTTCTTCTCCCAATGCAATTAAATTGAGTAAAAATACTTCAAATGCTCAAGTACAGTACATGAAACTTGAAAAATACACCCATGGAAGTCTATTAATCACAAATTTATCATATAATCATCCATTCATTCGAAATCATCAGCATTATAATGATATACATCAATGTAGTGGGGAAATGGACATTGTTTGTTCATTAATCAACATTTTTGCATACAATCAATGGGTATTTCGACCTGATACTTTCTAAATATGAATCTATTACAATCGTAAATACATCATATGAATCTCTCCCAATGAATACAAGAGCTCACCAAAAACGCCCTCCCTCAAGGAGCATGAATATGCCTTCAAAACTGGAAATGGTTGAGAGATGGTGCTGCACTAAACAAAACCATGATTTGCCTTGTATATGATAACTACAAATAAAACTCCATTAAATCTCCATGAAAGACCTGAGTGGCCTCTCCAAACACCAACTTGGATGGGAATCTTTCACCCTCGAAATTGGCTAAGGCAAGAAACTAGTCATCCACTAGCTCTCTCTTCACAAATGCAATTTTTCTCAAATGATCAAAAGCCATTCTCATACTTTATTTATACATTTTATAACCAACATTAACCTTCTAAGGGTCCAAATCCTCTCATTATATTCTATATATTTCCACTTAGGAGATATTCCACATTTGCCACTTGTCTTCTAGTTTCCAACCTTCCATCTTCTCCCAAATTCGAGTAGGAGTCTCTTGGGCTTCTCCAACTCCATGAGCGCATTCCTTGAGCCTATTTTTGGGGCTGACATGTCATAATGGTCAGATGTCAGAAGTCAGATCTGAATTTTTTCATAGATATCATAGATGCTTCATCATTGCTGTCATAATACTAGGGAATCTAGCCCAAGTGTCCACTATCCTCCAATTTGACTCTTCCTCTTCCATGGAGGTTACCATTCCATCCCATTTAGACCTAAGATGCTCCATTCCATGTGTATGCCTTACCAACTCACCCAATAATGTTTTCCTTCCCATGGATTCGAAATGGCAAGTGAGATTTTCCATGTGGTAGGGAAAAACCAAGCTAGTGTGGGTCCCACATCCTCCAAATGTCCTCAAAACCATTTTCCACCTATAATTCCTCTTGGATTTATTTATTCAACTTATTTATTAAATACTTGGACTATTCTAATGTATAAACTATTCCTTTTCTCCCTTATTACAATTCCCAATGTACCCATTCAACCTAGGGAACTTGGTAGGATTGATGGGGATTGTCTGCTATACAATTATTTGAATGGGTACATTACATTCCTCCCCACCCAAGATTGCTTGTCCTCAAGCAATTTCAAATTAGGATGCTACAAAATCTTCTCATATTCCCATGTGGCATCTTCATTTGGTAAGTCCTTCCATTGCACTAAATATTCTTTGATAATTCTACTTCTCAACCTCCTTTCCCGTGTCTTCAAAATCTTTTTCGGAACAAGTGTGAGCTAACCTTCATCATCCAAAGGAGGAATTATTTCTGAAGTGATTATTTGTTGACCAAGGGATTTCTTGAGACAAGAAACATGAAATACATTATGGATTTTACTCCCTTCCGGAAGTTCTAGTTCATATGCTACTTCTCCAACCTTCCGCACTACCTTGTATGGCCCATAGTACCTTGGTTTTAATTTTTCTAGTCCATTCTTTTTTAGAGATGTTTGTTTATAGGGCTACAACCTTAAATATACTAAATCATTGACCTGAAAGGTTCTTTCTTCTCTATGTCCATCAGCATATTGTTTTTGTTGATTTTGAGCAACCTCCAAATTATCTTTCAGGAGCTTTAAAATTTCTTGGCTCTCTTCCACCCAATCTTTAGCCTTTGGGGCTCTACTATCACCAAATATAATTTCAGCAAATGTAAGTGCATCATAACCATATAATACTTTGAAAGGAGACATCCCTATTGACTGCTATTAATTTATAATTAATAATATTAATTAAATATTCATAACAGTGAACGTATCCGTTCACTAAGTTAATAGTCGAATCTGACTCTCATATTGGATAATAAGTAAGAATAATATATTGGATGATAGGATAAAAGATTACAATAAGATGGCCTTTATAAGGCTTGAGGAAGCATAGTGAAGGGTTACGCCTTTTCACTAGTAACCTAATAAACTATTAATTTATAATTAATAATATTAATTAAATATTCATAGCATTGCCTTCCCCTTAGGAAAGCTTTGTCCTCAAAGCTTGAGTATTTTCCTAATGTCGTCTTTTATTCTGGCTCTATGTCGCACTGATGACCTGAGAGGTGCGATTTTGATTACGACCATTGCTTCCTTTTGTTTCTTTTGCTTCAGAATCTGTATTAAATCTATATTTGGTGAAGTTTTGTTTATGTTTTTACTGCTTGCTTGGTTGTTACTTTTAACTATTTTTGTTCTTGATTGAACAGACTCGATCAACTTTCCCATAATAACTATTTTCATGTTGTTATTTCGATTAACCTTATAGTTGTTCTTATTGATGTTCTTAATAGCAGTCCTTATGATGACATCTTCTCTTCGTGTGTTTATGTATGTGACATTCTTGTTGATGTATTGATCTTCATTACTGCCCTTTTCTTTAGTCTTTATCAAAAGTTCTTTTCTATTTTCTTCCTTTGTGCATACAGCTTCCTTCAGATACTTGACTGGATAATTGGCTTGCTTCTTGCTGCAATTTTGATCAAGATCCATACTCTCTTCTTGGTTGACATAATAGTTTTTTGTATCTTCCTCCTTATCAAATATTTCGTTGTTGGTTTCTTCATTAATAGGATGTGTGGTATATTTGTCTTGCATATTATCTTGATCAATGCCATTACTTTCATCATGGTTGACATAATGGTCTACTACATCTTCTTCCTTTACCTCAGTTTTAGTGGCTTCTTCTATGGAATTTTCACATACATCTTCATTTTCTGTAAGAGTTAAATTGTTAATAGAATTTTTTATTTCAATTATATCCTTACTGATTTGTTCAAAAAGATTGATCAATTCTTCATTGAATGACGCCATAGGCCTTGTAGAGGGGGATTTTTTTATTTTTTTTTGCTTTCCCAACCTTGTACAATAACTTTTTAATAATATTAACAATAATATTATTTATTAATAATATTATTATTAATTTTTTATTATATAAATTTTAATTATTATTGTAAGTTTAAACTATAATGATAATAATAAAATTAATAAATTTTTATTATTATATTATGTTTTTTGAATTAGGGTTTTCGAAGTTGGTGGAGGAAGGGATAATCGGAAGTGAGGCGCAAGCGTGGGAAGCTGGAGCAGCGCAATATTTGGGGGTTGTAGGGGATGCAAGAAGGAACGCAGTGGGAAGGAGGGCAGGGGAGGTAGTAACGGTGGGATGGTGTGGGAAGCTGCGAGTTGAGTGTGCGCAGCTGCAATGGGAAAAGGAGGAGCCGAGAGGGAGAGGGCGCGTGCAGAGTGGAAGGTTGCAGGGATGAGGACGGAGGGCTTGCGCGGAGGCGAGTGGGAGGAGTGGCAATGTTGGAATGGTGGATTGGTGTTGGCTGCGCGGGAATGGAGGTGCAGTGGATATTCCGGGGAGAAAGGCAACGGGGTTTGTGGGGATGGGAGACGTAGGGAATGAAGGAATGATGGAGGGCGGAGGTGATAGATGCGGGGGTGGTGGGAGATGGAGGGCGATGGTGGTGGCATGTGCAGGCGCGGAGAAGGAAGCGTGGAAGTGGGGGCGGCGTGTTGGAGAGGGAGGGGCGTGAGTGCAGAAGAGGATGGAATATGGGAGATGGGGGAGTGGATTGTGGGAAGGCCGCGTGGAGTGGGGTGTGAGCAGGTGAAAGCGGCGTGTGAGGGAGTTCGCGCAGGTGGAGAGAACGTGAGGATGTGAGAAGGCAATTGCAGGCAGGCAGATGGATAGTGAGGAGCAGTGGTGTGTGGGGAAGAGTCGAGCGGAATGGATGGAGGGTGGCTGCATGTGATGGCAGACGTGGAAGCAGAAACGATGTGAGGAATGATAGGTGGTGAAGTGGAGCAGCGAAAGAATGTTGATATGAGCTGAAACCGAGCTCAAAGGTGGACGTAGCCAAATCTGAATCCGAGTTCACCCGAGGAGTTGATGAACCGAGTCCGAGCTCAGAGTGCAAGAGCGAATCCGCTCTGATACCAAATGCAGTGAACTTATCCGTTCACTAAGTTAATAGTCGAATCTGACTCTCATATTGGATAATAAGTAAGAATAATATATTAGATGATAGGATAAAAGATTACAATAAGATGGCCTTTATAAGGCTTGAGGAAGCATAGTGAAGGGTTACGCCTTTTCACTAGTAACCTAATAAACTATTAATTTATAATTAATAATATTAATTAAATATTCATAGCATTGACATATGATAAGTGGTGTTGTGGCAAAACTCACCCAAGTGTAGCCATTTTGCCCATGTTTTTTGCTGCTCTCCCACATAATTTCTTAGGTACCCTTCCAACCATTGATTCACCCTCTCTGTTTTTCCATCAGTTTGTGGATGATAGCTGGTACTTGGAGTCAATTAAGTGCCCACCAATCTAAAAAAAAATTGCCAAAAAGCACCCATGAATCTACTATCTCTATCACTGACAATGCTCTTGGGGAGCCCATGCAATCTGAAGATTTCTTTGAAAAAAATATCAGCCACTTGTGCAACACTAAAAGATGATGTAACAGCAAAGAAATGAGCAAATTTTTTCAACCTATCCACTACCACATAGATGCAATCCTTACCCAAATATTTAGGCAAACCGGTGATGAAATCCATGGAGATACTGTCCCATTTTTGCTCTGGAATGGGCGAGGGTTGTAATAGGCCAGCTGGACATGTAAGTTCTGATTTTTTTTGTTGACATACCTTACATTCATTCACATATTTCTAAACATCTTCCTTCATCCCCTTCCAAAAAAACCTTTGCCTCAACTGTTTATAAGTTTTGAAGATCCCTAGATGGCCCGCTAGTGGGGAATCATGTGCTTCTTGCAAAATTCAGTACTTGAGCTTTGAGTTCTAAACTAAATAAATTCTACCCTTATAATATATCATCCCATTCAAAATCCTGTAGTTATCATCCCCTTTGATTCCATCCAACACATCACAAGCAAATTTGTCTTTAGCATATTCAACTAGTAGCATGTTTTTCCAATCCTTGGCAATGTCCATGAGAGAAAAAGAAGGTCTTCTTAACAAAGCATATGATACTATATTATTCTTTCCTTTGACATATTCAATATCAAAATCATAATCTTGAATCTTTCTTATCCACTTTTGTTGCCTTTCATTTAGATCTTTTTGGGTGAGAAAGTGTCTTAGACTATTGTGGTCAGTTTTCACCTCAAACTTGTTGCCCACTAAGTATTATCTGAATTTGGACAATGCATGCATAATGGACAGCATTTCTTTATCATAGATGGAGTAAAGTTGTTCATGAGGCTGCAACTTTCTACTCTCAAAGGCTATGGGGTGTTGGCCTTGCTTTAGGACAGCCCCTATTCCTCCACCTGAAGCATCACATTCCACAACAAAAGGTTTAGTAAAATCAGGAAGTGCAAGTATGGGACAACTACTCATTACCTCTTTCATTTTTTGGAAGGCCTTTTTAGCCTCTTCATCCCACTTGAAAGCATCCTTCTTAGTCAAATCAGTGAGTGGAGAAGTCAACTTGGAGAATCCTTTCACAAATTTTCTGTAGTAGGTGCATACGCCAATAAAGCCTCTCAATTTGGTAATTTTTTTGGTGATGGCCATTCTAAGATAGCCCTGATTTTTTCCATGTGTACCTTCACCCATTCTTGCCCAATAATGTTCCCAAGATACAGTAGTTCTTTCATCCCAAATTCACGTTTTGATAACTTAGCAAATAAGGACTCTTCTTGCAAAATTCTCAACACAATCTCTAATTGATGCAAATGCTCTTCCCATGTTTTACTGTAAATGAGAATGTCATCAAATAAAACGAAAACAAACCTTCTTAGTTGCTTGCAAAAGATCCTATTCATGCATGCTTGAAATGTGGCTGGAGCATTAGTTAACCCAAAAGGCATGACAAGAAATTCAAAGTGGCCATAATGACATCGAAAAGCAGTCTTTTGCACATCTCCATCTTTCATTCGAATTTGATGATACCCTGATATAAGGTCAATTTTGGAGAAGTATTTGGCCCCATGTATCTCATCCATGAGCTCATAAATCCTAGGAATATGATACATATTCTTGATAGGCTTTTTGTTCAAGGCTCTAAAATCTATGCACATTCTCAATGTTCCATCTTTCTTCTTCACTAGCACTACTGAAGAAGCATAAGGGCTAGAGCTTGGTCTAATGAGTCCCAACTCTAGGATTTCTTGGATAGCTTTTTCAATCTCATCTCTGAACGTTTTAGGATGTCTATAAGGTGGTATCTGAATGGGTGAAGTTCCTTCCTCCAAAACAATGTTGTGCTCAACCCCCCTATCTGGTGGTCTACCATGTGGAAGGTCTCTAAAAACTTTTTCATATTTTTGCAAGAGTCTCTCTATCTCCTTTGGGTGTTCAACAATATTTATATTTGGCTTGGGAGATGTAATATGACATTCAACAGCCCATTCGATGTCCCCATGCCTCAATATAGATCTCATACTATTGCAAGTTACTACTGGATTGGGATAAGTGTACTGCCCTCTCACCCCTCTTAGTACTCCTTTGGAATCTTGGAATTTCATTTCGGGAATTTGATAATTTGTTGTATGCTCTCCTATTGAATACATCCAAAACCACATTAGTATCAGCAACATCAACCACATAAAAACTGTCAACAAAAGTATAGTTACCTACGATGACTTGCAGCTTTGGTACCCATGTTTTGCATTGCATTGTGTTGTGACCGGGAATGACAACTGTGAAGCCATCAAATGGTTCAATAGGTATCTTTCTTTTCTCCACCATCTCTGCATCAATGAAGTTATGGGTTGCTCCTCCATCTACCAAAACTGAAGTTCTTTGCCCTAGTACCACACCCTTGCATCGGATAGTATGATAGCGAGGTACTGCTGAAAGTACTGCCATTCTTGCCTTGTCCGGTGAAGGCTGATTTTCTTCTTGTCTTTCCTCTTCTACTGTTGTCTTATATGCCTCCTCTTGATCTGAAATATGTCCATCTTCATCCATTCCCCCATCATACCCCTCATTATCATAAAATACTTCTATGTATTGAGCCTTTCCTTTAGTACATTTGTGCCTCGATGTCCATGGTTGAAAGCATGTGAAGCACAATTTCTTTTTTCGAAGTTCATCCCTGTTTAGTCCTTCCTTTTTATTCCTTTCAAATGAATCTTTTTGCCATGATTTCTTATCATATGCATCCATTTGCCAAGGTTTCTTTTCAAATTTTAAGTTAGGCTTGGGAGGAAATCTCGTTCTAGGAAGCACATTTTGGAGATCCCTAGTCAAGCTCATTGCATCTTTTAATGTAGTTGGCTTGTGGACTTTGACCAAACCTTTTAAGGGTTTAGCCAAACCTTTAGTGAAAAGCAATACCAACCTTCCCATAGATACATCAGCCACCTTGACTGATAATTTTTGAAAGTCCAACGTATATTCAATAGCGGTCCCAGTTTGCTTCAATTGAGCTAGTTCTTTGAAAGGCAATTCTGGATCTTTTTGTTTAAATCTTTCTAGTACCCTGTCAACAAATTCTCCATATGTTTTAACCTGATCATTACCCCATTGGCATCTCCTTCCAAATGCAAAATGGCCATTTTTAATGCATCCTCTTCCAACATAGGATTCAGCTGAAAATACACATCCAATTTTTGCACCCAAGTGTTGGCAGAATTTTGAGAAGAACCATCAAAAGTAGGAAGTGACATTTTTCCAATATCACTATTTAATTCTTTGTTTTGGAATGGACTCCTATTGTCTTCCCTCCTTTTCATTTTATGTATAGCATCAATATAGTCACTTAATGGTAAACCTCTTTTACACTCTTCATTCAACCCATTCCAATCAATTGCTAGTTTAATACTATCCACCTGAATGTCAGGCTCTTCTTTGGGTATGAGAAATTTAGGTACAGTATGCCTTTGTGTGATTTGAAATTAATCAGGTCTGTTATGTGGTCCTGTGCTTGAAAAAATATACTCACTCCTTTTAATCTTTTCCCCTGAGTGTGAACCACTGTTATCTCCTATCACCCCTTTGCTTCCAAGTTGGTTGACCAACAATTCCAATCATTGCATCATTTTGTTACCCATTTTTTCTATATTGGTGGAAAGTTTAGAGAAACATGGTTCTAAGGTTGCAATAAGTTCCTCCTGATGTCTTAATTTTTCATCCTCCTCTCTACCCATAGTTTTAGGGAAAAACTCTTTTTCTTCTACTACCTCTTCTTCAACAAAAACTTCTTCAATTACTGGTTCAAAGGGTGGTGGTTTATTTTTTTGGCTTCTTGGTAATACCATCAAGTTCCAATACCATGCTCTGATACCACTTGTAATGACCATTTTTCAAAATTTTATGAAAATGCCCAATTTTCCATTTTTTCCCCAATTTCGACCTTTGACTAGTTTTGTTGTTTTGGCCTCCAAATTAACCCAAATGCTCCCAAATATTCTATAAGGGTGTACGAATGATATTTAGACTTGAATACTAGGTTCAGGTATTATTTATAACTCTCAAAATACTTCTGCAAACTTGATTTATATTATGATCAATGTATGGGATTTTAACTAGTAATTTGTGCATCAAATCCCCCTTGGGTAACACTGAAAATGGCCTCCCAAATGCTTCCAAACTCTCTCGAATTTCTGTGTAGAGGTAGGGAATGTATTAATGATTTTATTAAGGTCTCATGTGCACCATTAATTGATTATTATATCTGTTCCAAACCTCTCCCATTCAGCTGCAAAAATCACCCATTCAACCCTTGGGGAAATGGCACTATTTCTTCTCCCAATGCAATTAAACTAAGTAAAAATACTTCAAATTCTCAAGTACAGTACATGAAACTTGTAAAATACATCCATTGCAGTCTATTAATCACAAATTTATCATAGAATCATCCATTCATTCGAAATCATCAGCATTATAATGATATACATCAATGTAGTGGGGAAATGGACATTGTTTGCTCATTAATCAACATTTTTGCATACAATCAGTGGGTATTTCGACCTGAGACTTTCTGAATATGAAGAACAGAGGATATGAAGCTATTACAATCATAAATACATCATATTAATCTCTCCCAATGAATACAAGAGCTCACTAAAAACGCCCTCCCTCAAGGAGCATGAATATGCCTTCAAAACTAGAAATGGTTGAGAGATGGTGCTGCACTAAAAAAAACCACGAGCTACCCTGTAGCTGATACCTGCAAATAAAACTCCATTAAAGCTCCATGAAATACCTGAGTGGCCTCTCCAAACACCAACTTGGATGGGAATCTTTCACCCTCAAAATTGGCTAAGGCAAGAAACTATTCATCCACTAGCTCTCTCTTCACAAATGCAATTTTTCTCAAATGATCAAAAGCCATTCTCATACTTGATTTCTACATTTTATAACCAACATTAGCCTTCTAAGGGTCGAAATCCTCTCATTAGCTTCTAGATATTTCCACTTAGGAAATATTCCACATTTGCCACTTGTCTCCTAGTTTCCAACCTTCCATCTTCTTCCAAATTCGAGTAGGAGTCTCTTAGGCTTCTCCAACTCCATGAGCGCCTTCCTTGAGCCTATTTTTGGGGCTAACATGTCATAATGGTCAGATGTCAGAATTCGGATCTGAATTTTGTCATAGATGTCATAAATGCTTCATCATTGTTGTCATAAGACTAGGGAATCTAGGCCAAGTGTCCACTAGCCTCCAATTTGACTCTTCCTCTTCCATGGAGGTTACCATTCCATCCCATTTCGACCTAAGATGCTCCATGCCATGTGTATTCCTTACAACTCACCCAATAATGTTTTCCTTCCCATGGATTCGAAATGGCAAGTGAGATTTTCCATGTGGTAATGAAAAACCAAGCTAGTGTGGGTCCCACATCCTCCAAATGTCCTCAAAACCATTTGCCACCTATAATTCCTCTTGGATTTATTTATTCAACTTATTTATTAAATACTTGGACTATTCTAATGTATAAACATTATTCCTTTGCTCCCTTATTACAATTCCCAATGTACCCATTCAACCTAGGGAACTTGGTAGGATTTATGGGGATTGTCTGCTATACAATTATTTGAATGGGGACATTACACTCCATGAACAATGATCCAATTCCGCTTGGAGGCTCACTGTCACCTTAATTCATGTTAGGATATTTAGACATATGTAAAATATTTGTCCTTTTGCATTAGTATATTTCCTCAAGTAGCTATTCGACTAAGGTCGTGGATTGTTTCCCTCTTTGAGGATTTTAACCATGTAAATTAACGGCGTGTTGATCTATGATATGTTTGTGTGAACAATTGTTTAAGGTGTTTAACCTTATGTAAATACCCTATTTTAGTCAAACATGGTATCAAAACACTTAGAAGATCCTTGTTGTTGATCGAGATCTTGAACCGATGTAGTCATGTGCATAAAACGATTTCTCGATTTTTCTATTTCTGTGTATTTTTGGGTTGAGAGAGTTGTTCCATTGAGTTTGAAGTGTTGCTTTTAGTTGGAAGCATTTTTCATTTCTCTCAAAAAGGTTTTTGTTTTCCCAAGTTATGAGAATTTTACCAAATTTGGAGGTATAATGTTTACATTTACAGATTTAAAAAAAATATTTCTCATATTATTTCATATTTTGGCATGATTTTCTATTTTTTATTCCCGGTTTGTTAACTCCGCAGTTTGCATATTCTCTTTGTCATGCGCTCTGTGTGAACTCGACAAATAAAAAACAAAGTCGAAATGGTTTTGTTAACTGTGTATGCTCTTTGTCCTGCACCTTGTGTGAACTCGGTAAACTAGAAACAATGTTAAAACTTGCATTTTTCTGGAAAGATAACCAAGGACTAACCCAAATTTAAGAAATTTCAGTTTTAGAATTTGGTTTTTTTTTGTTTTTGTGTGGTTGTGTAGAGTGTCTTGTAGGCCAAAAAACAGTATTTTGGGTAAGCACGCTCTCCAACAACAACAACCATGATGACGATGACATCTCATCCATAATATTACTAAATATTTTGTTTAACTCACTTGGTTGAAAGTTACTTTAATAAGTAATAGGTCTTGGGTTCGCATGCTTCATTTTGTTACTTTTTGCATAAGCTTATGTAACTTTAATTTATAAAGTAACTACAATGTAAAAGTGCTTTCCACTTGTTTCATAAAAGTGAGTCACTTGCTTTAAAGTAACTTATTTTTAAAAGTGAGTTTATAGGTAAAGTTAGTTAGGGTGAATTATTTATTTGATTTTTTGCACCTATCACCATGTTGTTCAACATCTACCTACGAGGTGGCTCCTTAGTTCCATTTTATGCCTTTCTTAAAAAATGCATAACTTTGACATCCATAGTTTGTTTTCAATACATTGTTTTTTTAAAATACCTATTTTTTTGAGATCTTTGCATCTAGACTTCCAGCTTATGATTTTGTAACCATATTATATGTATATTATAATATGGCTATTCCAAGTTATATTATGTTTACCAGTAACTAGTTCACATGGAGAGCAAGTATGGAGAATGTTCTACGAATTAGAGGGCTTTACCGGATTACCTTGAGAAAAGAAATTGCTCCCACTGATGCTGATAAGAAAATAAAATGGGATAATAAAAGTGGCGAATCTCATGGATTAATCAAGATGTCTGTATCTCATGACTTATGATTTTATCTTCAAGGAATTGATGCACCAAATGCGACTTGGGAAAAGTTGGAAACCATATCTAGTAAACACAATGAGATGTGAGTTCACTAGCTTGAAAATGAGTTGGTTTCTTTAAATTCAAGTGATTTTTCTTGAATTGAAGATTATCTATCTATATTCAGAACCCTGAGACTCGTGAATGAAGAATGCAAGATATCTAAAACAGAAAAAACAATGAATTTATGCTATTCTATCTAAGCTTGGTCCTGCCTATTCTATTTTTGTATATACCTTTTTCTCCAACAAAGAACCCTCTCTTGAATATTTTTGTGATGCTTTGATTAGAGAGAAAGATAAGTTTTTGCATCTTGGAGTAATCAACACTACATGTACATCTATCCAAGCCTTAGTGGCACAACATAAGAATAAAACCAAGCATCCCGATAAGCAACATCCTCACAAACAATAAGCAAAACAAGGATCCCAAACCCTCTCAGCCGACTCATCCTTCCAATGGTGACAAGGGAACCAAATTGAAAGGTAAGAAGACTAAGTACCATTGAAATTTTTGTGGGAATGATGGCCATGTGGATTCAAAATGTTTCAAGAAGATGGAATCCTTGGAAGCAATAATGAAGAAGAACAATATCAACCTTGATTCTTCTTCTATCTCTAATTCTCATGGACATGCACTTTCCACTTTTGGTTTTCCTTTAATGCGTCTTCTTCTTCTTCTTTTAATGAGTAGCTCCTTGATTTTGGAGCATCTCACTGATATGGCTAAGGATAAAGCCATGTTTTATGCTCTAAATGAATGTAATGCCAAACAAATATTTATTAGTGATGATAGATATTTTAATGTTGTAGGATCTGGAGTAATTCAATTAGATGATGGTTAGTTCAAAGATGTATTATGTATTCCAAGTATTTCCTACAATTTGTTGTTAGTCCATCAAATCACTCAATCTAGTGAGATAAGCCTATATAGATTTTACACCTCACCAAGTTGTAATAAGGGATTTCAAAGATCCTAAGCATGTCCTAGGAACCCGAATTGTTGATGATATTACCAAGTTGTGTAGATTCAAAAACTATAGGTCATTATCTTTTACCTTTGTTTGTATTAATTAAATAGTTTTAAGGTGAGAAAATTTCCCTCTTTATCAACATTTCCTTACTGCTCCAACTGGTTAGAGCAATTCTGGCCAAGTCCAACTTGACCTTCCTTGGACTTCCTAGCACTTATCAGCACTGCAATTGATTCAATTCAAACTCCATAAGGAGTCTTTTAAAAGTCCATTATATTCCCATGCACCTCATTCTACTATGATACTTTCTTTCCTTTCTCGTAGAAATATTTTCCACAATTCTGAACCACATACTTGATTCACACTTGGGAATGCCTCATTCCTTAATTGATAGCTCTTGCATGGACACTATGTCATTATCATGAACCACATGATGGATCCACATACTCGAATTTTGTATTCTATTAGTGATAGCTTGTGGATGAATAAAATTATCTTCCCATTCTCATTACTTACTCATAAGTTGTTGGTTCATATCCAATAACTTCTCTTAGCATGCAATCACTTTCCCACAAGGATAATTCGCCTATCACCTTGACAAGTTGCATGTTCCTCACATGCTGGATAAGTCCATACCTTGTTGAGCATTCTCATATCAGAATAAAATATCCATATCCGATAGTAAATATTTTCTATTGTTTTTCCCTGCAATTCAAAATGTATGCATTAAGCACAATATTACTATGGATGCATTCTTATCCATGCCACCAATGTCCCTTCCAATCTCTTTTATTCTTTCCTGACTATAAATGGTTGGCGCTCCTCCATCTTTCATGTTCCCAACTATGCCTCCACATTATTTTGAGAGTACCATTACATTATGATAATTACACAATTTTGATTTTCATGCATTCTGGGAACTACCCAAATTGACATTTTTTGTCAAAACAAGGTTATATGCACTTTTCTATTCTGATCTCTGAGGCATCTAAATTACCAATTCAGATTATGAATGTGCACCATTATTCCCTCCTAGATAATCTTTCCATCTCCTATATTCATGCTTCATTATGATTCCGTATATGGAATTTACACCCTTCCAAAAATGTCATCTTCACCCAATTCTGCACTTTTCCCACAGGTGCAATTAGCATCGGTGGCCAACTTCAGCCACTTGTAGATGTAAATCTAGAGAGAACTAGAAAAACTTTTATACTAGGAAAAGTTAGTCCATATAATTAGGATCACTCATCAATTTTCAGATCGCTAGTCCGATGTACAAGTCATCCTCTATAAAATTCAGGGTTTGACTACTTTTGACTTTTGCAACTTTTCAAAATCTTGGAATTTTTGGCAAAAATGGCTATATCCCAAACTAAGCATTTATGGAAAAACTTCGTCGAACAAAATTTTCTTGTTTAAATGAGTAGATAAAATGTCAAGTTCAATCATTTTTCTGTTTTCGACATCTAGGGTCACTTTTGCCTCCTGCGAGCTTTTCAAAATCCTCAAAACGTGCGTCGGAATAGTGCAGTTTGGCCTTCTTTTGCATCTCGGCTTCACACATTTTTGAATTTGGCTCCAAGATTCCAAATTTAACTGTGTTCCTTGTCCATGACCGCACCATAGCAATTTCGGCCCAAATCGAGCTTCCATGTGGTCTCGGGACACCGATCTTTGAAAGTCTCTATTTCAAAATTTCTGCCAAATCGGAGAAAAACTGGATCAAGCCTCTCAGGGTTGCTTTTGTGACCTTCTCAAATGGATTCCCAATGCTGCAAGTCTTATCCAATTCTGAGTTGAATTGCTCATGTTATGTCCAAAACAATTTTCAATCTCTATACTTTTTTTTCGATTTCGCGCAATCTAGCGCATAAGTTCCATGCCATTTTTCCAATTTCTGGTGCCTGAAAACCTCCCTGGAAAACTGCTCAAATTCTTTGTTTCGGCAGGCTTTTCAATTTGTCTCCAATCAACACACTTCAATTTGTCACCGACCCATTTCGGCGTGATTTTCATTTTGTCACCAATCGGCGCAGTTTTCACTTTGTCGTCGATCGGTGCAGTTGTCACTTTGTCACCGATCGACGCAATTTCCATTTTTTCGCCGACCTGTTTCGGCAACTTTTCACTTTGTCACCGATCGGCGCAAATTTGAGCTTTCTGCCAACCTGTTTCAGCGAATTTTTGAATTTGTCATCGATCGGCGCAACTCCACAATTTTCGCTAATACACACTCGTGCAAAAAAAGTCAAAAACTTAGAAAAATTTACCTTTCCTCTATGATGATCAATGCTCGGCAGGAAACGATCTTACCTCCGTAAACTGTTAGATGTATCCCATGCAGGCCCAATGTTGCAACCTGTGGCTCTGCTACCACGCTGTCATGTCCCCTCCCATCAATCCCACTCCGGGAAGGGAACATGACCAAAAATATGGGCTTTTCAAAAACTCAGACCCATCATCAAATGTACAATTCATAATCAAGTAAAATGCAACCAATTTTACATATGTGCGGATGTATAATACAATAAACATGCACAACGGAATTAAACCATATCCACACACACATCTAGCATGCATTCATCTGCATAATCATAACAATCAATAATTAAAGACATTTCAAAATCAATACAAGAGAATACTTATCTTGATGTGAAGTTGTCCCAAGCAATTGTCTATGCAACTGCAACGTTCCACCCAGCCATAGGCCAATTGTGCTCATCAATCTCTCAGCACAGTTTCCACCCCCGAGCTAGGCATGATTTCTACAAGGAAAAAGGGAACAACAACTAACACATATCCAAGTCTATACACATCTAAACCAAGCCAGTCTATAGCTAGGTTTATCAGGTTGTTAAAGCAGTAAGAAGGAATAATTGCTAAGCTAGTGAGCTCAACCACAGAGCTATGGGTACCTCTACAAGATCTAGCTAACTTGGCACCCACAATACCTACACACCCAACACAAGGAAGTATTCCCTTCATTGCTACACAATCCCTCAGGCCATACCTTCCCTTCTAGTGCTCTTCAAGCTGTGCATAGAAAAGTAGCCAAAGCCCTTTAATCTTTGTGAGGTTACACACTTCACTAGATTTATCAATCCAATTATAATCCTTTTCCAGTCCTAGTTTCTTACACACACAAATTCAATCCCAAAAAAATGATGCATCTAACAGCAAGGCACCAATGTTGGGCATGGAAAAACGTTTTTAACTATGGGATTTACAAAACAAAATTCCCATGGGTTCTTTCAATTCGTGGCACACCAAAAACAACCTTTGAGAGGGAAAATCGACCCTTGGGAAACAAATTCAAGTTTCCCACAGGTATATGGGCATTCAAAAGGAAAAAACGACCTCTATGGACCCCCAAATCATGACTCCCTTCCTCCCAATAATTATGCAACGCAAAAATGACTTCACAGCTATGGAAAATGAGGGAAAACTCAGGAAAAACGTGAGGGAAACACCCAACAAGCTCCCCACTCGTGAGAGAGCAAAAATCATTCATGAAGAAAGACTTGGGGAGCAATTTCGTGGGTGTTTTCTTGCCCAAGAAACCAAAATACGATTTTCAAAATTGATGCTTTGCCCATACTCGAAATTGTATAGCCATACCTCTCCATTTCCCAAAATAAGAACTACTTCAACCAACTCTTGGAAGAAATAAATGATTGGGTACAAAAGTCAACACGGGTAGTTGATAGTTCATGGGTTCTCTCATTGACACTTGGCTTGACACTATTGGCTCAAGGGTTTGAATATTTTCCCTACCTATTCCTTGTAAAAATCATGCCCCTTCCTCTTGTTGCATTGCATAGCTAGTTATGGGTATTTTTTATTAAAATACATATTTACATGATATTTGTAATTTCTATTGTTCCATTCTAGCACGCAACCCCCATGCATCGATATTTTTAATTGTCGATACATAAACGATAAATCCATGGTGGGGCCTTGGCCTTGAGCTCCTCACCATGATTTTATAACGATATTACATCATTTATAATTTTAATGCGATGGGGTCAAAATTAGGATATTACACATCATGTTTGGTGTCTTTATTTTTATTAATATTCATTAAAAAATAAAAAGAACAATAAAAGTTGATTAATATTTCTATGAAGTAAATATAACAAAAAAAAATCAATTTAATAATTTATGGACTAACATATACATATTATAAAAAAAATAACACTTTCTATATGTTTTTTTTCATTTTTTATAAGAACTCTCTACTACTATTCTCATAGGCCTTATCACTCATTGTTTTGAAAATGCTTGATGTAGTATAAATATGACGTAGTTGATGTACAAAACAGGGTTCCCATGGGTTCTTCCAATTTGTGGCACACCAAAAACAACCTTTGAGAGGGGAAATTGACCCTTGGGGAACAAATTCGAGTTTCCCATAGCTATATGGGCATTCAAAGGGCAAAAACGGCCTCTATGGACCCCCAAATCATGACTCCCTTCCTCCCAGTCATTCTGCAACACAAAAACAACTTCCCAACTATGGAAAATGAGGGAAAACTCAAGAAAAACGTGAGGGAAAACAACTAGCAAGCTCCCCACTTGTGAGAGAGAAAAACTCATGCCTGAAGAATGACTAGGGGAGCAATTTCGTGGGTGTTTTCTTGCCCAAGAAACCAAAATATGATTTTCAAAATTGATGTCTTTCCCATACTCGAAATTGTATAGCCATACCTCTCCATTTCCCAAAATAATAACTACTTCAACCAACTCTTGGAGGAAATAAATGATTGGGTACAAAAGTCAACATGGGTAGTTGATAGTTCATGGGTTCTCTCATTAACACTTGGCTTGACACTATTGGCTCAAGGGTTTGAATATTTTCCCTCCCTATTCCTTGTAAAAACCATGCCCCCTTCCTCTTGTTGCATTGCATAGCTAGTTGTGGGTATTTTTTATTAAAATACATATTTACATGATATTTGTAATTTCTACCGTGCCATGCTAACACGCGACCCCCATGCATCGATATTTTTAATTGTCGATACATAAATGATAAATCCATGGTGGGGCCTTGGCCTTGAGCTCCTCACCCTAATTTTATAACGATATTATATCATTTATAATTTTAATTCGATGGGGTCAAAATTAGGATATTACACATCTTGTTTGGTGTCTTTATTTTTATTAATATTCATTAAAAAAAAAGAACAATAAAAGTTGCTTAATATTTCTATGAAGTAAATATAACAAAAAAAAATCAATTTAATAATTTATGGACTAACATATACATATTATAAAAAAATAACACTTTCTATATGTTTTTATTTTTATTTTTTATAAGAACTTTCTACTACAATTCTCATAGGCCTTATCACTCATTGTTTTGAAAATGCTTGTTGTAGTATAAATATGACGTAGTTGATGTAAAAAACAGGATTCCCATGGGTTCTTCCAATTCGTGGCACACCAAAAACGACCTTTGAGAGGGGAAATTGACCCTTGGGGAACAAATTCGAGTTTCCCACAGGTATATGGGCATTCAAAGGGAAAAAACGACCTCTATGGACCCCTAAATCATGACTCCCTTCCTCCCAGTCATTCTACAACACAAAAACGACTTCCCAGCTATGGAAAATGAGGGAAAACTCAGGAAAAACGTGAGGAAAACGCCCAGCAAGCTCCCCACTCGGGAAAGAGAAAAACTCATGCCTCTTGGGGAGCAATTTCGTGGGTGTTTTTTTGCCCAAGAAACCAAAATACAATTTTCAAAATTGATGGCTTTCCCATACTCGAAATTGTATAGCCATGCCTCTCCATTTCCCAAAATAATAACTACTTCAACCAACTCTTGGAAGAAATAAATGATTGGGTACAAAAGTCAACATGGGTAGTTGATAGTTCATGGGTTATCTCATTGACACTTGGATTGACACTATTGGCTCAAGGGTTTGAATATTTTCCCTCCCTATTCCTTGTAAAAACCATGTCCCCTTCCTCTTGTTGCATTGCATAGCTAGTTGTGGGTATTTTTTATTAAAATACATATTTACATGATATTTTTAATTTCTATCGTGCCATGCTAGCACATGACCCCCATGCATCGATATTTTTAATTGCTGATACATAAATGATAAATTCATGGTGGGGCCTTGGCCTTGAGATCCTCACGATGATTTTATAACGATATTACATCATTTATAATTTTCATGCCATGGGGTCAAAATTAGGATATTACACATCTTGTTTGGTGTCTTTATTTTTATTAATATTCATTAAAAAACAAAAAGAATAATAAAAGTTGATTAATAATTCTATGAAGTAAATATAACCCAAAAAAATCAATTTAATAATTTATGGACTAACATATACATATTATAAAAAAATAACACTTTCTATATGTTTTTTTTTAATTTTTTATAAGAACTTTCTACTACAATTCTCATAGGCTTTATCGCTCATTGTTTTGAAAATGCTTGTTGTAGTATAAATATGACGTAGTTGATGGATCCAATGGATTTATTTTTGTGTTGTAAGTGGAAAGGACATCTATATGTTATTTTCACTATATCTCTCATAATATTGTAAAATATTTCCCTTATCACTAACTTCTAGCAGTAATGTCGATCAACTAAGGACCAATTCATCATCATTAACATTGTTTGTATTTTTTCTTCTTAAAAATCCATTTTGTTCTCTTGTTGTTGTTCCCTGGAAAACATTGAACATATGCGAAATAAAATGTTTGAAATCTATTAGCTCTTGTTAAGAAGTACTTTATTGCTAAAGAGTCAAAGAAAAATGTTGATCACCTTTTTATCCATCTAATTCCCTTGTTTTGTAACATTTCCATAAAGATTTTCCATTATTTTCCACTCGGATTACACACAATCTCACCTAGCATGTTTAAATTTTTTCTTTGCAAGACACATGTTAACCAATACAGATGATTTAAACCAATAGATAATTCAAAAATATTACTTTTATATTAAAGCTTCAAGTATCATTCTTTCCCTCACCCTTGTTCCTATAATTTTATTTCATTGATCTTTCATTAGCCATCTTGTATCAACAAACGACCTACATAATAAAACATGCAAGTTATGAAATATTTTTTACAAAGTATGTAAAGAATTTTAGCCTAAAACTGTAATAAGCTCCTAAACATTTTTAGGTTGAGTAGTGCACTATATACAAAGATACACATTAATAAGCATGGAATATCTTCATTTGGAGGGATCACCATCTTCATTTGAAGGGATCACCATGTACCTCTATGCACAACTATAAAAAAAAAAACACTTATTGATACATTTGTAGGTTTGTATGCCAAGTGGTGCACTCTACAATACAAAATGCATCAGTGTGTTTATACTATATAATGTGCATTGTGAAACTCAAATATGTTTAGAAAATCTAACATGGATGGGTTTTGGAATCCAAGGCAAGGAGGGCCCTAATCCATTAAATATTCTTTACATTACAATCATCATTGAGGCCAACAAGCACACTAATCAACAAATACCTAAAGCCCTCAAAAAACAAATATCATTGTGAAAGGGTAAAGAAACTAAACCCATGCTTCTAGGGTTTGTAGCAACACAAAACTAAAGGAAAACAACAACAAATATAACATTTGCAACATTGAATTCAAATCTCTCTAGCTCATTCGGTTAAGGTGTGGATCTCGTTAACAGGGCGACCTGGGTTCAATTCCCCTTAGGGGTGATCTAGTTGGGAGGAGACACCCAAAATCCAACCAGTTGAGGGTTGGTGTGGCCCAAGCCGGGTGCAATCCTTGGGTGATTTTGACGGCTTAGATGCCCCTAGGTCATGCTTTATTAGACCAAAGGCCACTCCCGTAAGTCAGGGAGATTCTAGCAAACAAAAAAAAAATGTTTACAACATTGAAGGTGAGTGTCAAACCCTTCTATTTTGTTGAAATGAATTGTAAATAGGAATAGGAATAAATAAATTCAAAATTTATGAATCAGTTGAAGGAAATTTTTTTGAGATGGATTAAATGAAATTACATACCTAAGATTTCTCCTCTACAAATGTGTGTGTGATACACAGTGACTCCTTACAAATCCTACTCTTCAAAAAAATTGTCTACTATGATCTCTTACTTGGTAAATGTTTCTCACACAAGTCTCCCCTCTAACTTTTGGCAGACCAGTGGGTTAAGGTTTTGTTTAACTCACTTCTACAAAATGAAAATCCTACTCTCTTTTCTATGTTTCATTTTTTGGTGCATTGTTAAAAAATGCACTATTTGCTTATATATATAGATATATATTTTCTGCATGTGGTGAATACATAATTATTAAGTGTGTTAATATGATATAATATTATAAATGCACTAAAGTAGTAGATTCAACAAAAATGAAGTATAAACCTCCACAAATAGTACCTTGTAGAGTTTTCCCTTTGCGAATGTTTAATGGAGATGGAGCATTTTTTTTTGTGCACAATAAAATAAATCACACTAATGTGTTTCATATAAACAATCACTGCAATACATCTAATTTAAATAGGTGCATTCACTACTTTAAAAAAGGCCTTATAAAGTATGTTTAAAGTCAGAATGTTACATGCTTCCCACACTTTCTTTTAAGAATATGGACATGGTTTTGACTCAAATGCAGGGGACAAAAGGAAATAATATTGAATAGTTGGTTCTTCATATTTCTTGTTCCATATTGTTCCAAATTCACCAAGTTCCCCATGTTTGTGTTAAATCTAAATTTATTTATATTTTAATTATCTAATTGAATATATGCTACCTTTACATGTGCGTTTGAATAATTTTGCAATGAATTTTGTAAAATATTGCATCCCCAACCTGCCTCCCCAGGTATAAAGGACCCAATATTAGCAAATATTCATTACAATAATTTTTATTTATTTATTTATGTTGTAGATTATTATGTGATTTTCTCCTACCATCGCCAAATACTTTACCTCACACATATCGAGAATTGTATGTCATTATGAAAGATACATGAATGTAATGTGAAACCATTGATGCATGTCCTAATGATCATATTATATATTATAGACATCATGCAACAAATTTATAATTCCCTTAATGAGAAATTAGTAGATATTAACAAATAAGGTGCCCCACAAGGTTCTTCATCATATTCCTGTACTTCCACATTTCAAATCATTCTTCGAGTGAAAAAAAACATAGCATGGTTTATGGATTACCGTGTACTAAAGAGAAGTGAAGATGGTGTTCTACGAATACTTTTAGATAGTTCTACATTTAGGGATATCGAAGAAATACGACCAATTTTTAAAGAAGAACCTTGCAATCTTAGGATTTCATTTGCAGTTTATGGTGTCTATCTATTTGGAGAGATAAGGTCCTTAACTTAGTGTGGTCTATTCTTGTTATAAACAGTAACCTTCCTCCTTTCATGCCAATAAAGAGGGAGCACATATTGTTGGCAATGATTATTCTAGCCATTTGTTTACAAAATCTTTTCAACGTAATATTTTTTTTCCTTGCTTGTTACAGTTATATGTACAAGATAATAAATATGTGTATTTTCAAATTTTTAGGCAGGTACCAAGTTACAGAGTCCATGGATGTATTTATTGATCCTCTTATTGACAAACTTCTAAATTTATGGGTTGGCATCACTATGACATCTCCAAACCAGTAGGGAAAAAACAACTTCAACTCCATGAAATACTTACATGGACAATTCATGATGCCCCGGGGCTAATATATATTTGTGGTATGTAAAGTACGTACACTTTAACAATATATGATTTTATCAATTACTAATGCATTTTTTAACATTATGCTATATCTTGCATATCTTCAAACAAAAGGTAAATTTACACGTCCAATTTGTGGCCCCATAATGATGTCTTAACATTCAAGAAGTTTAGGAAAGTAAGTGTTTGATGAGTATAGGCACTTACTCCATAAAAACCATATGTATCGGAGTACCCAAAAAAAAATTTAGTGGGAAGGAAGAGCCATTAGAATAAATCCATGAAGAATGACACCTCAACGATGGAAAATGGAATAAAATAAGAATCATCAAGCAAAGAAATTGGTCGTTGTATCATATGTAATGTTATATAGTTTTTGTTTATATTAAATCATTTGTATTGTATCTAAACATTATTGTTGTTTAATTTATGTTTCATAAAGGTCATCAATGCATTAGTGGGATTTGAGAGGAATAAAATATTCCATCCAATTCAACAGGTTACCCTACTGTGAACATCTACAAGTACCTCAGTTGTTTGATACAATGCATATCGGAAAGAATATTACAAAATCATTATGGATAATCTTAGATGGAAGGAGTAACAAAGATAATTTTGCAAAGTTTGTAGTGGGATTCAAGAAGTGAATCGTGTAATGAGAAAATTGACTCATTCTTCTAGCGATGGATAACCAAATAATCTTCTTCCATGGTTATTTAGAGAGCAAGAAAGCAGTGTTGTAAAAGACATCATTCAAAAACTTAAATTTCCCTTCATCGGTCTCAATTCAAACATAAAGAATATATTAATGAATAAATATGAATTTAGTGGCATTAAAACTCGTGATTGGCATGCCTTTATTAAGGAAATTTGGTATATTCTCTTACTGTTATACCTTTTTTCTAGTAATATTGTATTTTTATTGTTTGAAGAAAAAAAAAGTGATTCCATATGTGTTATAGTATGTTTTACTTCTATCTTTCCTATACAACTTTGATAACAACATAAAATATGCTATATATGATCATAGCAAGTACATGGTGTAAGTAACAATTTATATTCAAAAGGTGATTAGTTGCAGAACTTACTAGAATATGATTTACATGCATTGTATAATTATTAGTTTGTTGAAACCCGTGTTTTGCTTGCACTTAGGTGGTTTCCATCTAAGCAATTTAATAAAGAATATCTAAAGTATTGGAAGAGAAAAATTCATTATCTAATGTACATGGAATGCACAAGTGTCTACCTCCAACCTTTTTAAGTGCACAAGAACACTACCTCATAGACTAAGTTGAGGACATTGGAATATGTGGACCTATACACACTATATCAATGTGGATGGTCGAGAGGCAATTGAAAGCATTTAAGGCTTTTGTTGGACAAATATCACATCAATAGGGATCTATGGTTGAGGTTTCCATGGTATATCATTCCTTGGTGTATATAGGTGAGTATATTCCTACAGTACCAACAAATAACAATGTGCCTTGCATTTGGGATGTCAATTCCATTAACAAATTTGAAGGGTAAGTTTTGTTGGGGAAAGGTAGAATGAGGAAGAGAAAGGTCAGATGATAAAGAGGTATAATATTTTTTATTAGTTTTTATCATCATACTTATTTAATTTGTATTCGTCCATAATTTATTAAGCTTTATTAGTACATAAGTATTCAATTGTTATTTCTTCATGCATGTAGTCGATGGTGGGATGCACTACATTTATACATCGCAAACAATATCAACTAGATGAAGGTATGGATAGAAAGATGTACAAAATTTTATTGTAAGTTATCATGGAATAAGGTGGCAGAGTTAATTATAAGAGCTCATCATTCTCAAGATACCAATATTACGCAAAGGGAAATTTCTTTAACATATTGTGCAAAAGATAAACAAGCAAGCATTGCCCACATTTTTTAGTTTTTTTACAGTATTGTTTGTGTTGTGTTTTGTCCTCAAAATAATAACATTGTCTAAATATGTTTATTAATTGACCATGGATTTTTAACACATCAATAATATTGCAAGTGAAACACCATAATGCTACGTGGTGCAATCGTAGGAAATTCACATTAAAGAATTGGATGATAAGAATACAACTTCATAATTGGGGGATAACTATAGCTTTCCAAATTACTATCGTTTCCTCTAGTAGTGATAGGCATCCAAAAGTATTTGAAAATAGATACTATGGATTTTTGGAAGATACACTTAAGTTATTCTTGAAATCCTTCAAAGTAGTTCTCTTTAAGGTTAGTTGGTACAGGTTTTGTATGAATGAACGAGATCCTGGTATAACTATTACTAAGCATGCTATGAATTTACCATGATTAAGAAAAAGTTATTAGAACCAAATATAGATCCCTATGTCCTTCCAAGTCATTGTGAGGATGTCTTTTATTCACATGTGCTAGGTAAAGCAAGTTGGTCATATGTTGAACTAGATATGAGCCAAGCAGAAGGCCTATAAATTATATTGTACAAGAAGAAGATGATATTGAAGAAGATCATCAAGATGACACAAAGGAGAAGGTAGGTGGATAAAATGAAGAAGTTGAAGAAGTTGAAGATGTAGATGATGATGTTCTTAATGATGATATTGATGATGCTTTTATTAACAATGATATTGATGATGATGTTGCTATGGCTAATAATTTCAACAATTTTGATCTCTAATGATTGATATATTGAACTAGATGAAGAGTAATATTAATGATATTGGGTTGTTGAAATATAGGATGTGATTGTATATCTTACTATGATTTATTCTCTATTATTTTTACTATGATTTACGTTTTGGTACGTTTTAGCGATTTTATATGTTGTATGATATTATGTTATTTCATTTCTTTTCCAAATGAGCTTTGACCTTCACATGGTTGTTCTTGTTTGGTATATAATAAATTATTCTTGAAACCAATAGAATATCCTCTAGATTTTTTAAATTACCTCATGGGGGTACCTTAGGGACGCATATTTCTAGATATCCTACTATCACCCTTAGGACATTTTCACGACATACATTAAGACCAAAAATCCCAATAGAATCTTCTTGGCACACAATTGGATTCAATCTAACCTTGTTTGGCTTCTTTCAAGCGCCCAATATTTTGGTATTTGGGAAGGAAAACCTTAGAATATTTTTGAGTTATAAAACCCTCCCATATCAATAGATTATATATCCAAATTGATTTGGTCATATTTTGTGAGATACAACCATAGTTTGCAAAATCTAAATATTGTCCCCTTTCACTAATCTCTAGTCAGGGTACACATGAGTCAAGTCTTGCATAAATCATAAAAGAATTATGTGCACTTTAAAAAAAAACGAATAGTTGTACCCTATTAACTTACAAGGGAAATGTTTATAAGCCAACACCTTTACCTTGTTTGTTGGAACCCAAAGCATAAGTCAATGCAATGTGTAGATTTCTTTCCCTTTTTGTGTTAAAGTATTGGTGGTTATGTTATCAAAACCCTCTAGTTTCTTTTTTATATTTTCAATTTTTTTCAAGGTATAATTCTACTCTCTACTTTAGTTAATATTTTTCTAAACTCAATTCCAAGATCAATGGTTCTAATTTATGATAAAAAATTGTAGATATTTTCCTTGCATGTTCAATCTTACCATTACTCATTAAGGACTTGAATTACATAATTAATTGCTCTAGTTTGAGATAACATGGTTTAGGTTGATCGTGTATTGTTGTTATAGGTAAACATTATCTGCTTTATGTAGGTTAGATAACTAGTCACTAGGGCACAAAATCCATTATTCACGACACTTTCAATTGGAAGGTGTCAACGTCCATGCCTCCAAGTTTGATATGATAATGATAATAATCTAATTTTAAGATCACAACCTAGTTGTACACCATGTATCATACCCCCTTATTTGTGGGACAATGGAAACCATTCAACAAGGGTGTAAGTGGTCATCTATCCCATCCCAATGTATTTGCAAAATCTCCTCTATAACAATAATTTTCATAACGAACTATAATTAGTAGAAAATTAATCATGGAATATGAACATAATACATCATACCAAGGTGAAGAAACATGTTTGAATCGGTGTCAAAATAAGGTAAATGATCACTTAATAAACATTACAACACATATTAACATAGCCACTAATCCAATAAAATCCAAAAGATGTTGTGAAATTACAATTTTTATATTGCTAGCAAGAATTAACAAATATAAAAGTGTAAGGATATAGGGAATTGTAATACTAGAACACATCTTAAGGATATAGGGAATTGTAATACTAGAACACATCTTAGGGAAATGATGATTGTGTATGTTAACATATGAGCTTGTTGACAATTGTGTAGCCTTAATATGTCAACGGTTTTAAGATTCAAATCATACTCTTCTATGGTTGATAAATTTCTAGTTTACATCCCCTTGTGTGAAACCTTAAAATCAATAAAACATAACATATAAGGGTCGAAACAATACTTTCCAAAACATGAAATGCCTTGAACATTAAACAAGTTACTGAAAAAACTCAAGCAAGCAAGTTTTCAACCTTTCTCGGTTAACTAGGCTGAAGTGCATGATATCTATTAAGATCCAATATAGCTTTCCTAATACTCTAATTGTAATGCATACAATTTTATGTATAATTTGAAATCCACAAAACATTTATTACATGAATTTACATATCAACTAAAGCACGTACGAATATGATTGGTCCTACATTATCAGAATAGATTTCTATGTATCATATTTTTATATACAAATAGTGTCTGCCACTTTACTTTCTTACTACATATCCAATATATTTTAAAGAAACTACCTTATGACGTATCAAGATGTCACTTATCATACTAATGAAGTTAGGTTCACGATCATTATATGACAATATTAGGTTCACGATCATTATATGACAACATTGAGCTATTGATAACTTGCATTAGAAATAAAAGATCCATCTTAAACCCTGGTCTATCAAGCACCGAGAGGGATCCAATATTTTGATGTGTAATTTTTTTTTATCTTAAAATTTTTACACGCTAGGAAAAAAATTATATCTCAAGAGGTTATTTTATGAGACATGAATTTTTTTAACTACTTTTATTTTTATTTTTTGTAACATAACCTTATGTTACGTTACCTTTTTTTTATTTTGTTGATTGAATATATTTTTCGATTGTGCGGAGATTATATAATATAAATATATCAAAAAAGACATGACTTTTTAATTTAGGCCAACATGATTTTTTTATTATTATTATGTTAGGAACGTTAGGAACACATCTCCCTCATACTGGGCTATAAAGCACCTCGCCCCTCTCGATGCAATAAAAAATGAATAAGCTACCTATCCAAAACATCATACCTATACAACATAAACCAAAATAATTTGACAATGTGAATGACATATTAATATAATTTTCCATGAACTTCAAATTGGATGAATATGTACCATGTATTCATATCATTTTCCTTATAAAATATGATCATGCATCTTTTCATTACATATTAAAACCAAAAACACCACAAAACATTATAGGCTTTATGTCAGACAAAACATTTACATATATGAATTCAACAACAAATAGATGTCTATAAAATACAAAGTGACCATGAGAACAACTTTTGATACCATGTATCTTTATTATAAAAAAATAAAAAGAATTCAATTTAACAACTTGCTAGTCCCTCACCCTCTTCCCATAAAGATACATCAGACTTTTCCCTTTTTTTCCTTTATTTAATTCATGTACTTGTCAAAAATGACATATTCCAATCACATTTTAAC
The DNA here is from genome assembly GCA_027924585.1 of Larix kaempferi. Taxonomy (NCBI): domain Eukaryota; kingdom Viridiplantae; phylum Streptophyta; class Pinopsida; order Pinales; family Pinaceae; genus Larix; species Larix kaempferi. The sequence continues at coordinate 342,030 of BSBM01001272.1, forward strand.
TCCAACCAAATGGTAGTCGAGGAGTTCTACTAAATTATAGAACAATGATAAATTATTTGGAAGAAGCCACAAAGGGTGATTTAAGGATACCTATTCATAAAAGCATGCAATTTATGAATCAATGATTGATCTATGTTTGTTAAACTATCTTTGGAATCGGTAAGTCAAGCAAGTCAAGTGAATAGACTGAAATTGTAGTTTTGCTTCTCGACTAGGGTTCTATGTCTATGCCTTCTGATTCCAACTTACCTCGTGGCCTCTCCTCCGGACTCTGAGTCAGAGGAGAATGCCTCTCTCGATGTCCACTACAGAAGGGAAATCTATGTTTCTGCAACTACTAGTGCAAAATCGGATCAAGACTTTGACTCAAGGTTTTGCATGCTTGCGGTGCCCCCTGAATTCAATCTTTCCTCCGCCTCAACAAGAAACAAGGTTGTGGATCTTTCGAAAAAAGGATTGGTAGGTCATTTCACTAGGTTTTAGCCTTCTTCGGAAGCAATAGAAATCTGGATAAACAAGATTTGGAGGTCGCTGATAAAAGGATAAGTTATCCAAATTTATGTGGCAAGGGTTTCTTTGTTTTTTTGTTCGAATACAAAGAAGACAAAGACTTGATATTTTGAAATGGTACATATTTCATGGGTCCTAGCTCGGTATGCATCTAAATGAATGGAATGCTTCCTTTTACGCAGAAAAAGACATTCCTTGTGTTGTCCTTGTCTAGGTAAAGATCCCCCATTGTCCCTCTGCATTGTTAGGGGGGTGAGTACATAAAGGCAATAGGGAATACCTTGAGCAAGTATATAGATATCTAGTTGATCCGAATCAAACCCCTCTTCTGGTGTGCAGAATATATGTCAAGGTCGATCTACAAAAGGGTCTTCCGGATGAGATAAAACTTTCAATGGAGGGATGGAATCATATTTAGAAAGTAGATTATGAGCAAATCCCATTTAAATGCAATATTTTCCATGAATACGGGCATTTTACTAAAAAAATGTGCAAAAAAGAAAGCTCAGGATGAGGAGGTCAACAAGGATGGAGACTGGAATGTTGTCTCCAAAAAGGGAAGGAAATCTCCCACAAATCAAAACCAATCCTCTCCCTCCCCTTCCAGATAAGGACCCTTTGCGAATAGGTTTTAGGCCCTAGCCAACCAAGATACAAAATCAAATGAAGAAGGTGAGATAAGGGAGGAAATCCCAAAGGAGGTAGCAAATGACTAGTCGATGCTAATAGAGACATCCCAAGAAGAAAAATACATATCAATTCTTCCAGAGCATCCAATCATTGAAGTAATGTCAGGATCATAAGGTTCGGTGACAAGATCCAGGTCCAAGTCCTCTCAAGAAGAAATGTCAAAATACAAAGAAGAAGAAAAAGAGAATCCAGGAAAGAAAGAAAGAAAACCTAATAGAACCAATAGGGAAGAGTGGGTGGAGAAAGAAAAGGTGGAAGGAAAAAAAACTAGTATGGAACAACATATTAAAATCTTGTTGTCATAAGGGAAGAAACCTCTTGGAGCAAATGAGAACCAAAAGGAAAGGCACACCCCTCTCATTCCTAGGGAGTAATGAAAGTTGTCTCCTAGAACTGTAGAGGTTTGGGAGGAAAAACAAAGACAGAAGAAATAAGGAATATGATAAGAAGTGAAAATATCTCCATCTTTCTTGTCTAGGAAATGAAAATGAGAGAGGAATATATTAAATAAATTATGAAAAAATGGAGAAGGAAGCTCAATAGGCACAATAGGAAACTCGAGAGGTATTATAACCTAGTGGGACAAGAGGAGGTTCTCCTTATCTATTGAATGCAGAACCTCTAACTGGATGGTGTTTGAACTAGAGGATGCTGAGGAAAACAAAAATATTAGAGTATGTAACGTTTACGGCCTGATCCTTCACCACAAGAAGCAAGATTTCTAGAGATCCTTGGAAGGTCTCAAAGAGAGAGATATGCACCACATAAGTATTTTAGTTGGAGACTTCAATGCTACGATTTCTCCATCAGAAAGGAGAGGTGTCTCGAAGGTCAGAGATCCTTTCGAAGAGCAATTTAAGGAGATGCAAGCTTCTTGGAATCTCACCGATATCAAACCAAGGAAAGGAAACTACACTTGGAACAATAGAAGAATAGGCCTTGGACACATCGCAGCAAGAATCGACCAGTTTTTGGTAACTTTTTTATGTTAAAAAACAACATTCCAACTTCAAATATTCTGCATTCATCTATTTCATATCACTAGCCCATTCTCTTAGAATTCTTGACCCTCAAGAATATGGAACCTATTCCCTTTAAATTCAATTCCTCTAGGACCAGAGAAGAAGAAGTTATAAAGTTTATAAAGCAAGTATGGAAATTTCATATTAATGGAACACCAAGTTTCATCTGGGAGTCTAAATTAAAAGCCACCAAAAGAGCTCTTAAACTTTGTGCCAAAAATCTCACTGATTCAGGTCAAGAGAAACAAAGACTCCAAGAAGATCTGGAAAATTTACAAGAAGATCTGGAAAAGTTACAAGAAGATATAGAAAGCGGTGAGATAATAGAGGAAATGATTAGAAGAGAACAAGATATGAAAGAGAAAATACAAATTCTAGAGAAAAAGGAAGAAGAGTGGATAATTAAATCAAGAAGCCTCTGGGTCAAGGCTAGAGACAAAAACACAAAGTACTTTCATAACCAATGTAAAGTAAGGATGAGTAGAAACACAATTTTTGAGTTAGGAAATGAAAGAGGGGAGAAAATAACATCAATACAAGAAATAAAAGAAGAGGCTCATTAGCAATTTCAATCTATGTATCGAGAAGAAGGGTAAGAATATTTGGAAATGTCTACTTCTCTTTGTGAAAATATCCCCAATCTAGTCACCAATGAGGAAAATGACCTCCTTCTAAATCAGATTTTAGAAGAGGAGGCAAAGGTTGCGGTTTGGTATCTTCAGGTAGACAAAGCCCCAGGGCCCGATGGCTTCCCAATCAGTTTCTATAGAAACTATTGGAACATCATAAAGGTGGACTTGTCCAGAATTCTTAACTGCTCAATGGGGAGGGAAAATATCGAGGGGGAAACAAATTAATCTTTCATCGCTCTGATTCCAAAGGAAAAAAAAAAAAAAAACTTCCCTAAAGAGGTTCAATCCCATATCTCTGTGCAATGCATCATACAAGATATTAACAAAAATCATTGCAAGTAGGCTCAAAAATCTTCTTCCCGAGATTATTTCAGAGAATCGGGGTGGTTTCAATGCAAGTAAACAAATTACAGACAACATAATCATTGTGCAAGAAGCGATACACTCAAGTTACGAAAGGAAGGAAAAAGAAATGGCAATTAGATTAGATTTCGCAAATGCATTTGATAGAGTAAGGAATAAATTTATCTTCAGAATCATAAAAATATTTGGGTTCTCCGGTGAACTTATAAAATGGATAAGAGCCTACATAAGTAGCCCATGGATAGCAACCCCGATAAATGGCAGACCAATGAACTTCTCCAGAGCTTCGAGAGGCCTCCGTCAGGGATGGCCCCTATATCCATTTCTATATATAATTGTTGTTGAAGCTTTCAGCAGGAATCTCAATAAGCAACTTGAATATGGAACCCTTCCTAGAATTCTTATAGCTAGAGGAGTCAAATCATCCAATCATGCCCAGTTTGCTGACGATACCATTATCTTGGGAAGTGCCTCGAAAATAATCACCAGGAAATTCAACCATTCTTTGTCAATATTTTTTAAGGCATCATGGGGGAAAAAATGGCGAGAAATGTTGTATAATTCATAGTTAGAATTTCTCTCCTCTCCTTACTTCATAAATCTTGAGAATTATTGGTTTCAAAGTGATTGGAAACTCGACATCCTTTAAGTATTTGTGGATTCCCATATCCCTCAAAAAGAGCAAGGTAGAAGATTGGGGAGATGTAATTCAAAAAATAAAATAATGGATTCAGTCTTGGGGAGTCAAATGGTTGAATTTAGTAGGGAAAATCACTTTGATCAAATCTGTCCTTTCCTCAGTGTCTATTTTCCTAAGCTCTATTATTTTTTCTCCTGTTGGAATAATGAACTGCCTCAATAAAGAGATCAAAAACTTTCTCTGCCAGGGGGGCAAGGATGGGGACAAAAAATTTCATTCAGTTAAATGGGAAATAGTTCATAATGAAAAGGGAAAAGGAGGAATAGTTATCAAGGAACCAAGACTGATGAATATAGCAATGGGGGCCAATATTCTCTATAGATTCATAACAGGAGGGAAGGAAACGTGGAAAAAAGTGCTAAGCAAAAGATACATGAAAAGCAACAGGCTTCGATGTCTTGACAGAGAACTTAATGGGCAGGGATCAAATATTTGGGACTTATGCAAAGCCACCTCAAATCTAATTAGAGATCATCTTCATTGGTTTCCTAGAAATGCCAAGAAAATCGACATTTGGGAGGATAAGATTATGAATCATCCTCCTCTAAAGGAGAAAGAAGAATTGAAGGGAATTAAGGGTTGGTTAAGAGGGGAAGACATATCCAAGATATATGATCTATCTATCTGGTCTAAAAGTGAAGTCTAGAAATATTGGAAAAGGCTTGAAGTCCCAGCTCACCTGTGTGATGATTCCAAAATCCTTCTTCTTGAGTTGAATGGGAAAGCTCCTTCAAACAAAAGAGATAGGGACACTAGAGGATGGGTACCAAAAGGAAGATACAGTGTGAAAGAAGGTTACGAAAATTTCTTGCTCGAGTTACCCTCTCCTCCTCCATCAAGAGTGTGGAAGAAAGTATCGAAGTTGGACTATCCTCCCAAAATTAACGCCTTCTCATGGATTTTAGTCCATCAAAAAATTCTCACTACCAAATATCTAGGGAAAAGGTGGATTGAAGGCCCAAACAGATGCGTTCTTTACAAGAATGAAGAAGAATCTATTAGACACATATTCATGGAATTTTCCTTCACAAGGAAGTTTTGGGACAATTCAACAAAAGACCTTGAAGTCAGTTTCAGTCTTCCCAACCAGGTTGCGGGCTTCTTCAAAGGATGGAATCAAAGCTATCTTGGGACCTTAACAGATAAAAAATCTATGTTGAATTTATGGAGTGATATCCCTAAATACATTAACTGGAAAATTTGGTTTTTGAGAAATAAGGAGATCTTTGAAGGGAAAGCAGCTTCTCCCTGCAAAGCTACCTTGAAAGCTAAACTATAAATGAAAGAATGTATTATGGCCCGGGGATGGTCAATAAAATAATCAAGTAATATTTCCCCTTCTGAGCTCCTATGGGCCTCGCAATATATCAAGATTAGCTCCCTTCAGTACAAAATTTTATTTGGGAAGCAGAGTTGGGCTATAGATATTCCTCCTAATGAACTCCAATTGTGGAGAAGAAGCCGAAACAAAATGTCTCTATTCTTTGATGGCGCCTCGAAAGGAAACCCAGGGGAAGCAAGTGCAGTAAGGGTCATCTTTGACCCTCAAGGAAGAAAGATTCAATCCTTTTCTTGGGGCTTGGGGAAGAGGGAAAATAATCAGGCAGAATGGGAAGCATTAATTCAAGGAATAGAAAGCAATGGTGGAGTTAAACATTGGAACCTTTCAAGTTTTTGGAGACTCTTGGATAGCCATCCAAAAGATGCAAAACATTCAGTTTGGAAAAGTAAAAGAGGTTAGGAGAGTTCAAAAGAGAATTTTGGCTTATATCCCCGATATCTCAAAGATCCAATTCTTCCACATCAAGCATCAAAACAACAAGGAATCTGATAGACTTGACAATAAATTCACCAAGCTAAGGCAAGGTAAAATTTTGATTAATAATTCTAGCTCTTTCATCAAATGGGTTTCATGTTTTCAATCATAGGTATTTGGTCCCTTTATCTATACGTTGGGGAGAATAAGAACTATAGTCATGTCGATGTGAGCAATTTTCCAGGCGTCAACAATGTGATATTTTAGAGATTGGATCACTCAGCTGTAGCAGACCTCACTAAAACTCACTCAAGAAGTGCAGAAAGAAGAAGAAGAAATGTTGATTCAATAATCACTCATACACAAGAAATGGCAAAAACTGTTGTATCATACATCAGCTGTAAGATGGAACTCTGAATAGTGAATAATAACTGAATACAATCTAATGAATTCAAATGCCTCCTAAGGTCATTCGAATTCTCCTCAATGTGTGGCTTGGATGACATTGGATACATCATCCAATCAGTAATAGTGGTCAAACATCAGTCAAATGAGTCTAACTGAGTCTAACTGGTGCATGTGGCACAAATCTAGGAAAGGAGACTCCAATGTTGGCGCATGAGGAGCTGTCAGTAGTCAGTATAGTTGATCTAGTCTCTCTGGAGGTCTATCTAAGTGGTTCAGTCAGTTAAACTAGTAATCAGTCCTCAGATCAAGGAACATATCCACTAATCATGGAACTAACTAAAGAATCTCCTAAATAGGTGGAATAGGGTGCACTTGTACTCCAGTGATGAAAACAAGGGTGCATTTGTGGCTAGGAGGGATAGAACTGAGCAGAAAGAGGCTCTTGGGGCTGAAAAATTGGGGACTAGGTGCTGGGAGAATACCATACTGATGACTGGATGCATGCATGATGACTAGATGCATGCAGACATGCAAATATAAAAAATGATGGTGAGAATATTCCAACACCCTCCCGCAAGCCAAACTATGAGGAACAACTGAAGGAACTAATGGTAGGGCCTTGGTAACTAAGACCAAAGGTCACCTCGTACAACAATCTAAATAAATAAAGTGAGGAAAGAGGGAAAAACCAGTGGGAAGAAATACCCCCCTCAAGATAGACTGTGGTAGGATGCTAATTTAGCATGTCATCACTCACCGCAAATGGTAAGTGCACTTCTCCACCGAAGAAAGATCTATCGGCAAGAAATGGATCTGTAATGTGAGAAGGATGAAACCTTCCATTCTGAAAATCAGATTTGGTTCTCCTCAGATCAAGTGGATATCCAACAAGATCTCTGGCAGATCTAAGAGTAGTGGATGCCCATCTAGGAAGAGGAGGATCATCGAGTTAAAGATCTAGATCTTTGTCTTCCATTCGCTCATCTTCACTAATAGGTGCTAGATATTCAGGTTCTTATGGATCTGGATCTAGCATTCGCTCTTCATCAGATTCACTCTCATACTCTGAATCCGAATTGTCATGTGATGAATATTCGCTCTCTTGGAGCTCATCAAGCAATGATGGTGGTATCTTCCTCTTGGGAAGAAGTGGATCATGCTCCAAAAACATGTGCTTGAATTCTCCAACAATGGATGCAAGTGAATCTAGAGGCTTTCTGAAATTGCGCTTCCTACCAAGCATGGTGAGAACAAATCCAAAAATATGAAGATGATCTTGGAACCTGTGATTCGAACCAACTGAGGTAGGATCAACTCCATGAATTGATTGATGGTTTCTTGTGATCTCCTTTGAACCAACAAGGGTGATATCAAAACCAAATGAACCATGAAATAATGGTAATGGCTTGGACTTCAAATCAGATCCAAGAATTGATAAATGGTTTCTTGTGATCTCCTTTGAACAAGCAGGGGTGAGATCAAAACCAAAATCACAAGGATGTGCATGAGACTTGAACCTAAGCGAATGGTAGTGTCTTCCATCTTCGGTGAAACTATGAAAACATGTGCCAATGACCAAATAGAAGTGAAAAGGAAGCATGTGATCAAGGAGGGCGAATGCATCACCTCCAAAATCTGATTTTACATCCAAAACACTCAGTATATCATCATCTTGCACATCAGCAGGCTCATGGGAAGTAGAGATTTTGAAAGTCTCTTCAACTTCTAGAGTAGTAGCTGGCATATCTTGCTCAGAATTCAAATTAGAATATGGATCAAATCCATCATCTGATACCATGTCTTGTATTTCAACTTCATGTGAATCTGCAGCTGCTACTGTAGAGGACTGCTGCAACCGCAGAAAACTTCGAAACTGCTGCAACTGCAGAAAATTTCGGAACTGCTACAACTGCATCTGCTTCTTCATTTTGAGCAACTTCATCATGAGAGATGATTGAGGCCGAAACATAATTTGAGAGAGCACTAGAGGAAGTCTCACTGGGCTTGTTTTCCAAATGGCTAGCATCATCCTCTTCCTCCCGATTTCCAAATAATATATCCAATCTAGTCCATAGATCACTTGGATGTTCATCAAGACCAATGAGGTAGTACATCTTGGAATACATAGTAATACATATTTTTCCTAAGGCTCCCTCACAAGCATCAAGCCAATCTTCTTTCTCTTCATAGGAAGAAAAATCTCTCTTAATACCAATACACACATCAAAAAGACCATGTCTCTTCAGATATGCTATCATCTTTAGTTTCCACTCATCATAGTTGAATGGAGAGAGAGAAGGAACTCCTTCCATATATATAGTTGTTGAATTCGAATCTACTGCTGCTACTGTAGAAAACTGTTGCAACTGCAGAAACACTTCGAATAACCTGCAAAAAAAATGAGATTGTAAATGGAGATCTGCTGCAATTCGAATTGAACACTGCCTTAGGACACTGAGCACATGTGACTGGGTCCTTGACACCTGGCTAGACCTCATTGGATTTCTCTAGTGAATTCAAGGCAATAGCACCAGGATTTGTTGTGGAAACCCAAAGGCTTCTAGTGCTCAATGAAAGACAGTTGCTCAAAGAATTGTTGCAACTGCTACTGCTGCAATTCGAATAGCTACTTCCAGCTCTAATACCATGTGATATTTCAGAGATTGGATCACTCAATTGTAGCAGACCTCACTAAAACTCACTCAAGAAGTGCAGAAAGAAGAAGAAGAAATGTTGATTCAATAATCACTCATACACAAGAAATGGCAAAAATTGGTGTATCATACATCAGCTATAAGCTAGCACTCTAAATAGTGAATAATAACTGAATACAATCAAATGAATTCAAATGCCTCCTAATTTCATTCGAATTCTCCTCAATGTATGACTTGGATGACATTGGAGACATCATCCAATCAATAATAGTGGTCACAAGTGGTCAAACATAAGTCAAATGAGTCTAACTGGTGCATGTGGCACAAATCTAGGGAAGGAGACTCCAATGTGGGTGCATGAGAAGTTGTCAATAGTCAGTATAGCTGATCTAGTCTCTCTGGAGCTCTATCTAAGTGGTTCAGTCAATTAAACTAGTAATCAGTCCTCAGATCAAGGAACAGATCCACTAATCATGGAACTAACTGGAGAATATCCTAAATAGGTGGAAGAGGTCACACTTGTACTCCAGTGATGAAAACAAGGGCGCATCTGTGGCTAGGAGGGCTAGAAATGAGCAAAAACAGGCTCCTGGGGCTGAAAAACTGGGGACTAGGTGCTAGGAGACTACCATACCGATGACTGGATGGATGCAGATGCATGCATGATGACTGGATGCATGCAAATATAAAAACTGATGGTGAGAATATTCCAACAAACAAGGCCTCATGTTCATCAAAGGAGGGCCCAAGCCAACCTGGCCTCCATTTTTCGAAGATGGGACGATAGAGTCTATTATGGGATGAGTATGGTGCTCTAGAGGATAGATGGAATGTTGATTGGGTGAAGTGTTATGAGCATTAAAGTATATTTTCCTAGATTATTTCCTGTCTCCACCCTTGTTCAAATGAATTATAAAGGAACCCACATGATTTCCTTCATGGAGAGTAGGCGCATGGGATTGGGAGATCCCTCGCATGCATTTGAGCTTGTTAAATCTGGAAGAGTCAATATGCTCTTCAACCGTCTGCATATTTTTGGGAGACGAAATAGAACAACAGTTTTCAAAGGCCAAGAGGGGAATAAGTCAGTTGATACAGGAAGGAACTCCCTCTCATTTGCAGTTGATATCGTAATGGAGAATATGTTGGGTGAGATTATGGAGTTGAAAAAGACCATGGCAGACTACAAGAAGATGTTGAGATGTCTTTTCGAGGTCGCTTCAGTCGTTCTCGGCGAGAACAGGAAAATATCTATTGACATAATAAGTATTGATTCCCGCATGGATGATGTTGAGGGAAGATCTTGGGTTTAAGTTGTTGAGGTCGAGGATATAAGTCACATTTTGGAAGATATGGAGAGGCTTCAGACTTCAAGGCAGGAGGAGATTCAGAGGGCTATAGAAAATATGAAACATAGGAAGCAGGAGCAGCTCGAGACTGGTAAGGAGAGGAACGAGACCCTCTTTGTCCAGTTGAAGGATACTCTCAATGAAATTCAGGTGGATTTGGATGGATTATGCAGAGGCAATAGTAGACTCATGATCGAGCAAGAAAGGGCCTCCCCTATGGAAGAAGTCTCCACTATGCAGTCGGGTGCAACGGATGAACAAATCCAAGAATGAAGTTTTAGCCTTATTTTCTATATATTGCTATCTATTTTTCCTATACTTATGTATCCATTTTATTAGAATTTACGCTGCAGGAATTAGCATAGGAACTGGAAAATTCTGCAATTTTGTATCTCAGAAAGAGATGACGAAAACAAAAAACTTCATGGACTTATCTTGTCCAACTCTCATTTTGAACTCTTTTTCTAAAGGCCTATAAGCAATATGTATATTATGTTTACATATAAATACAATTTCTTGTTTCTTTAAAAAAAACTACCTTTGGATAACTACGAATAAAACTCAAATCATTAATATATGTTGATCCCCAAGAGCATGGGAGAAGAGTAGGAGAGTTAGATCAACATTTAGTGCTAAGTATGTACTCTCCATCAAATTTGTAAGTGGTTGATTTTCATATTAACTTACCACATTTGCAAGGTTTTCCTTACACATTCACTAGGTCCTTTGCCTCTGTGTTTTATTTCCAAATAGCTTGCAAACTTTATAGCTAGTTCTACTAGGGATCCGTTTTTCCCTAGTTCTCATTGCTTTATTCAGCAATCTTAAAGAGCAGTATTTTGTATAATTTTGGGCATTTGATAAAATATTGCTTATCTAAATCTATGGCAATGTAAATTTAAACATTATACTATGGTTGTACCTTGTGGAAATGGTGCAACAACCATGTAGAGGTTTACCTTGTTGGAAAAGATAGACAAATATATTTCACAATGTATCTCCTCATGTCAAATCCACAAAGCAGGCCCATACCTTGTTGGAAAAGATGTACAAATATATTTCACAATTTATCTCCATGTCATCACATGTAGAATCCACAAAGTAGGCCCATATCATGGTATGGCATCCGTGGTGTGGTAGAAAATGCATTGCTCACACATATGCAGATCGACTTGCCAATCAACATCCACTTACCATACTTTACGAGTTTAGGTGTACAACTCCACTTTTTATGTGGTCAGTTTAGTTTTTACTTTGATTTCAAAGCTTATTTTACATGCTAGAAATATTTTAAATATTGGTTGGAGACGATATTCCTTATTTAACCTCTTAATTATCAATTCTACACAAAGTCGAGGTTAAGTTTTTTGAGAAAATAGAGGCATCTCACGTTATTGAGTGTCTGCGTGTTGAGGGATGGACATGTTATTAACATAATTAAGCTAAGATTTGTTTAATGGGAAATGTACTTTCAAATTTAAAATAGTTATACAAATAAGATAGTCTATAATATTTCATTGCTCCTAAATGCATCTTATTCAACAATGCCAATGTGGAAAAGGGACAATGCCAACATTACTACTCATGTGTTACTGGGTGGAGTCGATAGAAAATTGAATGTGGACCACCCTACAAATGACCCACGACCAATTTTCAGGTGAACCCAACAAACAACTCATTTACCACCCTATTGTTTGCGCAATTGACACTTCCATCAATAAAGAAGTGGATAAAACAATGCATGTTATGCATTGAACCAATAGAATAGACTTGAAAACCATCACAATGAAAATTCACAAAACGACCATAAATGCATGCACTCTCAGTGAATCACAACCAACATTAAGCCTCCAAGGAAAAAGGGATTCTTAAAAGTGCCTCACCCAAGGATCATGGAGAACATTAACACTCATGTAATACTTAGTGAAAATAGTAGCGGGTTGAACGTCAATTTCCCTACAAATGACCCATGACCATTTTTCACACATACAAAAATTATAACTTTAAAACCAATTGTTATGTGTAGTCTAGAAATGAAAATGGAGAGGTGATAAAATAAGGCTTAAACGAGGAAAGATATATGTGTCACTAGGTTCACAATTCAAACAAAAAAGAGGAGTCATGGCATCTAAAGTTTACAAGCTTGTGGATAAAATCTCAAGACAAAAATACTCATTCTTCCATAAGCAAGAAAAACAAGACCCCAAAAACATACAATGAAGATATAATTCTTGAGGATGGGGTGTGTTTGAGTCATTTTGCATTAACTAAATAAGTGTCTTGCTCCCATTTTGAAACTTTGTACACTAAGGAGGATGAGGTTGATTTAGATGATTCCATGACAATGTTGCAAAAATATCCCATCTTTGGTAACTAATGAGGAAAATTTAGAACTAGTCAAATAACTAGAATAAGAGGAGATTATGAGAGGGATTTGGGGACTTGATGAAGACAAATCCCCAAATCCAGATGGTTTTTCAATACACTTCTACCATGCATGTTGCCTATAATCAAATCAAACCTTAAACACATGCTAAATCAAACACAAAAGAATAATAATCTTGGGGGAAGTACTAATTCATCATTTTTAGCCTTACTTCCTAAAGAAGTCAATCCTTCCTCTTTTTCTAGAATCTGACCTATCTCTTTGTGTAACTCCTCTTACAATTTTTTGACAAAAATAATGAAAATTATGACAAACATGCTAAAAAATACTCTTCCCAATTTTATCTTTGGTGACAAAGGTGGATTTATGTAGAAGAGATAAACTATTAACAATATAATATTGGTGTGGGATTTTATCCATTCCAATAGAAAAAAAAAAAACAAAGAAAAGGGGTGATAATTAAGATGGACATGGAAAATGCATTTTATTGAGTGCATTATTCCTTTTTATTTGTTGTGCTCTATAAATTTGGATTTGCAAAATATTTTATACTATGGGTGAGATCTTGCGTAGGAGCCCCTTGGATTGCTCCTCCAATTAATGGCAATCCCACATCCTTCTTCAAGAGAAGATGAGGACTCAAGCAAGGATTCCCTCTTTCTCCCTTGTTATACATAATCATGGTGAATTCATTAAGTTGGGGGCTAGAGTATGAAAAAATATTTGGCTACCTATAAGGAATTAGAAAAGCAAAAGGAGTTATAGAAATTAACTACTCACAGTTTGTTGATGACACACTTCGTATGAGCAGTGCTTCATCCATCATAGTTGAAAGTTTTGAATCACTACTTGGTCAATTTGTAAATGCTTCAAGAGGAAGATTAAATAATGGGAAAAGCCACATTTATGGATGCAATATAATTTTCCATCAGTTACAAATAATTTCTAGAATTTTAGAGTGCACATGCTTTTTGCTATTGGTTTTCATTCAAATATTTGGGAATGTCAATCTCATTAAGAAACCTAACTCAACAGTATGGCAGAGCATTATCGGTAAAATAAAAAATAAATTCAATAATTAATGGAGACCTTAGTGGCTAAACCTGGCAGGTAGAGTGGTGCTTATGAAAATTGATATTATTATCCCTCCAAATCTATATGAGTTTAGATTTGTTGGCACCAAATGGAATAATGCCGCAGGTAGGAAAGGAAATTCAAACTTTTTGTGGCAAGGTGGAAAAAACAACAGAAAAAATGTTCATCTAATTAATTGCAATACAATCATACTACCAAAAGATAATAGAGTTCTAGACATAAAATATACAACTTTGATTAATATTGTGTTGGGTGCCAAATTATTGTTGTATTTGATAACTAGAAAATACAAATGGTGTAAAGAGGTTGTGATAAAAAATTATTTTCATTCCAACAAGAAAAGATGTCTAAACCATCCTCTAGCTAAGGAAAGAGGATCACCAATTTGGAAATTGTGTAAGTAGTAGTGCCCTTAATTCAATCTCATATAACTTGGGTACTTGGTATGGTAAATTGATCAAAATTTGGGAAAATGGAACAATGGGAAACCCTCTCTCAAGCACAATCTGGAGTTTATGGAGCTAAGAGAATGCATGATAACTTAAGAAATCAGATCTTTGTTTAAGATTTCTCTTTGGGATGAGTCGTTATTTGCGTGGTGGTTAAGGTGGAAGTAATTGTCCCCTCTAGACCATTTTATCCCTCAAATGGATGCCTTACAATCTCTCCTTCGAGGATGCACTCCAGTAGATAAATTAGCTATGGATCACATGGGTTGGGGCCCTTCTGGTAATGAGTATTTGGTGAAATTTGGATACAAATCACAACCGCCAAAGTTTCCATTTGATCCTCACTCAATGATCTAAAAGCACAATATGGAGAGGAGATGAACTACCAAAAATCAATATCTTTAGTTGGACCATGGTGCATGAGAGACTATTATCTACTGAAAAACTCTATAAATTTAGAATCCAAGGACCTTCAAGGTGTGCATCATCTAAGATAATGGAAGAGACCCAGAGACATATTTTCCTTTGATTATCCATTCTCCATTTAGGTTTGGAAGCATGTCTTTGAGTAAATTGAACATAGGATCACCCTCCCTCTATCTTGGAGTGAAATGTTCACCACCTGGCATAAAAAATAAGGGGGGAATTTTCAGAATAAGACAATATTTAAAAGGGGATGGTTGGAAATGGCTGAGTTTATTTGTTGGAAAATATGTCTAGAAGGAAATAGATCCATCTCTCACCAAGAGAACATCTCTCCAAGCATAGCAACATCAAAATCTCATAGTCTTCTGCTAGAAGCTATTCAAGAAAAAAGAGTGAAAGGCAATATTATGATGATGTTGGAGAAAGAATAAAATAATCGGCTTAAATATGTCTTAATGGGAGATATTCCACGACCAAGAAGCATCATCAAAAGGCCCATCCATGGGGTGGCTTAGTGAATCTTCCTTGTATAAGAGGATTTCTAAAGATGGCATTCATAACATAAAAATTTTACTCTTTCCTTTGATAGGGCCTCTAAAGGAAACCTAGGGGTCGCAAGTCTGGGGGCCGATTGTCATAGATCACAATGGACAATAATAAATTAGTTTTCAATGAGGGTTATACAAAGCAACCAATAATAAATTTGAGTTATTGGTTCTTTATCATGGACTTAAGATCCTTGACTTAAGGTGGATTAAGAACCTGATTGTCATAGGTGAAATATTAATCATTATAATAAGCCTTACATGTGAAATTCATCCACTCCATCGTATTGTAATTTGGAAAAGCTCCTGTGAGAATACATAAAGAGGCAAAGTGGTTTGATTCAATTTGAGTATTATCATGTATTGAGGGCTTAAAATCATCAAGCAGATCACTTGGTCCATCAGGCCTCTTGACTGGAGGTTGGAAAGTTGAGAGTAAAAGGTGGGATCATGAAATCACCTATCCCTTAGCATATATTTTTATGATCAAGCCAAATTTCGTTAAGCAATCCACAAGAAATTCCAAATAGTCAATCAAATTTAAGAGGATGACGAGACTTAATTCACTTGAGAGCCTTAATATGCTCACATGCTTTGAACTTGATGACAAAGTAGCTTATTATGTTTGCAGTTGTCAAAGTGAGGGATGAAGGTGACTAAATTTCAAATTTCTTTCCATGAGGTTTTCCTCTTCATCTTGAGCCATGATTCAAAGCTTGTAGAGTACCATCCCCTATAAGAATTGAGGGTTGGTTTTAGTGCTTTATGGTGGGTCACAGATTTTGTTTATTGTTGAGATTTGGACCTTTAGTGCAGGATAAGTTATCAATGACAATAAGGGCCTGGAAAAGGTAGGAATTGATCCAATCCTTAGTAATAGTGTGGAAACCTAAGATCATGAAGAACCAAAATCATCTAGGTCTATGTCCATTATGTGAGGTGTTGGATATTTGTCCAGTATTGAAGAGGCATGAGAGATTTTTGGATAACAATGAGACATCTGTGTTCAATGTAAAAAACACAATTTACTCTTGAGAGGAAGCTCAAAATTTTGGACATGCTGAAATTTTGAAGATTGTGACTCAGAAAAAAAGACAAATTTAGAAGTTAGAGGTACTGTGTCGCATGTTACCCCAATTGGTAATAAGGTTAGCAAGGAGTTCATAAACAGAAACTACACTTTAATATTGTCAATTAGCTTAGTTCTTGATGAGGAAAAAGAGGAACACTTAGTATAGAAAGCTCCTATGGATGTGACATGGAATGCGTTGAACAAGAAAAACAAGTCTCCTCTATAGGAATAGAATGAATCCCATAGTGAACATGTATTTATTTAACTCTAGGTCTTCCTTATGATTTGCAAAGTAATTTTTGTTTCAAGTCTATTATATAGGGTATATACCAATCGATTTTTTTTGGCAATCCTTTGTGAAGGATAAGACATTATTTTCTATAGTTAATTCTCTATAATTTTCAAACTTTTCTAAACAATTGGCTTCTCAAAAAACCCTTCCTTTTGTATTACTATATTGAATAGTTAGGCTACAATGCTTTTTTAATAAAATACTAATTGTTTTAGTTAAAAAAATGTGTGTGTGTGTATGTAACATTTTTTCCATACAAAAAAATCACAATTTCATTAGTAAAACAAAATTACATTCCTTGCATGCTTCATAACATGTCTTGTTTCCATCTACATAATCTTAATATCAAAAAAATAGGTAATCCTATAGGAATTACCTCTCCCCATCAAATCCTAATCCTTAAACATGGATGTTTTAGACAGGTCAAGTCAAAATAATAATCTCTTAATATAGTCTTAAAAGAACCACATTATAGTCCCAAGAAATTCACATTATAGATGCTCTAAAGGAAATCCATGGATGTGGACATGCGAATCGGTCTAGCAATCTCCTATGGATGTGGACATGGAATGCATGGAACAAGAAAACAAGTCTCCTCTAGAGGAACAAAATGAATCCCATAGTGAACGTCTTTCTTTAACTCTAGGATTTTCCTATGATTTTCAAAGTAATTTTGATTTCAGGTCTATTCTATAGGGTAGATACCAATTTTTTTTTTTTTAGCATTCCTCTACAAAGGATAAAACATTAATTTGTGTAGTTAATTCTATAGGATTTGGGAATTTTCTAAACAATTGGATTATGAACAACACTTCCTTTTGTATTACTATGTTGAATAGTGAGGCTATCACACTTTTTAATACAAATATTTTTTTTTGTAAGCTGCATAGTAAAGTTATATTATGATACAAAAAAGGTTACAGTCATCAAGATAGTCTGAATATAGCATTCTGGAGCTGCTCATGGTACCCATATTACAAAAAAAGGCACTGTAAACAGGCCTAGAGATATAGACTAGATAACCACTGAACATGAAAGACAGGAACAAAGAGTAACTCTGGACTAGACAGAGATCAAACAAACAAAAATACAGAGCATCAAAACCAAAAGTGATGTGCTCGTAACAAGCCGCTTCAAGAACTGGCCTCCGCGTCTTTTGAGCCATGAATGCCCTTAGAGATGGGGCAAGGGCCGAAGAAGTCATCTTTCCACTGCTGCTCCGGGAGCTTGATGGGCAAAGGCTCGACTTTTTGCTGGAGAATTGCCTCGACCTCTTCCTTGAGGATGCACTTGTGATGAGTGACAACAATGGTGGAGGGAACCGAAAAAGATGTCCCAGGAGGGGAAGCACCTTAAACTACCACTGCAGCAGGAGAGTCAGGACCTGAGATGTGGTCGTGAGCAGGAGCGAAATCCTCAGAGGCAGTGAGGCCCATGGAACCATGTAAGGAGCTGCCAGTAGCCTGCGCAGCCCCTTCATTGATAGCGCCTTTATTTTGAACAGTAATCACCTCCCCAGAACCTGCAACGGGACCCTCAGGACCAACGCCTATCAATGGGACAAGATGTGGAAACAAGGAGTATCTACGACCCGTGAGGCTAGCTTCCAACGCGACGAGAACCCCATCCAGATGGGCCATATTGTACCTGGTGTCCATAATGGCCATCTTTTCCAAGTTCCAGTTGGCAAGCATCTCCTCCACCAAAATATCGATCATGTATTTAAGAAGCCAATAGTGATTCACCTGAGTACCTGGGTTGCCAAAGGCAAGAATTTCTGCAACGCTACGCGACTCCCAGTCGCCAACTAGACGGCGAACCGGCATGGAAACATTATCCTTATATCCAATATTAGCAAGAATCTCCTTCTCGGCCGCAGACACCGTTTTTCCAGAGCCATGGCCGGAGCCGCGCTTGGAGGTGCCTCGCGTGTGCTTCATGGAAAAGTTGGAAACTTCGTAGGGGCTGAGCTTTCTGCAGTGGAAGCCGACAATGAATAGCGGAGGTGGCTAATGACTGCAGGAGGTTGAATGTGGATCTTCATATCCCGGAGGGGGCCTCTGGGAGGGAGAGACTTCACACGAGAGCGATTAATGGTGAGGTGAAACCAATGAGGGGGAGGGGACATAGGAAGCTGGTCCGGCATTAATGCCACCCACCAGGCCATGTGGGCGAGGAGACCTGAAGCATGCGATAAGGTCAGCTAGAGGAAGGTCAAGTCCATAGTAAATGTAGGCGTCTTGGGAGAAGCCCAGCCTAGGAGTTGGTGCTGGGGGGAGGTGCCGTGTCCGCTCCTGCAATCCTGCTGGAAGTCGAGGTGTCACCCGGATCTGGGGTTTTTAATACAAATAATTATTGTTTCGGTTCAAAAAAAATGCATACATGTATGTATGTAACATTTTTCCATTCAAAAATAAAGTTTCACAATTTCATTAGTAAAACAAAATTATATTCTTCATATGCTGCATAAAATGTCTTATTTCCATCTATAGAATATCAATATTAGAAAACTAGGTAATCCTGCAAGAGTTTACCCTTCCCATAAAAATCCAATCCCTAAACATATATGTCTTATACATGCCAAAAAAAAAGCTAATAATCTCTCAATACGACCCCAAAAGAATGACATAATAGTCCTGTTAAATTCACATTACGGATGCTCTAAAGGTAACCTAGGGGTGGCAAGTGGGGGTGGGGTAGTGGATTGTCATAGATACTAATGGACAATAAAAAATAAGTTTTGAATGGGGGTTAATCGAAGAAATCAATAGTCAAGTTGAGGCATTGATTCTTTATCATGGACTTAATATCCTTAAATTAAGGAAAATTAAGAATCTCATTGCCATCTAAGACTTAGAAATCACAATAAGATACATGTGCAATTCATCCACTCCATCTTATTGTAATTTGGCAAAGCTCATATGAGAATGCATAAAGAGGTAAAGCAGTTTGATTCAATTGAGTATTATCTTGTGTTGAGAGCTCAAAATCATCAATAAGATCACTTGGCCAATGAGACCTCTTCACTGGTGTAGTGTCTGTATCCAAATACACTAAAATCCAATAGAGAATAAATCTATGTGCAAAGATAAATAATATTGAATATGAATTGATAAAAAAATGATGATATCACATTTACAAAATATGTTGGCTTTTATAAAGCCCTTCGTGCCTTTTCAACATAAAGGACACACCCTTTGCTTATAATTAATTAGTTGTATATATATATATATATATATATATATTAGTGTTTATCATTTATTATTTATGATTATTTATTATTTAGGTTTATTTATTTATTTAATGTTTATTTTTATGTTCCTAACATTGCCTTCCTCTTTAGAAAGGCTTTGTCCTCAAAGCAATTTGAAAAAGTCTTTATGCCTTTGCTCTGTAATATCACCGCATCCTTGTATATTTGGTTGTAGTTGATGACACGTGACGATATGAATTTTTGAGTGCTAAATAGAACTTTCGAAATGTAGAAGGGTCGATCCATCCAAAATCGATTTGTTGTTGAATTTTGCGCTTCCACAGTGAATTAACGTCATGGAGTTCATTTGCGGTGGTATACATAATTTCTTACAAACATTCCCGACTTTCAATATCTCTGCTTTTATGATGTCGATGTCGATAGGGATTTCGTGTAAACCTTTCTTTAACTGGTTTGACATACTCTTGCTCTCTGATCTGTAATTGTGTCTTTTTCTACATTTTGTACTTTATATTTGATGATTTTGAGACCTCCTTCTAGATTTCTTCTAAGTTGTTTTCTAATAATGTGTTATCATTTTCGATCTTCTTGATTGTCTCTTCTTGCAACTTTTCGTTATCTTTTAACTTTTTAATTTGTTACTCTAAATCTTGATTATGTTTCTAAGGCGGCAATTTTCTTCTTGCTTTTCTAGTAATTTTCTTTCGATATCTTCATTAGATTGTTTTGTCTTCATAATACCTTTTTATTTTTTTATTTTTGAAACTAGAATTTTGTTATGGTTTCTCAGTCGGCATATTTCTTTAGTATTGTCTGATAATGTTTTATTGATTTTTGTGATCTCTGATTGATGCATGTTGTTAATGTCATATTTTTGTTGCTGGAGTTATTTTATTTGATGTTGACATTGACCGACTTCCAATTCTTGACTTTCTAACTTTCTCTATACTTGTTCCATTCCATTATCTCTATCCATGATAAGCTTGTTTAAACGCTTTATTTCTTCTTCTAAATCTTCATAGCTTCCATATGTTGATTCTTCGACTGTATTTTGTGATGGGGGAATTCTCACTGATAGGTCATGTATTGTTATTTTCTTCTTCTCAAGGAAGAAGGTCATGAACTTCTTTTTTGCATTGAAGGTGAATGTTCCCAATTTTTCCAGCCAGTTATAACCTAGAATTATATCGATAAGATTGTCATATATATTAGCTGCAATAGTGAATTGGGATGCAAAATTATAATCGTCGATCCGTAAATGTGATTCACTTATTTGAGCTTCATTCAAATCGTTCTTCACTATACTTGATTCTGGAACTTGTAGTTGATTAGAAACATCAACATTAATAAAATAAAATAAAAATTCCTGGAAAAATAACGATGGCAATTGGACTTTCATCAAATATCCCATAAACTTTCAACATTGCCACATGCACTTTCGACAGAACCTCGACGAATCTCTTATTCTCAGGAGTAATATTTTTCTCTTCCATTTTTTTTTAATACTTCTTTAGCAATAAGGGGTCTTCGTCTTCTCTTCTTCTTAAAACCCCTTTAATACTTTAATACTAAAAAAATTCTAAATCTAGGATCTTTTATTCGATGACTCAATGCTGATGATGGAAAAATACACTGCTCGGATCCATATTTTTGTTTCACCAGTGACTCCAGCTCGTGAAAACAATGAAGAATGACTATACACACTGCCACCTTCGTCTCTCAACCAGCCACAAAGTATGTTCCTCTCTCTGCACACAATGCAGGCTCATATAGAGAAAATTGTGCTCAAATGGCACTTCGATATTCACGTTGGTTAACCTTTTTCTTTAGATTAACTTCTTCGTGGATTGTGTGTATATTGGGTGGTTGGGAGGAATGATTTACCCTTCCTCTCGAGTTCAAATCTCGCTTTATACCCTTCACTTTTATATAGAGAACCCCTTTTTATCTCACTTAATGTAAAAATTTCTAATATAAAAATTTCCAATATAAAAGAGTAATTAGTTTCCCACTTTTAACTAAATAACGCCTTCACTAATAAAGTAGTAAACTACTTAATAAAATTACTCTTCTCTTATAATATATGAATAATCCCTTTCTCTTTTATTACAAACTCACTTTTATATCTCTTTTTTTTGTAAATATTTTGTTTATTTACTTCTCCCTATTTTTGTTACTTCGGTGTAATATGTTGGGTTAAACCATGTGTTGGTTTCTTTTCTTTCTTTCTTTTTCTTTTCTTTTTTCTTTTTTCTTTTTATTTTTTTACTTTCCCTTTTTTTTAACTTTCTTTCTTTCTTTCTTCTTTTTATTTATTTTTCTCACTCTCTTTCTTTTCTTTTCTTTTCTTTTTCTTTTTATCTTTTTTAGGTCAAAGACCCAATGATTCAAAAAATCTCAGATGAAGGCTATGGCCAAAGGCCCGGATCAGGAACCCTGCTCTAATACCATTGTAGTGTCTATATCCGAATACACTAAAATCCAATAGAGAATAACTCCATGTGCAAAGATAAATAATATTGAATATGAATTGATAAAAAAATGATGATATCACATTTATTAAATATGTTTCCTTTTATAAAGCCCTTCCTGCCTTTTCAACATAAAGGACACACCCTTTGTCCCTTACCCTATATTTGGATGATCAAGCCAGAGTGCATTAAGAAATCCACTAACAATGCCAAATGGAAATTAGAATTTAAGAGGAGGATGAAACTTGATGCCCTTGAGAACCTTGGTACACTTACACACTTCAAACTGGATGGAAAATAAATTGCTTGTGTTTGCATTTGTTTGATGGTGTAAGAACTGTAAACTCATAAAAATAACAAACCAAACAAATGACCAGCATGCAATACAAGATCTGAAAAGTACCATGGATCTGATAACCTGTAAATTTATAAAAACCAGTATACAACAAGAAGCATCATGCAATAAAGATCTGTAACAAAAGAGTGTATCTAATCAACAATATAATGGAACAATATGCTATGAAAATAAGGAGCCATACCTAGTTAGATGACCTAGCAACTACCATTACCTCACAGATCCAATAGTGCAATTGAAGGTGGGGGGACGACTCTCCACCCAACCAACCCCCAGCCAAAGGTTGAGGCCCCTGAGCCCCCAACAATTAACCCTATGCCAGCGCTATCTTGCTTTCCTCTTCTCCAGAGCTCCTCTTCCAAGATGGCCAAAGACAAAAAGAGACCAAAAAGATCCCTCTCTTCACTTCTTCTCCTCCTTTTATCTCCTCCTTCTCCCAATTTCTTAATTTCTTATTTAATGCAATTTGTTTTTCCTTATTTTCTTTCATATTCCCAATTATATTATTATCTTACATTATTTTATATTACATTTTATTCATTATATTAAATATTCTCTATATGAGGATTGTTACATACTCCCCCCCTTTAAGAAACTTAGTCCCAAAGTTATAATATTCAACCAATAAATACAATACTTATTCAATCAATCAATCAAGTAAATACTAGAATATATAGGTATCTAGTACTATTGTGAAGTTTAGAGATTTATATGTGTGGCCACCACATAGAAGTCTCCAAACGGCACTAATACAATCAAACGCCCTAAGTTACAACATGCTCTTAAATAATTCCCTATGAGTCTAGTATGCAACCATATAAACAATCATGCAGCATACATACATAAGCATTAGATAATTAATTAATAATTAATGATTGTGTGTTTGTTTACTTCCTCTTTCCTTACTCACCCTCTCCCTAAGAAACATACCATCCGATCAACCTCCCTACACCTCCCCTCCAACTCTGGATGGTCTCGCTCGCTGTGGCACGGGCCCTCTACTGTAACCTGTTCGCGGATCATACAGTAGGCATCAGAAGTTCCCCAAGAAGTTATCGCGGCATTGCCACCTTCCCAACTTCTAGTAATAATATGGCCTCATCGATTTCTAACCGAAATCTGGGCCTCATCGGTACTAGTCGGCATCTGGTTCCCAGTACCCCGATCCTGATACTCCCGGTACCCCCGATCCTGATATCAGGATCATTATACCCCAGGCATCTCAGAAGGCTAGCCTAAACATCCTCCCCAGCACCCTCAAGGCACTAGCCCCAGGCATCAAAAGTCCTTCTCCATAAACCTCCCTCCTGGTGAGTATGTCTCCAACCATGGACTCTGGTCACATCAGAAGTTCTCCGGGAAGTATCTATGGCACTGCCACCTTCCCAACTTCTGGTACTAAAGTCAAGCACTGCTGGCATAGAGCTAATTGTTGGGATTGTCCCCCAGCCCATAATTTATTTATAGTAACCATTCTCATTCGTGGTTATGGGATCCCACGAAATCATAAAATACTTAGCCTCATCAAGCTATCTGAGTGGATCACCAGGAACAACTGGCACTTGCCATAATGAATAATCATTAGTAACCATTTCTCAATATAATAATATCATGGATCAACCTTGAATCCTGTGCTGACAAGAATGTCTAGCCACCAGTTCATATTGCATTGCATTACATCATAAGCCACTGTCATGATAAGTCATGCCAAGTTTAACATCTGATGCATTTAGGTGATTTTTGCTACCATTATAACATAACTAGTCATGGTACTTTCATAATTTCACTAAGCATCTCATTAATATGCCATGATAAGCTACCATATTTCAACATTAGTACTATCAACATGGAGTAACAACTCACATAATCCATCATCATATCAAATATGCATTCTACGGGGAGCAATAAGAGTTAGCATGAAACAATATCATGTCATACCAATATCTGATATAATCTCTTATTCTTCACTACCACATAATAGAGTTGTAAAATACCAACATTAACCACAACATGCTTTCATACCATTTGTGTACCAAATGTCATTTATCTCTAGATGCAGTGATAAGCTATAATATTATTTTAGGTCTACACATCATGAATAACATCAAGAAGTATCACATGCACAACCCATGGCTATAAGTTTCATGGCTAGAATTAACAATCATCAAATTTTACATGACTAATGCATGACCATGATGGCATCATTCTAAGAACAACATATAAAACCATCATAACATATACTCCATAACTTTCATTTCAAGATGCCAAAATAAAAATATGAATTACCAATTGAGTATCAATACTCAATGCATCATGTACCTCATGTCCTATACATCTGGAAACCATAATAAAGTGAATATATCAACATGAAATATGCATCATGGAAACTGAGCAGCAACATGAAAAACTGGGTATCATCATGAAATATTCAATATATGTCCTCTAACTTCAAAAACCATAAGAAACTACACCAATGAGGTTAAATTCACACAAGGATTCTTTTGGGATAGGTTTGGGGGAATAATGTACTTAGGATTATTATAGAGATAGATTTTCCAATTGCTGATATTTGTAATTATGTACGAATTTCACAATATGTTCAATTAATCCTATATAATTAGTATGATGTATGAAACTATTCATGGTGTACTTATCAAGTTTTACTTTGACCACTTATGGTGGAGCTTCAACAATAGAAATATCACTACTTGATCCTCCATTGGTCCTTGGTAATCCAATCTAACAAGTCCTTCCACTCATCTCTTGATTTCCTATTGCATGTCCCCCTTACATCATCTTCTTTGAATATGTAGCCTTCTTGTGTGCACAATTGAGTGCCTTCATGGGTGTATCTTTTCACGGTTTCTACTAACGGTCATATCTGAGGTTTATGTTTGTAGCTACACTTCTTTTCATGGGCTTGTTGTATCCATCAAATGGCCCTAAAATAAGTCCTGGCCATATGTTAGTATTTAATCAGTAGGTTTGGACAGAAAAAGGCACATTTGGAACCTAAATCATCAGTCAACAGTCATGAAAAATTAGCCTAAATCAAATCTAGGTAGGTTTGTCCATAAAGGACCAGATATAAACAATGAACAATCTCATATCTTCAATTTAAGCAAACTATGTGTGAACAACATGCACTTACAACATACAATGAATTAGTGTAAAAATCTCCATAAGAACCCTAAATCGGTCTTGAGATCAATACAGAAAGTAATCCTTCATACCATGAGGCCAACCTAAAATATACAAAATAGAGTTGACCTATCCCAGTGATTATTAGGGTCGATTCATGCAAATCTTCACATTTGACTAGTATTAATTCAAGAAAGTTTTATTTGATTTGATATATGAATTCACAATTGTAGCCGCGTTTCTAGTTTTGTTTAAAAATATTGCCATGGTAGTCAATGTCCAATTACAAATGTAATTTGTACAAAAGAGGGATTTGTATGGCCTGGAAAGAGATATGGAACATACCGACTTTTCTTTAGTGCAAATAGCTAAATTTAGCTGCGTTCCCCAACAAATCTCTAAATTCTTCACCTAACAAGCTTCTTTAATTTATTCTATTCTCATAAACCAGCTTCCTCCCGTTTAGCTTCCTCTCTACCTTTGAAGTGCTTCCAGACTTCAACACTTCACTTCCCAGGGCTACGATTGAATAGTTACAGAGATCTTACTGTTATTACAATCTGGTAGGCTTCGTGGGTCTGGGCAGTCGTTAAAATACACTAACATTTTTATTTTATTTTAAGAAATACCAAGCTAATTCTCACGCTATTGCTAACACAGTCACTAGTAGTAAGCGTTTATGCACAGGGATCTATACATCAAAGATTCCACATAGAAAGTGAGTAGGGCATCCATGTATAGTGAATTGTATAGGCAGTAGCGGAAAGCAAATTTTATGGGAACAATTATTGACGAAGATGCAATATAAACCAAGGAAATATTCAAACAAATTATTCATGCAGAGATAAAGGAGGTTTGGAATGCCTCATGTATTCACATTAAGGCTCCAGGTTCTCCATGCAAAACTTACCGCTCAACCAAAACTCTTTATTATCATGCCAAGGAATTAGGGTTTATGCACAGACATAGGGTTTTTATTAACGATCCACGGGATAAAACGAAAACGTTGCAAGACAGAGTCGTGTTAGCTAATAACGCTCTTCAAACTTCGTCACTCGAATTTCGACAATGGCATCTGAGGAACATAACCCCTTACCACACGAAAATGATGATGGTCGTGTCACGATGGAAGGGATCAAACATTTAGGTGTAAGATTAAGAGATTCCCTTTCAAAAGAGAGCATTTCCTGAATACAAAGCAGGCTGAAGAATGTAATGCACACTTGCTATAAGCAAAAACACATAACTAAGGTTACCAAGGCATAGAGCACCCACACCTTTCTTTTCATGAGGATAAATAACAAATAACAAACTGTCAATCCAAGGGCTGTGTAGAAGACCTCAATGCTTGCCATTTAACTATGTAAGGACTAATTTTAAAAATAGTCTACAGTCTATGCTTGTGTTTTATGTGGTTGTGTCCTCTATGGCTTATCAAAAGTATAAAAAGAAGTCTCGCTTCATTATAAATATGTAACCTGGGAATACAACCTCTAAACAATAGTTAAATAAATAGGATCTGCGATGTCGCCCACCTTTTACAGTTTCCAACGTCTAAATAATGTAGGGGAATACATAATTCAACTGCAGCATATTCTATTCATAGCACATCCAGAGCTACAGGGATTTTCCCTCTTTTCGATACATAGAATAAAAAAAACACTAGTACAGTGATATATATATGATACTTATCGGCATTTTGAGCAAATCCATCTATTAATTTGGATGCCCAGCTCTATTTTCTATTTTCATCAATGTGATTACCCAGCTCTGCGCACTTCTTAGAATTCTCTATCACTCTCCATTTCTTCTTCTAAGGTCACCACCCTCTGATCTCCAACAAAAAAAATAAGCCACCTTCTTTGAAAAATGGAGTTCTTCTTCTCCACAAGTCGCCATGAAGCAAACGCACAAAATAGTTATGGTGGAAGATACCAGAAAATGCACATAATGGTCATCATTTACTATAGTTCCATTGTATTCAGGCTCCCCCCTTATATAGGGGAATTCACTAATGTGAAGATTACAAGGTCATCATCATCCAGCTCTTCCAATAGTCACCGAGGCATGCAGTGATTTAACGATCTGGAAAGGAAGGCTATCCAGCTTTTTTTTTTCTTTTAAAAATATTCTAAGCAATAATATGCTTAAGATTCCTACCATAAACATATATGGTACATACAGGAAAGAGTTTCAAATAGAAGCTACTCTGTTAAGTGCACCACTATAAAACTATTAATATGGATGGACATGATCAAATACTAACTTTAAATATTGAACATACAATTAATATCTAACGACGACACATTACATCAAGTTTTCAAAATGTGCCCAACATTATTTGTCAGGCTTACTTGATTGCATTTTACAATTAATTTTTGTTAAGGACTTTTCATGGGAATCACTAAATTTTCTTCTTGGGATGGCCTCGATCTGGATCTGTATCAGCTCTGGGTACATAAAGCAATAAAGTGAGAAGCAAACCCTGAATGTAAGACACCCAAAAACATATAAAATTATAATAACTACCTCCATACTTCATCTCCCAGACTCCTCGTTTGACAGGAGATCGGCCACCCATACACTCTCCACATTCTTAATACACAATCCACAAGCTTGACATCAACTATAGATCCACCGATATGCATTCTATATAAAATACACAGTCTATCCGTTCAACTCAAAAGTTGAAATTGTCCCTTAGTAGGAACTCTAGCTAACATCCATGGCTTATAATCGATGTATGATGAACCCATCACACCGTAAATCGTTTTAATAACCCAGATTTTTATGCATTGCACCATTTTATTGTAAAATCCCAAAACAATACTTACCATTCCAAAATCAATGCTACGGTAATTTGTTTTTGGTAGATCCTTCACGAAGTATACAGTCACAGAGTCGACCGCCAAAATGGAGTCTCTGTGGATTTATAAGTTTAACACACGGTCAACAAGAGATTTTCTTCAATATAAGTGGGCGTGGAAACCTACGGGAATTAGCCATTTCTATTTACTGGAAAAATACCACCCAAGCGACTATGATCTCTATGGATCGATCTCGTTACACAGTAAACCCTGAAAACCCTAAAACTTCCAAATTCTTCTCGTTCGCCTTCTATCTTCTTAACTGCTTGATTTCATCAAAACTCCCAATAAATGGTTGTTGTTCTGGCTTCTCTTATTTTCAAATCATTTCGTCTTGATCATTCACAATCCTACGACAAGAATACATGACCCCTAACTCGTTATCATGTGGACATCCTATTTATGTAATCCATTGCATGCAATGACTCTACGCTATAGAAAAAATAAAAATAAAAAAATACCGTTGTGATGTAATCTAAGTCACAACAATAAAGAATATAGAGATTCGCTTCTCCAAGGGGGGATCTCGCATTTGGATCTCTGCAGCCGAGATACACAACAAAAGGGATAATACACAGGGGTTGACATTTTATCGAGCATTCATCCATCCAATTCTTCAGAGAATAAGTATGCAAGAACAACGTAAGAACCGTAATTTAACCTAAAATGTGCAAACCTTCCAGTGAATTCGCATTACTCAGTCATATAATCACCGAGCAGCTGGGCACTGGGTAGTCTGGTCACTGAATATAATACTTATGCAATTTCTCACATAGATATAAAAGAAAGGGCAAACATGACAGTTGGATTAGTTTTCCTTTCATTTAAAAAAAAGTAATAAACATCAAATCATCCAAAACGTATTGCAAAAAAATAGAGCTACACTAATGTCATAAATTGTTACCAAAACGATTCGCCATTACTATGGAGAAGAAACACCATATATATTTCATTCAATTCTTCAATAAAATTATTAGAACAAAGCAATTAGATGGATATGGTTCTGCGCAAACAATTCAATTTACCCAAACGTTCATGGGTTCCATTGAGGATCTAAATCTTCTTGAACATCAAATTCGACATACTATCCCATAAACAAAGACTTGTAATTCCTTATCTCTGATGCTCTTATAACAGGAAATCAACCAGACCCAATTCATACAGCAAATGGCAATGTAAATTAACTGCATATTTTCCAAAGTTTGAATACTTATCTGGTTAGCTGAAAACCTATGCAACTGAATAACGTACATCTCAACCATCAAAAGCAATGTAAGGCGGACAGATGCATGAAAAACACTAACGTTTCGGTTACCAATAACCACACGCAAACGCACAGGCCAACGGAGGGATCTTTTCGTTCAACTTTCATTAATGCAATTGATTATCATACTCCACCATTGCCATAATATTACCACTGTTGAGCGTTGCTGAATAAGTGAACGTTACAGAATAATTAATTGTGTAGTGATCGTTATACCACTAAATTTGGAAAACTTATTCATTCTACATACCCACACATACCCATCCCAAATCCATTTCAGGGACAATAAATGGCATAGGGTTAACGTCTCGCTAATGAAAGACGCCGGACGAGGCCGTTTAGTCAGAGAAACGCCAGGGAAAAAACAAATGTCTGGATTGAAGAACGCCTTCAAAAGTGATTTTAACGTGCAGAATTAATCTAATGCTAAGGGTGATTTTAACGTGATCAGTAGAATTGTAAAATCTGATATTAATGCTAAATTCTCTGCAAGTCATTTACTCCTAGCTATTCTTCCCAATTGCATATTGACACAAAGAGGAATGCCTTGGCGATTAGAGGCATGCCAATGTTATTATGTTCTTGGCATGTATTTGCTCTTTCGCTCACCCAGAAGCTTGCACAAAGATGGATTCAATACAAATTCTCTCCGGGAATCGATCTTATTCAATGGTCAGTAAATAGAAGCAAAAGATCAAGGAGTTAATAAAAATGTCAAGGCTCTATAGCAACCAGTGCATAGATACATTCGGGAACCAAAATCCAGGTGCTCATTTGGACCATAACATCATAATGAACAGAAGTAATACGTCTATCCGTCCAAGGAGTCGAATCATTCAATGAATAGATGCCAACTGATAGCTAATGGAATTTGTTAGATTTATGGTTTCTGTGAAGAGCCTTCACATCATCGTTCAAACTTAAATGTCAAAACAAGATGGCTGCTACAAACATTTGTATTTCAATAGACTCGCATCTTAATGGTACAAGAGCAGGATTTTGCAGCACATCGAGGCCGTTTGGAGAAGTTTTATTACAACCGACATTGTTAAAGCCTATATCTACAGGGGACAAGGAGCATACATCAGTTTTCAACCACAAAAGACTATAGCATAAATGCGTAAACAAAAAAAGATACTGCAATAAAAGAGATAGATGTTGTTTAGTGGGTAAATACCATTTGAGCTATAGTCTTTTCCCTTAGAGGCGTTGTTAATTGCAATTTGCTCCAAGAATAGTCTAAAATTATTGCAAGATCCTGGTTTTGTATATGCTCAGTTGTATCTTATGAGGGTGATTGTTTGAAGATTATAACCTAGGGTGATTCTGAGGGTGATTGTTTGAAGATTATAACCTAGGGTGATTCATATTTACATATTTACAGTTCATCCAGCATGCAATAAGAAACTCAACATTCATATTTGCAGATTTACAGTTCATCCAGCATGCAATAAGAAACTCAACATTCATATTTGCAGATTTACAGTTCATCCAGCATGCAATAAGAAACTCAATAGATTAATCCTAACCATTTTTTTTTGAGTCAAGACACTTCTATGACAGAGAGTTAAACTCATCAATTTTTTTTTGAATCAAAGACACATCTATAGCAAAAGAGAAAAGAAAACAGGGAGCCCTTGTGGTCCTAGCATTTGAACGAGGCTCTGATACCAAATGTAAGAACTGTAAACTCATAAAAATAACAAACCAAACAAATGACCAGCATGCAATACAAGATCTAAAAAGTACCATGGATCTGATATACTGTAAATTTATAAAAACCACTATACAACAAGAAGCATCATGCAATAAAATATCTGTAACAAAAGAGTGTATCTAATCAACAATATAATGGAAAAATATGCTATGAAAATAAGGAGCCATACCTGGTTAGATGACCTAGCAGCTACCATTACCTCACAAATCCAATAGTGCAACTGAAGGTGGGGGGACGACTCTCCACCCAACCAACCCCCAGCCAAAGGCTGAGGCCCGTGAGCCCCCAACAATTAACCATATGCCAGCGCTATCTTGCTTTCCTCTTCTCCAGAGCTCCTCTTCCAAGATGGCCAAAGACAAAAAGAGACCAAAAAGATCCCTCTCTTCATTTCTTCTTCTCCTTTTATCTCCTCCTTCTCCCAATTTCTTAATTTCTTATTTAATGCAATTTGCTTTTCCTTATTTTCTTTCATATTCCCAATTATATTATTATCTTACATTATTTTATATTACATTTTATTCATTATATTAAATATTCTCTATATGAGGGTTGTTACAGATGGAAAAGAAACTTATGGATAAATTCCTGAGTTTGGCTAGGAGGATTTCCTCTTCGGCTTGAACCATGACTCAAGGCTTGCAGAGTGTCATCCCCTATAGGAATTGAGGGTTTGGTTTAGTGATTTAGAGTGGGTCATAGAGTTTTTAATTGCAAATATTTGGTGCATGATAGTTTATTAGCAATTACACAAGCTTGGAATGGGCGGAATTGATCCAATCCTCGACAATAGTTTGGAAACCTAAGATCATGGAGAACTATAATCATATGGATTGATGTCCCTTACGTGAGATATTGGATGTCCATTGAGTCTTAATGAGACATGAGATACTATTGGCTAAGAATCATGCATCCATCTACAATGTAACAAAAAATGTACTCTATGGAGGAAGCTCAAAATGTTGGACATGTAGAAATTCTAGAGATTGTGACTCATAATATTTTTATTAAAAAAAATACAATTTGAGAAATTAGAGGTAGAATGAAGCATGTTACACCATTTGGTAATCATATTTGCAAGGAGCTGACAATCAACAACTACTCTTTAAAGAAAATTAATTGGCTTAGTCCCCAATGAGGCAAAAGAGAAAGAATCAATCCAACAAGCTCCTGTGGATATGGACATGGAATGTGTGGAACAAGAAAACAAGTCTCCTCTAGAGGAATAGAATGAATCCCATAGTGAACATATATTTCTTTAACTCCGGGTTTTTCTTATGACCTATAAAGTAATTTTGATTTTAGGTATGTTCTATAGGGTATATACTAGTCATTTTTTTCGGTAATCATTGCTCTACGAAGGATAGAACACTATTTTTTGTAGTTAATTCTCTAAATTTTGGAACTTATTTGAGAAATTAGATTTTAAACAACCGTTTCATTTGTATTACTATGTTGAACAATGAGCTGCACAAATTTTTTAATACAAATATTAATTTTTTTAATATAAAAAAATATGTATATGTGTATGTGTATGTAACATTTTTTCCATGAAAAAAAAAATCACAATTTCATTAGTAAAAACAAAATTACATTCCTCATATACTCCAAAGAAAAAATATGTATATGTGTATGTGTATGTAACATTTTTTCCATGCAAAAAAAAAATCACAATTTCATTAGTAAAAACAAAATTACATTTCTCATATACTCCAAAGCATGTCTTGTTTCCATCTACACAATCTCAATATCTGAAAACTAGGTCATCCTACAAGAATTACCCCTCCCCATCAAAATCCAATCCCTAAACATAGATGCCTTATGCAGGCCAAGTAAAAAATAATACCTACGTCAATAAAGTCCCAAAAGAACCACATAATAGTCCCATTAAATTCACATTACAGATCCACTACCAAGCTTCGTTGTTAAACCAAAATCATGGCTAACAGGTGAGGCTCAATAACATGATATATAACATCATATATCCACCTATATGAGCCAAATAATGTCAAATTAACACTAGAAAATAATAGAGATGAAGACCACCATATACAAATCAGTAAAAATATGGATGATATTATTCAAAGTACTATCCCTCCTCATATTCCCAAATGTGCCATTAACATGATGCCAACATAAGATCAGACTTGGAAAGACCATCTACCAATGCATTCATTTCCTTATAAACATGATGAAATGATATTGGATTAAAACAAATGATAATATTTTGTATATCCTCAAATATGGGGCTTAAAATGAAATTTCCAAGAGAATATAAACCCCACACCCAATTTATCACCACAAAATAGTCACCAGAAAATTGAATTTTGGAGACTCCTTTTTCTACTGCAAGCATGAGAATCATTTTAGGGCCATTAATTCTGCAAAGTTACTAGATCCTATACCAAGGCCAATTTAAACTTAAAAACATGTGAATCCCTCCTATCCTCTTGATCTCCTTGAGAGGCACCAACCCCACTATCCTCTTGATCTCCTTGAGAGGCACCATCAAAATATGCCCAAGTTCCCAATCTATCCACCTCTTCCACAACAATTTTTTTTAAGATTTCTCATTGTTTGTTTGTTCAAAGCTACTAGGAATACTTTGACCTTGGGAAGCACATTGAATATCTAGAATATGCTTGTCTTCAAATAAACTGGCATTTCTAGAGATCCAAATACCCCAAGCAATAATAATAGGACAATATTTATATCTTTTTAAATTTATATTCTCACACTAACTCCTCATGCATGCTTCTAAAGATGCCACCCCCCCCCCCCCAACAATCATCTTTTGACCTATTTAGAATCCCCACTTATTTCCATACTTGCACAATAAAAGAACATGTTTATTGTAAATTCAAGATATTCTCCTCATCTTCCTTGCATAGTTAGCACCTACCAGGACCATATCTGCATCTCTTCTACAAATTATCCCACATGAGAACCTTACTCATGAGTGTCAACCACATAAATATCATTGATTTGAGAGGAAATTTACATTTCCAAAAACTCTTAAACATCACTTTTAGATTTCCCAATGCATCATCTTCGCATACCACTTGATAGCCCAACTTAGGGGTATAACACCCTCTCGCTATATTTTTCAACCAAATCAATTAATCCTCAATATCCTTAATATGAACATGACCAGATTTTAAATAGGAAATGTGCCCTTACCAAACTATAACGTCCTCACCCTGTAACCCAATCATAGTTGTTGATTTCCACTCTTGCCTCCATATCAAAGTGAGATCAACATTTGCCACTCGGCTAAGAGTAAAATATCCTCTATCATGTACAAAATTTATTAAATACATAGGGATCTTATAATTTTTAGGGAATCCTATCCATGGATCCTCCCATGTGACTCAACTCCCCTTACTCACATTCTATACAATCCTCCGTCTGATCAAAGGTAATGCCAATAATGTTGTTCCAAATATTATACACTAATCCAATATTCTACACTATCAAGATCCAAATATTTTTAAATGTCAACCTAACTCCATAGTCCTTGCCTAAGATCAATTTCCACCTACATTTGCAACTAAGGTTCTTGAGAATTTATGGATATTTATAAGTCCCCATCCACCTAATGCCTTGGGAATTTCAATCTTTTGTTATTTTACCCAATTATTCATCACTTTTGTTTCTCGCCTAACTAGAGAAAAATGAATTTAATCCTCTTAATCTTCTAGGATGGATGTTAAGATTGGCATGACCAGAATAAGTAAACACTTCCTTGATAACCATTTTTTGCATCAAACAACACGCATTTTCTCTACCTTGGCCACAAGTCAATCCCAATCTGTTTTGACACAGCCATTAGGCTTGTTATTAAACTTGAGCTACTTTAATCCATTCTATAATGTAATATTCTCATAAATAAATGACTAAGATAGATACCTTTCATTGTCTTCATCAACCTCGAGAAAGAGACGATTCACTTACCCACATAGATCTTCAATTGTGCTACCAAACAATAAAAATATAGTATGTCCTTCAATTTATGAGCATCTTTTCTAGTGCCATCACAAACATTGAAAATGTCATTAACAAAAAGTAGATGAGAAAGGAATAAAAAACACCTACTTCAATACCTTTGAATGACGATGTTCTCCTTACTTTTGGTAAATCCCTGCTCATACCTTTAGCTGCTATGAGAAAAATAAACGGTGATAAAGGACAATTGTTTAGCTGCTATGAGAACAATTGTTAAAATTTTGTATGTTTGCCCTTATCTTCATGAGGATGATCCCATTTCAAAACTAGGTCTCCTACCTCAAAAGTTCTCTTACCATACTTCCATTTATAAAACCACCTTTTAACAATATATTGGTGATGGTTGAACCTATCCTTGGCCTTTTGCCGTGATTCTTCAAGTTTTCAGCAGAGTATTAATTCGTGACTGTAGGGTTTCACTACTTGATCCTCAAGACGCCTGAGCTAACTGTAGGGAAGGGAGTAGTATGTTTGGTGGGAGTATAGCCTCTTTCCCATAAACTAAGGTATAAGGCGAAACCCCTAAAGAGTCTTTTGGAGTGACCCTATCTGCCCATAAAGCATTGGGAAGAGTTGCATGCCAATTTCTCTAATTTTCAATAATTTTTTTCTTTAATATACAGATGAGATTTTTATTTGTGGATTATGTTAATCCATTTCCTTGAGGATAGTAATTATCTCAATAATGCAGTTTAATTCCTCTTTCAAAATCAAATGTACTAAACTTAACCGAAGAGAAGTAAGATGCATTATAAAAAACTAGAGAAATTGGAACCCCAAACCTGGTTATGATGTTTTCCTGCAGGAATCTGATGACTGCATCCTCATTTACTTTACGCAAAGGAGTAGCTTCAGTCCATCGTGTAAAATAATTAGTAGTCATGAGAATATATCAATGTTGTAGTGAATAATTTGGATTAATCTCCCCGATGATGTCTAGACCCCATTGCTCGAATGGTTCTGAGATGATAACCAGTTGCAATGGTCCTGCTGATTTTGGTAATCTACTAGCACTCCTCTAACATACATCACAATTTCTTGCATAAGCATGAGCATCTTTGAAAATGGTAGGCCAATAATATCTGGCTCTTAGTATTTTGTGAGCAGTGGTGTCCCCGGAATAATGTCCCGCCGCAAGGCCATCATGTAACTCCTTAACTACCTTATTCGCATCTCCTTTCTCAAGACATCTGAGAAACACCGCATCATAATTTCTTCTAAAAAGTACTCCATCTATTATCTGATAAGATGTTGATTTCAACCGGAGTGCCCTTCTCTGCTTAGAATTCCAGTGTTCCGACAAATACCCTTGTTGAATATAGTGAATCAAATCCCTATACCAAGATTCTGGAGTAGTAAAAATGGAACATACCTCAATTGAATTCATTTCATATTCATTTTCCCATTCATGACCTCCGTCAGTTGGGTTTTCAGTGATCAATTTGCACAACCCTTGACCTTTAATGATATTAAATGGTTTGAACTCTAGGTCATATTCGTGTAATGCAGTTACCCAATTTCCTCGTCTTTATCCCAATTCATTCCTTTTGTACAAATAAGTATCTGACAGTCGAATGAGGTATTATAACCTTTGTTCTGTTTTTCAAAATGCAAGGTTTGAACTGTTTTATAGCCTTAAATACTGCATATTCTTGCTTATCTACAACTGGGTAATTCAGTTCATCTCCTTGTAATCCGGTGCGCATAAAGGATATGGGATATTCATCTCCTGGCTCTCCTTTTTGTGTGAGCACTATTGCAAGAGAATTATCTAAAGCAAAGGTATATATAATAAAATCCTTCTCAAAATCTGGACTACTTAATGAAGGTGCATGTGCTATGGCAATTTTTATATCCTTAAATGCATTCTTCTCAATCTCAATCCATTTGAATTGTACACTTTGCTTCACCATTTGTTATTTCTGCAAAATCTGGTGCAAAACTTCGAACAAAGTTTATCATGCCCATAAATGATTGCATAGTTTTCTTATTATGGGGCATGGGAATCTGGGTTATGGCTTGAATTCTTTCTGGATCTATAGAGATTCCCTTCTTATAGATGATGTGTCCTAATAGTTTTCCTTCAAGTACAACAAAAATGCTCTTCTTTGGATTCGAAGATATACCATACTTTCTACAACGATCAAAAATTTGTTTCAAATGGAAGGCATGATCCTCTCTTTTCTTGGAAAAAACTGTCACATCATCCAAATAAATTACAACAGAGTGACCAACTAACCCTCAGAATGCGATGTCCATGGCCCTTTGAAATGTGGCTCTGGCATTCATAAGGCCAAAATGAATTCTTCTACATGCGAATGTTCCCCCATTTTGTGTGAAATGTAGTCTTGAGTCGATCTTTCTCGGGCACTAATACTTGATTATAACCTGAAAATCCATCCAACAGGGAGAACATTTATGAGCCTGATACCATCTGTAAGATTTGTTCCATTGGTGGCACCAGGTAGTTGTCTTTATCTGAAGCTTTATTCAAATTTTGAAAGTTGACACACAGTCTTATTTCTCCTGATTTCTTCCTTATAGGTACCAAATTAGCCACCCATTCAGAGTGTCGAAATTTAAAAATAATTTTAGCATCCAACAACTTCTTTAATTCCTTTTGTATCAAAGGTTTTCTGGAGTTGCTGCTGAAATGGCTTTACACCTTGTTTAATGTGTATCACGTGATGTATGATGCGTGTGTCATAAGTCTTTAAATATTCATATGTCCATGCGAAAATGTCTTTGTATTGATGAAACAATTTAATGAGATTGCATCTTTCGCCACATGAGCAACATTTTCCTAAATTAACATATTTAGGTTCAGCTTCTATCCCTAAGTTTACCAACTCATATTGTATTAAGGAGTTGTTCGTCTTGACATTTGCAGGTTTTCTAAATTTATGTTGTAAGTCAAATAATCCTTCAAGAGTCCGTACTCCTTTCGGCATAAAATTTCACTTATTGATATCCTTATTTTGCAACTCCGACTAGTGTTCTTCTTTTTCAATAATAGATTCTTTGAAGGCATATTCATTCGTCAAAAAACTGATAATCCGCTCATCATCATTGAACACTCTCAAATTTTTAATGTTATAAGGTACAAATAGCCTGAAAATCAATTCAATAGAACATTTGTTATTAGTTGGTACTAACCGAGAAGCAGAAGTGGCTAGTAAATCGGCAGCTGCATTTTGTAATCTAGGAATGGCATTTATGTTAAAAGCATTAAACTTTGATATTAAATTCTATACCTCGGATTGATGCCCTTTCAAGTGTGGGGATACACAATTAATGGTGTTTCTTATTTGCCTAACAACTATTTCCGAGTCACCAAAAATTTTTAAATTTTTAACATTCAAATCAATTGCTTTTTTTAGTCCTTGAACTAGAGCTTCATAATCAGTAGTGTTATTTGTGCATTCAAACTCTAGCCTACAAGAGAGAAATTGTTTGTTTCCTTCAAAATCAACAAGAACACACCTGGCTCCTACTCCCTCTTGTGTTTAGGAGCCATCAAAATACAAAACCCAAAACTTATTATCTGTTTCAACTACGTTAGCATTATATTCTAAGTCAGTAACTGATTCTACTATATTACAATCAATATCATCAGTCCGTGAGAATTTAAGGAGATCGTACTGGTTGTCTGAATCATGACCAACATCTTCCGTTTGGTAATTCCCTGGCTCAATTTCTAAAAAATAATTCTCCAAGGGCCAAAACTAAAGATGAGAAATTCACGGGCTCATTATTTTCTTCCAATTGAGTCACATTCTGTTTCATGTGAGGTTCTCTCAACACCTTAATTTGATTTTTCTTATTCTGATATGGAAGCCACAAATGAGACCAATCTGTTGCAAAATAACCATTCAGCTTTGTTGACCAATCTCTACTCAATATTAAACCTTAAGGTTCAGGTATTTCTACTACCATAATATTCATAAATTGACACACCCTTGGGTCTGCAACCAATCTGATCAATACATTTTTCATTTCCCCAATAACTTTAACAGTAGATCTGTCTAGTTGTATAATTTGGGAAGGGGATGTTGTGGGTTTCCCATTAATATTTTTACAAATAGACAGTGGCATAACGTTAGATGAAGCCCCAGAATCTACCAAGAAATTATGCACATTATAATGATATATTTCAAAAGTTAATAGGAAAGGAAGAGTTTGAGATTTTGGTTTTCCACCAATACTTGCTTCGTTAATCTCAGTATCAAACTCAACCCTTTCCATTGTACTGCTTGGTTGTGGATCAAAATATTATAACAAATTTTTTCTCTGTTGTGGGAGATTACACAGTTCAAACAAAGATACGTTTGCTTTGGTTTTCTTAATGTCTTCCACAATGTCATATCCCATATTATGATCTCCCCACGTTTTTCACCGATATCATATTTGTTACATACAGGTTTCACTTGCTTATTGATCAATGGGTTTATTTCTTATGTAATTCCAGAATTAACTTTTGGTTGTGGCTGATTTAAGCCATTGTTTTTTTTTGTGTTTTCCTTTGATGTCCTCATATTGGGAAATATTATACTTTGGTATTCAACTGATCCTTTACTCCTAGTAGCATAATTTACAAATGATACTTGAATTTCTCCCACCTTTTCTTCTTCATTTAATCCCAAAGTTGGTGCCCAATCCCATAATGCCACTGTAGTTTCTTCATTATGATCTTCTTGTTCATTAGATTTATGTTCTTCTTGTTCTTCCTGGTCTATCAATTGAGTATCCAATAATTGATTCATTACCAGGGTCATTGAGTTAATCCACTGTGGGAAACTTTTCTCAGAATGATGTTCTTGATGAAATGTGCAAAAATGATCCATACCAACTTCATTCAAATTTAAAATAGCAGAATTATTCAATGGTGGTTGCGGTTGTGCATTTTCTTCCCTTTTCTTATAGAAAGGTTTAAATGGTTTTCTTGAAGAACTAGCACCTTTTTCTTTTTCCAAATATACTATCTTATTGGATAGCTTTTGGACCATTTTGGCCGCATTCTCTACTTCATTTGAGGGTTCTTCTTTGGGTCTAGTTAACATCAAAGGCTTCTTGTTTGTTGTTGGTTTTAATTCCAGATCCATTGTATGTTTTATGATACTGTCCAGGTCAGCCTCTACTTTCTTTGCTTCTTCATAATTTTCTATTAAAGTGGTTTTAATAGCTCTCTTAAAAAACATGGCTATGGGTGGGAGAAGTCTTGTAGTATAATATTCTACCAATTATTCTTCAGCGGGTTTAGTTGCAACACTAAAACTATTTAAAATTGTGGTGAATCTTTGATTGAATTCTTGTACCTTTTCTTTCTTTTCCATCCTCATAGACAACAATTCCTTCATAAGTGTGGCGACAGTCTTTTGGTTACCAAACTTGTTCAAAAAAACCTTTTCAAAACTATCCCAGTCTGCTATAGAATTGGCCTGCAAACTAAAATACCATGATGATGATCTAGGCTCAAAAGTGTAAGGAAACAGTCTGCATACTATATCTTCATGTTCTTCATTTAACAGATTCAAAGCCAAATAAAATCTCTTTCGATGATCTTTTGCAGATATACCTTTACCAGGGTCAAACTTGGGTAGCACCCTTTCTAGATGCTTAGGTATATCATGTAAAGAAGCAGCCAAGTTGAGTGGTCCTCTGGCTCTCCATGCAAGTGGTTGGTTGGCATTGTGAACCATAATACGCCTGGGAGTATGCGGTGGTGTATGAGTCTGTGGGTGAGGAGAAGAGATTGAATCAGGATATTCAGGCCTCAACTGATTAATGGGATCTGGTATATCTTGTAACAATAAATCAAGTAACTCTTCCAAAGATTCCACCAACACAAAATCCCTAGTTTGCACCACTTGTCTTTTAGGAGCTTTCCTTCTGGGCAATATAGGCACTACTGTTAATCCACCGAGTTTCCTTACGTAAGACCTTGTATGTATCCTAAAGTTATCTACCTTTGTGAGAGGAACAACATATAAACGTTCAGTTTCAGAAATCAATTATTCTAGTATGATTGTTTTTTCAAATGAAGACCCAGAGAAATTTCCTCATGGAAACGGATTTCCTCTGCCAGCCATGCACTGGCGGCCCTCCTTCTAGCGCCAAAAGTGTTGATGCCTGGAAAATCCTAGCACCGACAGTATGGATTCTCCCCAATGAATGATCCCATTAGATCACTCATTGTTTGGTATGGGGAATCCGTCCAGTTAACGGTTCGACTACTGTAGATGTGTTTGTTTGGTTTTGTTTACCGGTTGCGGCCCGGGCCACCGTTTGTATTTTATGTTTAGAGTATGGAAATGCAAGTGCTTCTATTCTAACTAATGCATTTAACCTAAAATCGACAGGAAGAAGCCTCAACAAGTGATGCGTAGGTTCTTACCTCCCGTCTTATCACTTCTACCTATCAATTATCTAACCCTATTCTACACTAAGCTAATCTATCCTTGCAAGGAGCGAATATAAGTAAGAGTAATAATCTGTAAATGCAAATACAAATCTAATAGATAGCCATTAAGATACAGTATGAACATTTATAGCAGAAAAATACCAAAGATAGCGCTGATTATCGTTAAACCATTTATTACTCTCTAAACACAAAGATATTTGCATAGAAAATGAAATCATTCATCACCATTGAAGTAGTTCAATAAAGTTAGAACGACCTCACAGTATGAGTTACGAATACAAGAGGAAATAGTTCCAATTTGTTATCCAACACATTCCACGCAAAAATTTATGTGCAAACTTTTCCCAGTAAACAGGTCCTTCTCATTAGCAAAAAATTAGCTCTCATACAAAATATATCCCGCCTCTATTATGCTGTCAAAAGTCTCTTTCTAGTATCCCTCCTCCTATATTTATATTACAATAGGGTTTGTCTCTACATGACTAATCACTTCACATGACTAATCACTTTAGCTACCCCTGACATTTGGACTACCAAAACTTGTCCTTTTGTGTTTGCACATTCAACAAAAAATATAATTAAATACAAATTAAACTTCCACTTTCTGATGGGCCCGCCAAATTGGAAATGTAATTATCCCATATGTCTGCCTCTTCAAATATGATATTACATTGGACAGGTTCTAATAATTTCAAAGACACCTCATGAATGGATAATTCCTTTTCTACATTGATCACTCCTTCTGTAGCAGCTTTGTAGCTTTCTTCTAAGAAATAAGCATTG
This sequence comes from Larix kaempferi, assembly GCA_027924585.1. Lineage (NCBI taxonomy): Eukaryota > Viridiplantae > Streptophyta > Pinopsida > Pinales > Pinaceae > Larix > Larix kaempferi. The sequence goes on from BSBM01001272.1 coordinate 384,617, forward strand.
ATGGCCGCTTGCCCAATGTACTAATGGAGGTCTTCTGCATTCAACACATCTAAGTTTCTGACATACTCCAGATCTTCTTTCAGCCCATTCTTCAACTCCATTAAGCGTTGATCCTTAGTGGGAAGCTCGTACATATCTGGAGTCAGGGCAAGATGGCATTTCTCATGGATATGATATATTTTCTTGTAGAATTCTTCACACTTTTCGATGGATTTAGGTACTTCTACATATATCCTCCTGGAAGCTTTCCTGCAAAATTCAAGGAGCGCTATATCCAATTTAAGCTCCACAATCGTCTTGTTTGGCAGGTGATAAGGGAAGTTTGAATTTTATTCCTTCCAAGCCATTTTCTTTTTTTCTCTTTTTAAAAACATTAACGAACTTATGTCTAATCGAAAAAGAATCTGTAGAAATCACCTTCATCCTATCTATCATTTGCTTCATCTTATAAATTTCTTCAGTTAAAAATTCCTATGAGCGACAGATCTGTTCCTGTATCTTACATGCCTGCTCATGAAAAGGAGTCATGTTTTGCTTTTGATTATGTGCCAACTCGACCTGTTCCAATAGAGACTCTTTCTCCCTAACCAGCTCGTCCATTTGAGATTGCAAGGTTTCCACTTACTAATTTGTTGTTATTTCCTTTCCCTCCAATTCATTAATGCAGGCATAGAAATCACTTCTCTCTCCCTCCATGATTACAAATTGTACATTCAAGGCATCTTTCTCGTTTTCAAGATTCTGATATTCAGCCAGTAATCTGTCCTTTTCAGCTACTATAGCATCATGTTTCCTCTTCAATTATATTCCCTCACCTCTTGCCTTTATGAGGTTGTCTTTCGGCTTTAGCATCTTCTCCTTGTTGCGCTTTAAGTCATTCATTAGCTTATCGACATTTTTTGCACTTGCTTGAGTGGCTGCTACGTTTACTGATGCTGTGAACTTGGAGTCTTTATGGGTGCCTTCCATTATAGTGTTCTCTTGGATGGTCACCACATCGGGTTGTGCGCCCATCTTCAACATTTTCTCTGACCTCCTGGTTATGGTCTTCCTTTTTGAGTCAAAGGTTATTGTATCTAGTTTCGCCACTGAATGTTGTTTTGAGGGAGTGAACGGAGTGAGCCCCAGTTCTGTGAATGGGAGATGGCTTCCTGTCAATGTGATTCAAAGGACACCAGGTGGGTCTATGTCCATATCTTGGAGGTTTTGGCTTCCTTCTTGGGCTTCTTCTGCTTCCACAGCTTTCTTGAGCTTGTCCTCTTCTTCTCTTTGCTTTTCCAATTCAGCTGCTTTTTCCGTTGCTTCCTTTTCTTCTTGATCTTTTCTTGCTTCTTTTGTTCTCCTTCTATCTCCCTCTTCCCTTCTTTGTCTTTCTACTTCTTCTTCTCGTAACCTTTTTGCTTCCTCTGCCCATAGTCTTTCAACTTCTTCTCTTTGTTGCCTTTCTGCTTCCTCTCTTTGTTGCATTTCTACTTCCTCTGCCTATAGTCTTTCAGCTTCTTCTCTTGACCTTTGTACTTCTGCTTCTTTAGTGGTATCCATAGCATGAATAGGCCCTACATCACTCTTCCGAAAAAAACACTTGTTCAATTCTTTCATTTTATTGGCCCTTCGGTATACTTCCTCATCTTTAAGGAAGTGGTCTGTGTACTCAAAGTGAATTTTACATGAAGCGAAATGTTGGCGGCCTTCTGTAGTTTATTGTTCCTCACAAATATCTTTTCCCCAAAATGAAATGCCTCTAAGTCTTTCACAAAATCTTATGCTCTTTATACCTTGGTAAATTTATATTCGCCAATGACAAAGGGCAATGGTGGATAGGAGGCTTTCTTATGATCATTCAAAAAATTGCCTACCCCGTTGATGAAAACCTGCCTAACTGCCTCTTTGTGCACCACGTAATCAGTTGAGTACCTCAGCATCAAAGATGGGGATTTGGTGCCCCCATACATCCTGATATAAGTGACCTCCGAAGAAAAATAATAGTCTCCATATTCACTGATCTCAAGATGAACTTGCCTTCCAACTGAATGTTAGATCACTTAGTTAGGTTACTAACTCAAGTGTCATCTTTTAATTTAACTCAAATGTCGTCTTTTAGTTTAACTCAAGTGTCGTCATGCAAACAATTAGATAATTATATCTTATGCTTCATGATGAACTCACCCTTCAACTGGATGCTAGACCACTCAATTGTTGTCGTTCGGTTTTAGCTCAAGTGTTGTCATGCAAATACTTGGTTAACTCAATTGTTGTCAGGTAAACACTTAGTTAACTAGATCTTCTTTGTTATCACTTAGTTCACTCTTTTAACTGAAGTATTTCTTGTTAACATCACTGAAGTAACCAATTCAAGTTCTCTCTTAATTAACTGAAGTCTTTCTTGTTAACATTACTGAAGTAAACAATTTGAGTTCCCTCTTAGTTAATTGAAGTCTTTCTTTATCACTGAAGTGAAAAATTCGAGTTCTCTCTTGTCTTAACATATCTTATCTTTATCTCTTGTCTTATATGCATGATCCACTTGTACCATCTTTACTTTATTTATCATATCAAATATACCAAGGATATTTTTCCAATGATGTGATCATCTTGTTCTACTATCGTTCCAAGTGGTCATATGCTAAAGTAATTCACTCTAGAGGTGGCCAGTCTTTAGAGGAGACTTAATAGCTCAACCATGGTTAGTAGTACATCACACACCAATCATGCATCAACATGCAAATCATTACCTCAACACATGAGGCACCACCTCAACACACGAGGATCTGTCTTAACACACAAGACCTTAGCCTTGACAAGCAAGATTGTACAACATCATCACTTTAACATACAAAGCACTTACCTCAACACATGAGGCTTAACCTTTACACATAAGGCTTAGTCATTCTTGACACCAACCCAAGAATCTACTCCAAGTTTCCTGAGTCCAACTCAGATCCCTAAGGCACTACCTTGACACATGAGGCTCAATCCTGGCGCACAAGATTGACTTGGAGAATGGCACATGACTGTAACTTTAAAAATTTCCAACATATATGATGTCTAGGCTTCCTTGCATCCATCTTTGATTTCATCACCAACCAATAGGCTCTCTAAGTGGTCACGAGGAACCCCAAGGTTCTACTAACCCAGGACCATGACACTATGATTTACCATGTGTACCATCCTCAAAAAGAGGGGAAGTGATCTGGGGTTTTCTCTGGGATATGCTACCATGAATAAAATGTATATATGAACTATTGACAAAGATTCTTACAAGGTGAAAAAGATCTTGATGTGAAGTGTTGACCTTTTGTAGGGGTGGATGGGGAGAACTAGGTTTAGTCTTCATTGTTTTGTAAATCATGGATAATGACATAGAACTCGTTGACTACTCTAATGACTCACTCACTAGAGATCATTTTTTTTCAATTATCCTTCGATGACTTCCCAGAGAGTTTGAATGGTGACAAGGGTACCAATTCTAGGATCTAAAAAGAGTATTATTCACATCCTATAGTTTTTGGAAACATTGTGGGTTTTCATGTCATGTTAGACTCGCTAGTGATATTTGTTAGGGACAACAATGGGTGTCAAGCGACAATACATTCTTTAGGTCAAGTATTTGTAAAGGAGATACATGGTAGAAATAATCATGCTCGAAGACATGATGTGAGTCATACCTTGAGTGCTTGGTGTGGTATACCCAACATTTCAATGGATTCAAGGTTTGTTTGCTATACCCATCGTCTTCCTTCAACCACACAATCAGAGGGTTTGCAATCTAGGAAGGGTAACTCTTCGTCAGAGCTAGTTGGAGGTTCTAGCTTCATTAGGCATTGGCTTGACCAAGGTTTTTGGCCATGAGCAAGGCAACTCTCCAGAGGATTTTAGGGTTGAAAAGGCTTAGGGAATTTTAGAAATGAAAGGAGGATAGGATTAGCTTAGTGTTTAGTGAAGATCTATGGGTCAAGTAGATAATGCATATTATTGGTAAGAAATTGATTGGGGAATTCATGGGAAGAAATTTCTCTATGGAATTATTGAATGCATAGATTTGATATCATTGGGCTCCAATAATAGGGCACATCACATTTTCATGAGTGGATGGATAGGTTTCATCTTCAAATTTGTAGAGGATGTGGCAATGATTTTTAAAGGTAAGTGGTTTGAGGATATTTCCTTTCTTCCTAAAACATTGGTACCCCTGTTTTGACCCTAGAGTAGAAATGGCACCTTGCATCACCTTATGGGTTAAACTTCCTAGTTCGCCTCTTGAGATATGCACTAATAAACATTTATCGAATATTGCTAGCATATTGGATAAAATTGTTGTGGTAGATGGATCTTACAAGAATATTGCAATCAATTTATGCCTTGTATACCAGTGGACATTGATGTTAGAGGGTTTATTTTATTCTATGGATATCACCATGGGTGATTTAGTGTACACATAAACTATGGCCTATATTAATGTCCCCTTCCACTATGCCCATTGTCATTCCCATGGTCATATTTCCATGGATTGTGATAATCCCTTTGTGAGGCATTTTTGGAGGCAAAAGGATATTGGTCGTGTACAAGAATCATGACAAGTTTAATAAAACTATAAAATTATCAAGAAAAGTTCATTGGATCATGAAATGTTTGGTGCTAGCGATTCCTTAATTCGATGGGATGACATAAAATGATGTACAACAAAGGATGGGGTCATTAAAGTTGTTGGTGGCAACATTGGTGGGATTGCTTCATTTACTTCTCATTAGAATATGGGTTGTGAACAAAACACTTTGAATATAGATTGCTAGCCACTTGAGGACGTGGGAAGCGATACAAAGACTAGGGTTGATGCTAGCATTTAAGGCATCTATTGAAGGTGAAATCCCCAATAAGTCTTATGTCAAAAACTATGCAATTACATCCAACTCATCCTCCTTCCAAGGAAATTTCGCCGATCCCTTTGGAAATGTCCAAGATTAGTTATAAATTGGGATAAAATCGGAAGAGGAAAGAAGGTATCTATTAAGAAAAAAAGATGAATTCACCTCTGGTGGAGGAGGAGGGAAGGTCAACCTCTATGTCAATTGATTATGATACCGATTCTAATTCAAATTTTGTTTTAGTTAAGGAGGGGAGGGATATAATAGTAAACATTGTTACTCGTGTTAGTGGACAATATCATTTAAGATGTAAAAAGACTAAAGGAGATTTTAAGGGCCTTTTTTATGGGGGTTTGGTGAAAGACAACATGAAAGATCCATAACCCGGTTCACTGGGCCCAATGATTACCTTGAGTATCATGACAATAAAAGGTAAAGTTATTAAAATAACATTGAAAATTATTATAGCCACAAGGGTTACCTTAAGCGATCATGAGTCAGACGTGAGATTTGTGCCCTCAAAGTTGGGGAGGTCACGGGTTTGACTTTATTGATCCCCTTGGGGTTAGGCTCCATAATTAGGGCCAGTGGTTTACCCCATTTACCATCCATGAAATCATGGAAAAGTACTCAAAGGGTTTTTTTGTGAGGTTATTCCTTGGAAAAAAACATTGAAAAGTGTAATCATTTTATCAAATTAGTATATAAAATTGATTGATAAATTAAAGTATAAGTAAAGAAGACAATTAAAAAACTTTTATATCATTAAGTCTAAACTTAAAGAGGAAGGTTTAAGTGAAATCACTAGCTGAGATTATTTATGGGATTGTTTTACACCCACTTGATGTTAAAGGCACCAGTAAAAGATTATACATATAGTAATCATATCATTAATGATGGAAGACACCAACACACCAATCCTTAATGTATTTCTCTATCTTAAAGAGCAATCTATAGATTTACCAAGTGAGTTAGAAGACTCCAAAGAAGAAAACATGCACTTCAATATTGAAGTTTATTGTTTAAAAAACAAAATAACAAATATCAACAAAATGATCAAGGTTCATGAATTAGAGATCTAGAGAATAAATTATTAGAAAAAAATTAAGAAAGTTCTTGACTAAGGAACCTAAATCATAGGTTGCTTGAACAAATAAAAGATTAAAATGTGAGAACCAGAGAATCAAGACCTTAACGATAATTCAATAAGTTGGAAAATGATAAAGAACTTTATTACATAAGGAATCATAATCAAAGTTTGCTTGCACGAATCAAGAAGTCAGAGGATGAAAAGAAAACACAATGGTTATAAATACTAATTAATGACTTTGTCAATTGAGACTAGCTCAAGTGGCTGTAGAATGGAGTGTTATCCTCCCCACTCGGGTCCTATTCCTGTAAATGACATGATGAGCTCATAATGAGTATATTGTTGTATTGGATTTGAGCCCTATTGTTGATTTGACCTTGTGCCTTGAAGAATCTCAGGTTTACTCTGGATACCATCCTTGAAATGAGGGCAAGTGCTCAGGAGGTTTCCCTTGAGAAATTTAGTTGGAAAAATATAATAAATAAAAATATTAATCAATGACCCTCTCTTTTATGTTATTAAAAATCTATTCCTTAATGATGAGTGGAGTGTCCACCTGAAACGTTGGGAATGTCTTGATACCATGAGAAAGTGCTTTTCCAAAAAACTTCTATCATAATAAAAAAAATTAAATCTTGTCAATAAAGAATCAATAGTTGATAAAGGAACAATTATCTAACCTATTGAAATATAGAAGTAGTTGGATGTAAAAATCCAAACCTTGGATAAATGAACCAATACAAATCTAGTCAACATAAAAGAAATGAAAATGATACAAATTCATTTGAAGTGGGGATGTCTTTAGACATTGCAGTGTCTGGCAAATCAAGGCATCTCTACTAATGCAATGATCAACAAGGTGACACTAGTGTGTGATGAAGATATAATACCAAGGGTGAAACAAGAGAACACTCCAAATTTTATAAGAAAATATCATGTTGGAATGATACCTTATTTCCATTGAGATCACAAGAGTCATCATGGCCAATGACAAAATTAATATAAAAAACTAAGTGATGATCCTATTATATTGAAGAGAAGCTCAACTGTGGAATCTTATCATTTTCCAAATCATAGAAATTGTCACCACATATGTATAAAATTGAATTAGGGTTGTCTGACCCTTTTATAATCAGACAACTATGCTAAATACTTGTAACTTGTATAGTCTTGTGTCATCAACTATCATAACTTCAAGAACAAAGATTCACGCATGGAATTGCAAACCAGAACAAAGACCTAAACCTTTTCCACAAAATGCTTTGAGGATAAAGCATCTTTGAAGGGATAGGAAATGTAACAAACATAAATATATAAATACTAAGCATCAATAAATGTAAAAACAATAATATTAGTAATAAATGAAGTGACACCCCACAGCGGGTGCTGAGTGTGGGCCAACCAAGTGAAATGGCAGACATACACGAGGCTAGACACATGCCCGCCCGTGCCAACCACGAGGCTGGACACATGCCCGCCCACGTCATCCACACGCCCCCGGAAATCATCATAAATCGGACAAGGCATCCCATCGATTAACCGCTCCTGCGTGCGCTGGGTCTTGTCTCTGTGTCCTAGTCCGGCTCTAAGTAATGGCCATTACTCTCATGGAGAACTTTGAGTGGGGAGGTAGACCCGCACTCATGGTAAGCGATGGCAGAAAGAGGAAGCGAGTCCATACATCCCAGGGAGATAGGAGACGAGGCATAAGTTTAGAAGGAGCTTCGATTATAGCCCTGCGACTCTCCCTCCACAGCATAGTCACAGTTCATGGAAGTTTGTCATCTATTTTGCTTGCAGCCGCTGCAAAAATGCCACCCTCTAAGAGAAGTTATATTAGGCGCAAGTCCAAACCGGCAGGCCCTTCTCCCGACCCCCTAGTGTTGTTCATGTGCGACATTGTGGGGAAGGCCCATTGTTTTAAGGAAGGAATCCCGAAGCATACTCAAGAGGAAATTCAGGAAGCGGAAGAGGACGCTCAGGTGTCTCGAGGATGTCTCTCAGACATAGAAATCAGGAATGAATTTGAAGCTTTGGTTCCGGACGCGAGGAACACCAGAGGTCTCACCACCCTTTACCAACGGACCCTGGACTATCATTGGATGCAGAAATCAGTTCTAGGCAAAACCCTGGCAGAAAAAAAGGAGAAGCTCAGGCATAAATTCTTCTGCAACAAGATGAAATGGTTGGGTATCTTAGGCAGATTCTCCACAACCAGCATCGAATTTCCCACCGTCTCGGCATTGAACTCGCCAAGGAGCCAGTTTCTCATGAAGGTCCGACCGGTTTGAACCTTTAGCTTGGTTTTGTTTAGCCTATGTCTTTATTTTGGTTTCGATTTGTCACTACAGCCTCTGTTGTTGTTTTTGGTTTATTGGCAACCTAACTTTGTAGACTGATAGCAATTCTCAAACTCTTTAGTACAGTCTTATTTCCTTTCGGGGAAGACTACTTAAATTTTGATTTCGGGTCTGTTTTCCCAGTTTTGGGAGGGCCCTGCAAAACTCCGTATATTTTTCTAAAGGCAATATAAGGATCTACCCTAACTTACAAAAAAAAAAGTGACACATCCTAACTAAAATACATGACCTATCAACCATTATGACTACTCAATACTATAACCACACTGTCACATAGCAATGTGAACATATCATGTATTCATTATTCAATTATTAAATACTCGTCCTTTATGGATTTTAACTCATTTTCCTTTTTACATTGGATATTCAGTAAATGAACTTTGTTCGTATTTCTATAAACGAACTTTGTTCATTTAATATGTGATGTTTCGAGAAGATGCAACAAATGATGAGGAGCCATGAGTTGCATGGAAGATTGCATGACTAGCCACACACCAACAACATTTATCGAATGTTGGTTTTTAACATTTGTCTAGGCACTAAAAAAATGGGAAACCCCACTATCTGATCACTCATTTAGATCATCCTATAGTGTTTTGAACTTTGTCGTTGTCCTTGTCTAGCGATACATTTCTAGCTTTTCCATATCTAAGGCTTTTGTATCCTTTAGGGCACTGTGGATGGCCTTAACCACAACATGCCAATAGGGGAGGTGAAAAGCATTGAATGGTACAACACATGCTTAGAGAAACCTTACCACTTTTGCATCCAACTTTTCTCTACCACCAACATCAAGAGGTCTTCTATTATTTTACTTCTATTTCCATCCCTTGTATGTGAGCCCCCACCCCCACTAGCATTGAAGGAACTCAATGTGGCAATTGGAATGGTTAAACTTTCTCGATGTGGCATCAAATTGAATTTTTTTTTTACCACACTTTCTTTGTGATGCTTCCTTTTCCTTGATGTATCTTGATATATCTTCATTTGATATTAGGGGACAAACTTTGATTCCACCAATGGTGGCCTTATTGCTTGATAATCTCCACAAAGATGCCTCCTCACATAAGTATGCAAATTAGTGTAGTGTTTGTCCTCATGACAATATTTTTGGGACATAAATTTTGTGGTTTCCCCCCTTTCGCCCAAGTCTCATGTTTATCACATCCTCTGTAAGGGTGTTCAATTAGGATTGTTTATATCTTCACCCCCACTTTTACCTTTGTTCCTTCATCCCCTTCCAAACCCTTGCCACCTTTGGAGAATGGGTCACTGTGAACATCATCCTAGTCTTCCCTACCATGTCTATTCCCCACTAACACTATGAAAATAATCAACATAACCATACACTATATGAATAACATTTTCTTAATGTATTGGATGGCAAACCTATCATAGAACGGGGGAGAAGAAGGAATGGGAAAGAGCAGGAGAATGTTAAATTTTCAGAATTTACTTCAATCTGATCTAGGATCTTAACTGGGAGAACAACATGTACAGCAAATTTACAGCATATCAATCATGGACACAATAATGTAAGCACACAAGAGACACATAGTTTACTTGGGGAAAACCATAAAGGTGAAAAACCCCAATAACTTCCTCAGAGATAGATAGAGCAATGACACAACTAGAATATAAGAGACAGTCTTCTCTTAGCAGTAGAGCCTTCTCCTCCACAAGTGCGCCACTCTCCCAAGTGTCAGTGAGAGAATAGAATGATCAAATAGAGATCTCCCGATCTCTATTTATACTAGACTTGACTTGCCTAATAACCTTTACTAGGTCGGCCTTAACTTAACCACATAACACAATGCTGACTGGGCCGACACCCAATAGGGTGGTCTAATAACCCTTTGACCCACATGGCCGACCCCCACTAGGGTGGTCTAACAGCCCTTCGACCCACATGACTTATATAGGGCCGACCCCAACAAGGTGGTCTAATAACCCATCAAGTATAAGTTACGACACTTACAATATAAATGATGACACTTCTGTATAGAGGAATAATAACATCTCTATAGGAATATAAAATACATATATGAAATACATTCCGAAGTTACATATACATCAACACTCCCTCTTAACTAGGAAGGTATTTCTCGACACATGTGTGCTAGCACAAGTGTTCTTCTTTGGATCATCATCAGCGAATCATCATCCTTGAATCATCGTCATCATCACTGCTGCTGCTATCTCAATCAATCTCTGAATCTACTCATCATAGGAAGTTCTACAGAGCCAGTACTTTTTCATACTGGATGTAGGCCCACCACCTGCAGGTCTTCATCATCACTGGCCATACTGTGGAATCCTCAAGACTTATTACGTGCGTCACAAAACCTTGCAAGAGCATCCCAGGACTTATTACGGGCACACAACCCAACCTATCGGATCTCCCAGGGAAGTATTACATGTGACCCTACCACAACCCCTCGAAAGAGAATCCCAGGACTAATTACGAGCACACAGCTCAACTTATCGGATCTCCCAAGGCACTATTATATGTGGTCACCACAAAACCTTGCAAGAGCATCCCAGGACTTATTATGGGAATACATCCCAACCTATCGGATCTCCCAGGGCGATATTACATGTGGTCATGGCAAAACCTTGCAAGAGCATCCCAGGACTTATTACGAGCACACAGCTCAACCTATCGGATCTCCCATGGCAATATTATATGCCATAGGACAAAAACTCGAAAGAGCATCTACCAGATATCCCAGGGAGCTATTATATGCCAACGACAAAACCTTGCAAGACTATCTGCAGATCTCCCAGGGCGTTATTATATGTCCTCCCAATGCAAAACCTTGAAAGAGCGTTTTCCAAATCTCCCAGGGAGCTATTATATGCCAGCGACAAAACCTAGCAAGAGAATCTGCAAACCTCCCAGGGTGCTATTATACGCTTATCTGCACAACCTGTCCACGGCCATAGAGTATCAACCTGATACTCACCACACATCATCCTGATGTATACATGATCATCCTGATCATCATCACTGCAACATCCTGCTGCATGTCATCTGGAGCAACATCCTGAAGCTCATCATCCATGATCATATAATGCATCTACCAGATGCATACCAAGTATCTACCTGATACATATCATCATACATGATCCACCTGATCATACAATGTATCCACCTGATACAAATACAAAAACATGATCCACCTGATCATACCCAGCATCCAACATGATGCGTACATACATATACATATAAATGATCCAACTGATCATATCCAGCATCCTCCTGATGCATATATAGAGCAGTAACTGGAGCATCGTTTTGATGCTCATCATCCAGCGCTTACATCCACAGCCATGTGAAGGATCCTCCTTCCAACATGCTTGGAATGGCTTCTGCAAATGTGTCCATCATTTCTTCCTCGAAGTGTCATCAATCTGAAGAACACCAAGCCTCTCCCTGAAGTACTCGAACTTCACCCTGGCTAGTGGTTTCGTCAACACATCAACAATCTGCTCGTTCGTCACAACATACAGGGGCTTCACTGCTCCTCTCTGCACCATATCCCTAATATAGTGATATTTGATCTCTATGTGTTTTGACCTGTTGTGAAACACTGGGTTCTCAGACAGCTTCACACAACTCTGGTTATCACAGAAGATACCAGTAGCATCCAACGGGAGATCAAATAACTCAGATAGTAGCTTCCGAAGCCATACTGCCTCACAACTAGCTGAACAGGCTGCAACGTACTCTGCCTCAACTATACTCAGTGTTACACAGGACTGCTTCCTGCTAAACCAAGAGATCACACATGATCCCATACTGAAGCAGCACCCAGATGTGCTCTTCCTATCTACAGCACTGCCTGCCCAATCTGAATCAACATAACCTTGCAGGTTAAACTTTTGATTCACTTCGTGCCTAAGCCCATAATCAACTGTACCCTTTAGGTACCTCAGAATATGCTTTACAACAACCAGGTGAACACTCCTCGGATCCGTCAGGAACTGGCTCAATGTGTTCACCGCAAAGCAAATATTTGGTCTTGTGTTTGTTAGGTACATCAAGGACCGAATCATTTGACGATAACGGAGACATCAACCGGCTCAGATGAAGCATCACATAGAAGCTTCAGATTCGATGCCATAGGTGTGGCCATGGCCTTGCAATCCATCATCCCGAACCTCTTCAGGATATCTACAGTATACTTCCCTTGTCCAAGGAAGATCCCATATGTACTCTGCCACACCTCCATACCTAGGGAAGAGTGCATCATCCCTAAGTCCTTCATATCGAACTCGGAAGCAATCTTCCGCTGCGTGTCGGCAATCAATCTATCTTCACCTGTAATAAATAGGTCATCCATATACAAAAGTAGTATCACTGGATTGCCTTCCTCAACCTTGTAGTAAAGGTTGGAATCCGCTTTACTCTTAGTAAAGCACAAACTGGATAGAAAGCTGTCTATCCTACCATACCAAGTTCTGCACGTATATGACTCCCTGTCATGTGTCTCAAAACCAAGTGGCTGCTCCACATACACTTCTTCTTCAACCACACCATTCAAGAAAGCTGTCTTGAAATCCATCTGGTGTATCTTCCACTTCATCACTGCAGCCAGAGCAAGTACTGATCTAATGGAAGTGAATCTGGCTACAGGAGCAAAAGTCTCTATGCTACTATCTGCAGCATACTTGATCTTGTAGATCCTCTTGGAAGTCACTACAGACTCCCCTTCAGGTCTTGGGACTGTATCCCAAACATCTTCATGATCGACTGGTACTCCTCGATCATGGCATTCTTCCCAGATCCTGGGAACTTCAATATCTTCAATATTTTCAATAGATAACTTTGTTGCTGAACAAATGTTGTAGTCCTTCTTTTGTAGGTGATGGTATACGATCTTTCCTACACAACAAGTTAAATTGCATGATTAGAAAACATCTCATAGTTTTCAGAACAAATTCGTACACATAAAGAAATATGTCATACAATCATGCAATTACCTTAGCCAATGCTTCAATACAACATTTATCCATATTCCGTAACTTTCTAGATGCCTTCCAATCTCTACCAGAACATTGTTAAGAGTGTGCACAACTCCTAACATGTCAGCAAAGAGGTTTCATTCTAGACAAGTAGCAATGGAATGTTGTACAGTGCCATAGGCCACTTACCCATGTATATTAGTAGTATACTGTTCATCAATGCAACTATTCTAATATGCATAATACACAACCTAATTCTAGGAACATAAGCATATACATCATTGAATAACATTATGTAAGAAATGACAATTCAAATACTTATCTTTGTTTGGTTGCTAGGTGGACTCCCTCTGAATCTTTGCAACTCCATTCTGATGTGGATTGTGAGAAGTGGTCAACTCCCTCTAAATATCTGCATCCTTGCAGAAACTACTGAAGTGTGCTCCTTTGCTTTCTTGCAGGAACAACTGGAGTGTGCTCCCTCTTGATCTTTGCTTCCTGGATTACCTGTCCTTGAACTTACATCCATCCTTAATCACTATGCATGCTTATTAGTATCATCATTGTGTTATCCTTGAGGTCTCATACATAATCACACATTTATTAGTATAATCTTAATACTATCAAAACACAATAATCTTAAACATGTATAGTCATGATCATTCACAGATAATAAACATTAGTATTCAAGGTTTCAGGGAAGTCTTCTTTTACTCATGCATATTCTTATTTGATCATAGGACTCTTCTAATTAGTTAAATCATCAATGCATAAACCCGTGATTACTCAAACCTATACCTTCATGATTCTTTTGGTTAGTCATATCATCAATTATGGTAAGAAACATAATATGCATACAACCATGACTATTCAAGCCCATGACTTCATGAATAATCATTATCAACAACACAACAGTATAAGATCCTAACACAAGGTAGGATTCTAGCTTGATATAGGAAAAACATACATGGATTAGCATGCTAGCTAGTTATGTCTAACATACCTGCATAATGTCTTATAGTTCTCTTAAGTGCCTTGTGCTAGTAACCTGCATGTCTCATAGGTTAACCATTGTAGGACCAAGTTATACATACCTCGAAAGTAGATCTTCTATGTGATCCATGACAATGGATGAATCTTTGTCTTCATGTCACCATGATCATATGTTCTTGAAGTAGAACATGATTTGTCTTTCTTGGTGTACCTTTTATGTTAGCGAACAACATAAACCTCATACAACATCACAATGCATTAGCACATTCATAAGTGTCAAAACCTTAATCAATGAATATCTTCTAATAAGGTGATACGACAAGTCTAGTAATTAATCAAGATTGTACTGTAATGATATGAAGACAAACATATGATAAACTTAACCATGAAACATACCTGTCAAGATTGCTTGTAATCTTCTTATGGAAGGCCTTAGCCTCATCTCCCTCTGAGACAGGAACTTCTTCACTTATGCAGGTGACCAATCCATCTTCTTCTAGGATTAACCCAATCCACTTGATTTGCAAGAACTGGACTTGGAGCTGGATTAGGGTTTGTCAAAGAAACCCCAAAAATTCAAACTTTGAATTTCAAACTTCCGAAAGGATAGAAATATGCGCCTTGATGAGTTGATCAAGTTGGTATATTCAGAATTTGAAAACTGCAAAGTTTCACCCCTCGAAATTGCCTTTTAGATTTCTGGATTCACTAGGGAGGACCCTGAATTAGGGTTTGAGTTTCCCGGAGCTTCACCCAACCAAAAGATTTGATTCAAAGCTCTAAGCTTTGATTTTTCTGAGGAGCTTCCATCCGTGGTCATAGATTTCCAAAATTCCAAATTTTGCAGAAGCCCTAATTTTCCATCTTTCCGATCAAAGTCCCAAACTGGGGTTTGATCAAGCCCGGCCTTCTGCCCAACCAAAAAATATGATCTTGGTCTCTAAATTTCGATTTTGATGAGTAGCATCCAGCCGTGGTCTCCGATTACAAAAATATCAACTTTCTCCGAAGCCCTAAATTTCGAAAGCCATGAATGAAGGTGCTCAAAGATAATTATGTTTTGACAGAAATATGTACCTGATTGTTTCTGGTGTAACTCCGAACTTTTCAATCCACAGGGTCTGAAATTTTTTCCTGAGATAGCCCGACCTGTTATATTTCCATCCCGACAGGTCTGACCTCAATTGGATTCTCTGAGAGAGTTATGCCAAGTGTCGCAACGTGACCTATTCATGGGATAATACAGGAGAGCGAACTTGTACGGCATGCCATGTGTCACTGGTTCAACTTCGGCCTCTAAATTTTTTTCCTGAGATAGCCCGACCTGTTATCTTTCCATCCCGATAGGTCTAACCTCAATTGGATTCTCTGAGAGACAGTTATGCCAAGTGTCGCAACGTGACCTGTTTATGGGATAATACAGGAGAGTGAACTTGTACAGCGTGCCACGTGTCATTGGTTCAACTTCGGCCTCTGAATTTTTTTCCTGAGATAGTACAGTCTATGTAATACCTATCACTTTTTATGAAATTTCATATGGAGTTTCCTAGCCCAAGTTATGACCTTTTTCCCAAGGTCACCTGATTTTGACTGAGATCTGGAAGAGGCAGAAACCCTATATTGTACAGATCATAAATCACAAAGTACAACGAATTAGAGGTTGTCCTTTGGACACAAGGTACATGGGGATCTGATCTTCGACCTGTAAAAGTTTCAGTTTCAAAAACTTCGCCAAAATGGATTTATAGCGAAAGTGCTACGATGACTAGTTTTTGCTATATCAAGCCCTAGCATCGTAAGTACAACAAGTGTCATACATGCCATATCATGCCTTCTTTCAGGCTAGCTCTGATACCATGTTAAATTTTCAGAATTTACTTCAATCTGATCTAGGATCTTAACCGAGAGAACAACATGTACAACAAATCTACAACATATCAATCATGGACACAATAATGCAAGCACACAAGAGACACAAAGTTTACTTGGGGAAAACCATAAAGGTGAAAAACCCCAATAACTTCCTCAGAGATAGATAGAGCAATGATACAACCAGAATACAAGAGATAGTCTTCTCCTAGCAGCAGAGCCTTCTCCTCCACAAGTGCGCCACTCTCCCAAGTGTCAGTGAAAGAATAGAATGATCAAATAGAGATCTCCCGATCTCTATTTATATTAGACTTGACTTGCCTAATAACCTTTACTAGGTCGGCCTTAACTTAACCACATAACACAATGCTGATTGGGCCGACACCCAATAGGGTGGTCTAATAACCCTTTGACCCACATGGCTGACCCCCACTAGGGTGGTCTAACAACCCTTCGACCCACATGACTTATATAGGGCCGACCCCAACAAGGTGGTCTAATAACCCATCAAGTATAAGTTACGACGCTTACAATATAAATGACGACACTTCCGTATAGAGGAATAATAACATCTCTATAGGAATATAAAATACATGGGTGAAATACATTCCGAAGTTACATATACATCAACAGAGAAGAGATGATATCCATAAACAAGCTAAATAAAAAGAATAACATTGCAAGAATGGAGTTTGAGCTTGACCTTTTTAGTTCTCTAACTATTAACAAGAGTGGAATGTGATTATGACATTGTTTAATTTCTTCCAAGCTTTCACCAATATGTTTTCGTAAAAAACTAATAAGCTACTCTCTCAAAACATTAGCCTTATATGCCTGAAATGGAACAAGAAAGAAGAGGAAGAAAGAGTTAATTACTTCCAAAGCCTCTATGCTAACCTCTAATGCTTATTAAGGCCCTCCCATGGCCCTACATTGTCTTAAAAAACTCATTATTTTTGGATTGCACAAGAGAATTAAGGGAGCACGGGGGAGCACACTCCCTATTGGAGAACCCACAATGACCAAGGGTTTATTACTTCCAAAGCCTCTACACTAACCTCAAATTCCTATCGAGGCCTTCCCACGGGCCCCACAATGTCTTAAAAAACTCATTATTTTTGGATTGCACAATGACCTAGGAACATTTTTCAAGGGTTGAGAGTGCTCTCCCATTATTGCTCCCACGATGAATTCATTTTGGGGGCATGCTTTCGAGACCGCTTCTACAAGGAACTCTAACAAATCACACTTCCATAGCGGATCACTAACCTTAAGGGAAGATTCCAACAACTCTGTCCAAAACACACTATTTTATGTTGTATTGTTTGATTTGCTTTAGAGGAATTTGAGTGTTTGATCGCTGTTCCACCTCAAAAATGCGATTTGCTCACTATGCTCAATTGTCTTATAAGTTTTGGATATCTTTGAATCAATTTTTGATCTCAAAAAGGTGTATTTCCTATTGAATTGAACATAACACAATTGATGTTTTTTCCATTGAAATTTGGTGGTTGATTATTGTTCCATCCAAACAATGTGAATTGCACACAAATATCATTAGCCACAAAAGTTTTGAACAACTTCTAATCAATTTGTGATCTCCAAGAAGAGTAGTTTTTATTACATTGATCAAAATACAACAAATGTATTTTCAACCTAGATTTACTCGTAAATTATCATTCCACCTTAAACAAAAAAAAACCAAGTTCATAATTATCATTCCACCTCATAAACACGCCAGATTCATAATTTGAAGATTTGGTCATCTTCAAATCAATATAACATCTAAAAAATCATAAAGTAGCGAATATATCTTTTTGCCAAATTTTAACTAAGCCAAGTAGAAAAATGTGCATTTTAGAAAATGCATATAGAGAATGCTCGTTGTTTTTATTTTATGATACCACACTTCCAATTTAAAAGGGGCAGAGTGTCAATATATTCATACTGAATTTCGGAGCCCATTCAACCACAACAAAAAGTAGTGGGAATTGTCATACAGAGAGTAGGAGATTAAACAGAGAGCCTTGCAGATCTTGTCTGCGAGGATGGATTCAGAACTTGCGGAATTGCAGAGACAATTTCAAGCAGCACAAGAAGCAGAGTCCAGCGTGAGGTTGTCGGAGAGAAATGTGGTGGAACTTGTCAATACTCTTCAGCAGCTGGAGCTGCTCGACTCTGATCTGCTCCATACGGTCTCCGGCAAAGAATATATCACTCAGGTTTTGCTCATATGAATTACCTATATGCTAAACAGTCATGGCAGAATAAATTTCTTAACCAAGCTTGGAATGACCTGGTTTTACTTATATCACGCATTTGTTATGCTTGCTTATAAACAATCACTTGTATTGCTTTAAATTGCCCTGCTGCCATCCCAGGAAATTAGTCTAATGACTTGCTGTTCAATTAATGGCGGGAAATGTCCTTTCCTGGATACCATCGCAGCTGGAATTTTCTTAGTTAACACATAAACCCCATTTTTGCCTTCTGTCACCAACATTGAGATAGGTTAAGAGTAACTGCGAGCGTTTCAAGACATTTAGAAGCAGTAACTGTCCTTCAATTGTAGGAATCAGGGCGACTTTGAGTGATAAATGAATTAAAATAGTTTGAAATTGCGATCATCTTTTGAAATTGTGTCTTTTGAGGGCAATTTTTTAAGCATTCTGCAAGGGTAAAGTCGAAATGTCTGGAATAAAATAAACAGAAATTATTAAAGCCCTTTTTAAGTGGACAGGGTATGGAACTCTTTGCCCTCCAATCATGCTACCTTTGGTTAAGAGCAAGGGGATTCTGTTCTGTCAAAGTCACCCAGTACTTGCACCTCACCTCATCCGTAAAGAAGACCATGTTGGCACTGGGAAAAAGGCCACCAGGATTTCAACCTTGGTCATTATCTGTGCAAACGCTCCAACTTGCTGCCAGACTCCAGACTGAGGGACAGAATAGAAATTCAACCTTGTTTGTCTTCAGTCTTCACGTACGGCCAGTTGGAAATGGTTCCTAGGCCCACTTTCCTCTAGTCAATAAATTACATTGAATTGAAAAAAATATATAGATGCATTTATCGTTTTACAGTGCAATTGTGTGATGTTTTTAGGTTAAGGTACTAAAAGACACTTGACAATAGCTGCCTCATGTTGCTTCAGCTGGTTGCGGAGTTTGTCAATAAGAAGGTCTACGTTGAAGGGTAGAATGTCGACTTTGGCCTCTACTTTAAAGGGATTACTCCTAGTTGGCATGAATGGTTGTCAGTTGGATTATGAGGATTGAACCAGAACTGAACAAACTTTTACTATATTACTTGTAGCCATTCAATAACTACCTCTGAAGACAAACAACCAATAGAACTCCGCCACATCAGTTGCATTAATCAGTTGAATTTTTCTCCAACAAAGGCTTGCAGGACTATAAACTTTTGTGTTTTTTAAAATATTTTGTATCAGTATTTAATAATTTAAGGAAGACCAGCTATACTCGTTCTCTGTCAGAAAATAAAACTGTTTCCACAAAGTACAAACATTGACGAAGTTTAGAATTTTGGCATAGAATACCAATGTTGTCAGGGCCTGGGACTGAGATTACTTTCTGTTTTGTTCATATCTAATCTTTGTGCCAAGTTTCCAAAACAAAATTTTCCAGAAACCAAAGGTGATTTGTACTGTCGCATGAAACACTAAGACTGCTAAAACACTGAAGGAAAATCGGACCAAGAAAATTGAGACTATTATACCGTTTGCAAGAGTGGGCATTGTGGTTTGAAGGAGCTCTGACAACCTGATTGGAACTTCTGATGCTTTGGGTGGAGTCAAAATCCACTGGAATAGGAAAGGGGTTGGAGGCTGGGTGACTGAGAACGAGAGTCAGCTGGCATTGGAGAGCTCACCTTTCCTGGGGTGGAGGGATGAAAAAGAGTGAGTGAGATATGGAACCTAGTTCTTTGAGCGAAGGACTCGCATTGGGGGGTGGGGTGAGAATGACTTCTTTCCAAGGGCAAGAAGCTGGGGCTTGGGGAGTGGGAGCTGTTGCCCCTTTCATGGGACCTTGGGATCCTGATTTGTGCTTCAATAATATTTTTGAGCCTGCTAAAGTGGGCCTTCATACTGTTTATCCAAAAGTCCAGAAGCCCGAAGCAGTTTTCCATTCATTCATCCATTCTTGCAATCCTTGCTTCTAGCTTTGAAAGATTATGAAGGGTTGAGTTGATTGAAGATGAATTCTCTTCCACACTGGGCTTAAATGCTGTAGCTTTTTTCTATCAGGGGTAGGCTTAGCCTACACTGCTTTTTCCATCTCTCTTAGCCTTGGAGTGCAAACTGTGACACTCCTCTCTAAATAGTCAGGTTTGGATAACAATGTTATCCCTTTTACATTTATCCACATTGTCACGGACAAACTGTTTGGGCAACATCGTCTTGAACTATCTTTGTTAACAAGGTTACTTTGACAGTGCAGGTTGAATGTATTGGAAACCAAAAAACATGTGCAAGCACCTGCAAGACTGTTTCGTTTCTAGATAGAGGGTGATCATAAGATTCACATCATTCCTTGGATCATCCCTCCATTTAATAAACCCACTTCTAGTCATGATTAGCAGGGATGGGTGGTAATGGCTCTCCACATAGGCCATGCTGACTTGGAATTTCCATGAATAAAGGGGTTTCAAGCTGTAAAGGGATGAAGGATTGATCCTCCTTTTGGATTCCTTCTTCAGTGGCGATCCTTAACATCCCCTTAGGGAAACAAGCCCTTTCATTTAATTTAGAGCCAGTGTCCCCATTATACTCTTGCGGATATGGATGAGCTCAAAAGTTTCAAAGGAGAGAAACTTCTTTGCTATATATACCAGTTTAGAGATTTTTTTATTGTTTGGTTTGGAGTGTCCACTTAGTACAGAAATGATAAGGGAAGACTCACCAATATAGAGCAATGAGGAAGAGGTGAAGGTAATTATTTGTAGTCTTTTATAAAGTGTCAAGGCTTTTTTGTGATTATTCATTGTCTTTCGAATGCTTATTGCATGTTCTGTCTTTTTTTGTCCGCTCGAGTCGTAGATTGCCCTCCAGACCTGCTGAGCTAGAATTTCCTTTAGATGCTCCATTAAAGAAAATAATACATTTCTTTTTTCAGTAATCCATTCTGTAATATCTTTCTTTGGAGGGTTCCTGTTGAGGCTTGGACAAGGAATTCACCAGCAATTTTGGAGGAGGGTTGTTTCCTAGTCCAGTAAGTCCCATCTTCTCAACCAGTTCCCTTCCCATGCTTCCAAGTTTGATGTGGATCTTTCTCCTTTGTAGTGAGCTTTTATACTTACTTTCATGAAATTTATTATGAAGGCTTTTACTTTGACAATGTGTTTTTCTTTCCCATTGAAGTGCAATCGCTACGGGCTAGTTAGATTTTCCAGCAGGCAACTCTTGAGATTTTCTCGAGCAAAGGATTCCTTTTTCAAAGCTCTTAGAGTATTCTAAGAATCGGTAGTATTCTAAGAATTGGTAGCTAAATATTTAATTCCAACTCATTAGCTCTTGAATTTTTTGTATTCTAGGCCCAAGATAAAGGGAAACCTAGATATTATTTGCAAGTTTTCATGTTAAGAAGAAATTGAAGTTGCTTTCTTCATTCTCTTTATGTATGACATAGATAAAGGGGCCATGAATGCCTTGCTTTGCCAAATTTTCCATTGTTAATAACTTGTTATGAGTTAACACTTGAAAAAAGCATTCAGTTTTGGCAATAATTCTTTCATCGATACTAATTTCCATTTAGAAACATAGAGCTGAATTTGGTTGAGGGTTCTTGGAGGAGATATTAACCTTCTTTAACAATGTACTTTGTAGTTGAATTTCCCCTCATGGGGTGGTCCTCAAGGCTAGATTGTGTGGGTTCCAAACCCTTGAGGGCCCAAATCACAAATAAATACTCTCGAGAAAGGGTGTGGTCAAAGTTAGGGAAGTCTTCAACAAATTTCCATCGAATCCAGTTGGAGGGCTGATTATTCTTCCATGATGAGAGGCCAAATGAGGTTATAGTCACGAGATCTTCTCTAGTCCTTAAAGGGTTATTTGCCACAATGTTGTGATCCCTCAATACGACTTGGGAGCCACTTCTTGGAGACCAAGAAAGGTGGACTTTAACTAGATGAGAGGAGTTTCGAATAAATTTTCATATGAGAGAACCTTCAAGGGAGCAACTGGAGTCTAGAATTCTTTTTTTGTCTCCTGTACTGTAGTACTTTCTAACTAATTTTTGTTTTTTCCAAGAGTTCTCTCCACTTACAAGGTGCCAGAGAAGTATATCTTTGAGGTACATTCCTGCAAGTAAAATCTCTTATCTATAGACCCTTAGATGAGGAATGGAGTTTGGTCTTCATTGAGGATTCCAGGTGGAACTTAGATCTAGAGGATTAACGGTCCCCCTTTCCACAGGAAGGCTCTTAAGATCTTCCCCATTTCATTAAGGATGCCTTTTGAGGTGACAAGAATTCAACAAAGGTAAAGAGGAAGAGAGGAGATGATTACTCTATTAAAATCCTTTTGGCAGGGAGGTTCAACCAATCGGAGCTCGAACTCACCACCCAATTGGAGGTTCAACCAATGGGAGCCCCAACTCACCACCCAATTCTTAATCCTTTCTATTACTAGCTACCATCCCATAGTGCCTATTGCCTAGCTTAGTTAAATAGAAGGGTATCCTAAGGTAGTGAATGGAATTGAATTTAAGTTTGTTAGGAAAATTTAGGATATGTGAAGAGTCGCTAAAGCCACATTTCATGCATAGATTTTTCACTTCTTTTGATTAATACCTCCCCCTAAAGTGAGGAGGAAGGAATGTAAGGCCCTCTTCAATCTCTTGGTTATGCTAGTTGAAGCCCCCCACCAAGCATAGAGTGTTTGCAAATTTGGAGGATTTGATCCCTTTGATGATCTCTATTCCTGGAAGAAGTCCTTGTCTAACAGATTTCAACTTCCTTTCAAGGGATTCAACCATTATAATATAAAGATACGAAGACAAGGGATATCCTTGCTTGATTCCCTTAGAGAGAGTGAATACTCTTTTCAATTTTCCATTAACTAGGGGGCCAAGCCATTTGGTTCTCAATCAAGGGCTTGAGAGATACAACTTCCAAAAAAGCCAAATTTTGAAATCACCTTGTATAGAAAGGAATGTTTGGCTCAATTGAATATGTTAGCCATATATAATTTAATAACCATGCCCAGTCTCTTGCTATCTTTATTGCCATGGATGACTTCTTAGACCAAGATAATAACATCAAGATAATTTTATTTGGCACAAATGCTCCTTGCTCTTTTGAGATCAACTCGTGGATTGGTTTCTTGAGTTCAAAGGACATAATTTTGGAGGAGATCTTGTGTGAAATGTTGCATAACGATATCAATATGAAACAAAAAAAATTCAGGGTTTTTCTCCTTAGCAACGAGGGCAAGAAAGGAGTTGATGCCTGCCCCTATTTTCCTAGAAGCTTGCCCTCTTCCACTCATTTTAGTGCATTCTCTTTGATAATACTCTAGTTCTATTTGTAAAAGCTAGCTGTATCATTTACAAGGACCCATGAACTATGTGTTGACTCTTAACATTCTATCCTTGTCTTTCTTAAGTTAAAAAAGAATGAGAAAAGTTGTTTTCTGTAGTATAAACATACATTTATTTTTAGAAGAGGGATCCAATGCCGATTCAACCATTCCTCTAGGATTTTTAGAGCAAGCCAAATGCCCATAAACTTCCCGATCAAAGTGTCTCCAAATCAATACAATACTTTGCTTTGGGGAATCTATTGATGCAAGAAAATGACTTTCATTAACTTTCACAAGGAACTCATTAGATGAAAACACCCAAATAAGAGTTTCCACCTTTAAGGAATATTCCTTTGTGTTACCCCTCATATTTTATGAGGATTGTCCTAGTTTGAAGATCTTGCCTAAGCTGATTGCAAAGCTTTTGGTTTTGGGTTGTACTTTGATGCATAGTCATTTATGGATTATCACCTTGGTGGCATCATCATTCCATATGTTGGAGGCTTGCATGATTGATCTTGATGGAGTGCTGGCCTTGATGAGGGTCTTGCATTCATGATTATACATTTGATTGATGCCTAGTACATTCCATTGAGAGGTAAACCCATCAACTAAGGATTCTCCCTAACTTTAATGGTTCATTATAAGACTTGGTTGCTCGTGAAGGTGGTGCAGTGGTTTGTTTTAGTATTTGGCATTTATATTGGTCTTTGTGCACCTTAAGCTTGATGTTTACTTGGATGGATGAGATGTTTTCTAGAAGAATGCTCCACACTTTGGCACACATATCTAGGATGCATGCCTTGGGATATTTGATGGGAAGTACATCCCTCAAGGGATGTGTCACTTGTGCACATATTCCTAGAACATCCCCATCTTTTAAACATGGTTTTGGAGATGATGTGATGGTTTTAGCACTTGGTTTCACATTGTGGCACATGTTCTAGCTGTTTTATGCTTATCTTTGGAGGTCGCACCACCCTTGGGTGCACATTTGCTTGGGTTGTTCCACTCTTTTGGCCTTTGGATTGACAAGGGTTGGTTGTTAGCACATGGATCTATGCATAGATTGAGATTTCATACACATTCTTTGAGGGTATAATTGTTTTAAGGGCTTGTTTTAAGTTTTTAACAAACCATTGTCCACTCTACACTTATATTTATGTAGATCCACTTTATGTGGGATTGGATAACATGATTTAAGGAGTGTTCCACATCTTATTGGAACATATGTTGAGGTCACCCTATGTTTGAGGAGTTGTTATAACAATTAATAGATCATTGCTTACACACTTATTTATGAGATCCACTTTGGACGAGTTTGAAAGCTTTATTTGCGGGGCGTCCTAGCTCATGAGCATATATCTTTTGACAGAGTGCCCAAATTTTTGCCAGACTAGTGCCAATAGATGCATAATGGTTGTGGGATTTCCAAATTTGTGGTTATAATAGAGATTTTAACAAATATTGAGGGAGTTATGGTGGTTGCAAATTTGCCATCTTGAAACCCTCGTTGTATTTGACCATCTTTTTAAGGAACGCCTCACCTTTGTGGCTTAGACGTTTTGGTTATTTGGGAAGAGTGAAATTAATGAATGCACATGGTGGAGTGTGCCTTGCACAGAGGGTTGAGTTGTGCATGTTTTGAGGCTATCTTTGAAGGGTGTGCCAAAGGAAAATGGGATAGGTGGTGTTACTGGGCAAATTAGCAGGGCTAATTCCCAGTAAGCACAAATAAGAATAGTGACCCAATGTCACCTCGGTCACCGTTCTAACTTCTTCGGAAGTCGAAACCTCCAAGGAGAAGTATCCTTATGGAATCCTGTAGAACACTAAGACAACCACAAAATGTATTCTCTATGCAATCCAGTAGTTAGACCAGTGCCTAATGGAGTCAAATGTATTCAACTTCAGTCAATGAACCAATGAAATGTAAGAACACATACACGTATATCAATATTGGATCAAAAAGACTATATTGTCAAAATACTCCAACCAATAATCAAATTCGCATTAAGTGATAATTGTCGATGTCATTCAATAATTTGATATAAGACAATTCATAGCACTTTAAAGAGATTATAAACATCAATCGGATATACTAGTTAGGCATGCAATAACTGTCATTAGCAAGATATGACCAGTTTCAAGTAGGTTTAACGTGAGAACATCCTACATAATATATGGCATTCATTGAGTAGGCATGTATATAGTGATCAATACATCGCCGTCAACATTAATCATGCAAATAAGGTATGGCAAAGTAAATAAAGAATCAATTTATTCACCAAGTATGAGTCACTCAAACAACCTCTCGCAAATGTTTATTAGCTACCAACATTACCACTTGAGATGTGTCGACTTAGAACCAATTAAACATTTTAGATATGTGCATATATGAGGTAATTGTCGCAGTAGTATTAATATTCAGAAGCAACCTTAGTCAATAACCACCATTCATCAATGCCATTAATATAACCAAATAAATTTTAATTTTTTGGATAGATAGAAAATGTAATCTCTAGATCTGCTGTAGGTCAAATAAAACTTATAATGTCAATTCAATATAATAATATATACAATTAAACTTCTATATATCATCAAATTAACTAATTTAATTCACCAACATATAATATTCTGATTTTGTATGTGAACAAATTCAGATTTTATAAATTATTAATTACTGTGTTTTCTGCGTTCGTGTTTCTGCAGGCAGGAGGCAAGGAACACACGAGGGCTGCCCGAGAGGGCAGGCCTGTGTGAAAGCAAAAAAAGGGAGACGACTGTGTGATGTGGCATAGGGCAGAGGGAAAGTGAAGAAGAAAGGGTGGCCGTGGATAGAGGAGAGGATGGATGCAACATTGAAAGTATGAGGCCGCGGGTTGGAGGAAGCCCGTGGATGGGAGGAGCAGCAGACTCGGGGAAGCTGTGAATGAGTGAGGGCAGTAGCAGGCTTAAGGGAGAGCTCGAGATGAAGGCCACGGGTAAAGAAGGAGTGTCTCGGAGGTGTGGAGAGGACGCGGGGAGAAGGATACAGGCCGCAGAAGGAGCAGCCACGCGATGGGAGAGGAATGGCCGTGAAATAGGAGGGGAGCTGCAGCAAAGGCCGCGGCTAGGGAGGAGGGAGCTCAAGGATGGAAGAGCGACCACGTTGCACTAGTAGAGGGGATAAAAGGGGCAGCGAGGGTTGTGGAAGAAACTCGGGTGGAAGAAAAAGGTTGCAGGAGGGTAAGGGGAAGGAAGAGGATCCGAGGATAGAGAGGGAGATCCGAGGGTTAGCAGAGGGAGTTGCAGGTTCATGCGGAGTCAGTCCAGGAATGAAAAGAGGGTCAGGGAATGGGAGATAGAGGAGGCCGAGGGTTAACAAACACAAGGAAGGGAGGCCGAACTTGGTGGGAGACAAAACGAAGGAGAGGGAGGATCCAAGGTTAGGTCGCTGGAGTTTTTAGGGCCTGCTATTATTGTTTCAACAAAAACTCAAATTTTTAACAAGTTTTTCAATGACATAAATAATTCAAAAATGCATATAAACAACAAAAAATAACTACTAACTTCAGAAAACTAAGAAATTAACCTAAACTAACTTAATATGTACAAAATAAAACTCAGAAATTAGGGTTTAAAAGTAGATGACCAACTAGGGTTTTCAAGATGAGAGCTAATCACCAAATCTAGGGCATCAATGAGAGGAATAACTCTCCTTGAGATGGTACTTGGAAAGCTTAGCAAACTAGGGCTCAGCTCCACAATCTCTAGGATTTGTAGAGGAAGCCCAGCTTAAGCAAGACTTGAAGACCTAAAGCTCAAGCTTGAATGCTATGGTGACCAATGACAAATGAAATGCAAATCAAGACAAAATGAAGCAACAGTGGCTTCCATTCAACCCTAACAAGCATCACTTTCCTACAAATCGACAAAGAGACATCAAACAAAAAGTATAGATACCTCCAAGTGCATGTCTTAAGCAAACAACTCTAGCTTCACCTTAACAATGGCATGAACAATAGTAAAACTTCCAAGAAATGCTTCAAACTTGCAAAATAACCTTCATCAAGGAGTGCATCCCTTCAAAGAGCCCTAGTTAGGGCAAATAGCAGACATAATGATCTTATCCCAAAAGTTGATGTCTAAAAATGAAGTGAGGAGATCTTATTTATATGATCTCACACTCACTTTACACAAAATAAGGTCAATTTAATATTTAAAATTGTCAACTTAAAAATGTAACAAAAATAGTAAAAATAATGATAAAAGTGGGTAAATTGGGCGTTTTTCCCCAGATTTGAGCCAAACATGAACAAAATGGCTGAACAAGGCCAAATTTGACTAAACTGAAGGCCATAATGCATGGGGGGGGGTCATCATGCCCCAACTAACCCCATCAATGATGAAAAACCCTCAATGTCCTCCCTTTTAGCAAGCAAACAGTTTGCCCAAGAGGATGACGTCATCCTCTGAAGGAGGGCCCAGAGGGAGGGCGCTGCTGAACTGGAGGACCAGGAGGGTGCTAGAGGTACTCTGGAAGATAAGAGTGTGTCTTAGTGCTGAAACAACTGTCGTTGGAGTGTTGAAACAGGGTCGGGGTCATGTGACCTAGTGATCCACCTCTAGAAGCCCCGGACACCAACCTCAGGGTTTTAAACCCTTTCGTGAGGCAGTCGACGATGCCACTAAGCCATAGCACTTCCAAAGGAGAAAACCAAAGGGTCTGGCCATGCCCCTACCTCAGAATGAGCTGGCTAAACACCCCTCCTGGTCAGAAAAAAAGACACCCTCTCCTTGGGGCTCTGCAGGTACGCTGGTGTTGGTACCATCGTAACAGGTGGCATGAGGTATTTACTTTCTTGTTCAAAGATGCTTCATTCAAGGATGCATTTTGCTTGAGAGAAAAATGTGGCATCCCCTTCATCTTTTTTTTGTTGGCTAGTGGTACACCTTACTTGCAGGGTTTTCCTTTGGCTAAGAAACCACGACCCAGGGGCATCTAAGTCGTCAAAATCACCCGGGGATTGCACCTGGCCTGGACTGCACCAACCCTTAACATGGCTGGATTTTTGGTATCCGTGGGGTTTCAAACCAGTGACCATTCAGCTTAGGGGTGTCTTAATTCATCATCCACCACTGACTATTCTACATCTTGCAGATGTGGCATCCCATTCATCATTGTTGCTCTTTGTAGAGCATTTTTCCTTGGAGAGCCCTATGATGTATTATTTTAGGATTTTTCTTGGAAGAAAGCATGGATCTAGAAATATTTTATGGTTTATCTTTTGGAGAGATTCGTGGATTTAGAATCCACTTAATATTATTCTATTGCAAGGGAGATTGAGCTCAAATCTGTATAAGGATTTGTTCTCTCCATTGTTAGACATGGTTGGATTGACAGGGCAAATCTCTCTAAGCCTACTTGAAAATCATGTAGGAGGTGGAAGTCAAGGTACAATCAAGTATATGTGAGGTTTTCTTTTCATCTCTCTCCTTTTGGATGATCCTGGTATTATGCTTGAGCGGTTAGTATTTTTATTGCTGTAAATGATCTCTTTGGAAGGCAAGTTTTTGCATGTGAGAAGGGAATAAGTGTGAGGTTATAAATCCTCCTTGGTCCTTGATTTAATCTTGGATATTGGGGAAGATTTCTACTATAACAAAAGATTTGATGCGGCACATGTTAATGTCTCATTTATTCCTATGAGATTGTTATTGAAGATGTGACTTGTTGCTTGGGATGCCCATTCCTTTGAATGTTGTTTTCCTTGGTCCTTTTTTTTATAATCTCATGGTATGGTTCCTCCCTTAACATCTGGGTTGCATAGTATTTGTTGTCTTTAAACACATTGGTTGTGATGGTGCATCTACTATCAAGGTTCTCATTCACTCTCATATAACATAAAATCCATTTGGACTAGTCATGCCACATCAATGTATGGCTTGACTATGCCTTCTCTCTATAACATTAAGCCTTGTTTGTTTGTATTTTGTCACTCCATAACCCTTGGATTGGCACTGGTCTTAGCAAACCACCATCTGTAAATTTCCTTAAAATCCACTCTAGGGCTAGAGTATGCTGGATTAATTAATTACACCCAAATTGTTACTGTTAACCACACATGGATTTCTTCACTATGCAGCGGAAAATAAATACTGAAAGAAATACCAATCAATCACACCAATAGAGACAACACAATCTTCTTGGGTATAAACCCTTGGACAAAACCCAAGATGGGAAAATCGGTGCAATAGTATGAGAGGATATTTTTATTAAGAAAATATGAAGCTTTTACAATATCAAAAAATCGATTTGTGCCCAACCTGGCAAAATAGAACCAACACAAACTCACTTAGAAAACCTGTAGAATGGCACGGTCTCCAACGTAGTTGTACGACCTGCACAGAATCCATACGTCCTGCTGTACAGAATCCGTACGGTTTGTATGACCGTTTGCTGTATGGTCTGTACGGCCTGCAGCTGTACGGTCCACCTCTGCACAACTCGACCTCGACTCTCCCTCTGCAAATCCGTACGGTCACTCTTGCTTGGATGCTCGATCTCTCTGACTCTCTGCTTCTTCGTCTTCTCTGCAAAACTCTCTCTCTCACACTTCTTTCTCTCCGTCTCTGTTGGAATGTAATTTTATCCTCTCCACCAATTGATCCTCCTTTTAACCCAATGGCTAAGCGAAATACCTAATCTCACTATAGATCAATGGATGTGATCCTCTGGTGAGATCAATGGCCAAGATTAGATTAGCCATCACTTAAATATTTTTCAATTTCACTTTATAAAAAAGTGTACCATTAAGTCAATTAATAATTAGATCACTTTAATATATTTTCCAAAGTAAACTTAGGAAAAATACATTAAATACATTTTATTGGCTTCTTCATTTAAGTCTTCTGCATGCAAGGACACATGAAATGCAGGAAGACCACTCCCACTGTGCTCATAAACGAAACCATACTCCACTGTACCTCTGATGTAGCAAAGTATGTGCTTCGCAGTTGTCCAATGTACTCTTCGAGGGTTCACCATGAACTGACTCAAAGAGTTGACTGCAAAGCTAATGTCCGGTTGAGTGTTGACTAGATACTTAAGCGACCCAATAAGCTGCCTATACAGTGTAGGATCAAACTCCTCTGATCTCGATACATCTATCTTCCTCCAGTTGGTAACTAGAGGTATGGCCATAGATCTACAGTCCTCCATCCTGATTCTCTTCAAGATCTCCACTGCATACTTGCCCTATCCAATGAAGAAGCATCCATCTCTCTACCAAACCTTCAGACCTAGAAAGTAATGCATCAATCCAAGGTCTTTCATCGCAAACTCGACACTGCAAGATTGGACTTCCAGTCCTTGATCAGCCTCTCGTCTCCTGTAAGAAAGAGATCATCCACATATAGAACCAGTATGAGAGGTACCTCACTTGACAAGAAGTATAGGTTATGGTCTTCCTCACTCCATTGGAAACCCATCTCTTGTAGATAGTTGTCAATCCTCGAGTACCATGCTCGAGGTGCCTGCTTGAGCCCATAAAGAGCTCTCTGCAACCTGTATACACGCGACCCCCTCCTCTTCACCTCAAACCCCTCTGGCTGCTCAATATAAACCTCTTCCTCAATAACTCCATTGAGGAAAGCTGTCTTCACGTCCATCTGATGAACGTGCCAACCCATCTCTGCTGCCAATTATAAGATAGTCCGAATAGAAGAATACCTAGCGACAGGGGCGAAGGTTTCCTCATAGTCAATGCCTTCCTTCTGCGAATACCCCTTCGCCACGAAGCGTGCCTTGTACTTCTCCACACTTTCGTCTGTTGCATGCTTTACCTTGTAGATCCATCTGGATCCCACCACCTTCTTATCCTCTGGCCTTCAAACAACCTCCCATACCTGATTCTTCATGATCGAGTCATACTCCTCAACCATGGCCTCTTGCCACACATCATGTAGTGCAGCCTCCTCGAAACTAGAAGGTTCAGAGTCAATCAACTATGTCATCAGTGCCATATAGCTCAATCTATCTGGTGGCTTGCTCCGCCTTACGGATCTTTGTGGAAGACTCACCTGTCTGGAATCCTGAACAATGGTCCTATACCACCTAGGCCGTGGCTTGATGACTGACTCCTCCGGTTGCTGGATATCCTTCTGCTGCTGCTGCTCATCCTCCATATCATTGGTAGGAGGATCTTGTCCACCTGACTCCCTCTGACTACCAGAACCTGTGCCTTGTGTCTGAATCTGTACCTGTGACTCCTCTAACTTGACTCCTCCTGAGTCCTCAGCTAGTTGCTCCTGTGCTGGTAAGTCCATAGATCTTCTCAAGGCTTCGTCCTCATCAAACTGGACATCCCTGCTCATAATGATCCTCTTGCGAGCTAGGACATATACTCTATAAGCCTTGGAAGTCTCACTATACCCAACTAGAAGCCCCTTCTCTCCAGAAGGATCCAACTTCTTTCTAGTGTCAGCATGAATGTGACAATAGCAGATAATCTCAAATATGCGCAAATGACTCACATCCGGTCTAGTACCTGTGAATACCTCCTCAGGTGTCTTCCTCCCCAATGCTGTGTGGGGACACCTGTTCTGGACATATACTGCAGTCCGAAATGCCTCGGCCCATAGGAATAGTGGTAATCCCTGATCAAATAGCATGGCCTTAGCTGCACTCACTAGTGTCCTGTTCTTCCTCTCTGCCACTCCATTCTGCTGCGGGGTGTGAGGAACAGTGTGTTCTTTCTTGATCCCCTCTGATGCACAATACTCCATGAATTCTCTGCCGGTGTACTCACCACCGTTGTCTGTCCTCAATATCTGGATATTTCTCCCTGTTTGGTTCTCCACGAGAGTCTTGAACTCTCGGAATCGATCGAAGACCTCTGACTTGGCCTTAAGAAAATCGATCCAGGTTTTCCTGGAATAATCATCAATGAATGTGACGCAGTAACTATAGCCACTGAAAGAATGAACACTCATCGGTCTACATACATCCGAATGCACCAAGTCTAAGGCCTCCTCAGACTTGTCCTCACTATGTGGGAATTGTCTCCTGATGTTCTTCCCCAACGCACAACCCTTGCAGTGGTTGTGCATCTCCTCCTGTACTGAAGGAACTCCGATAACGGCCTATCTCAGATGCTTCAGTGCACCATGATGTAAGTGTGCCATCCTCCTATGCCATAACTCACCATCACTACTGCTGTTGCTGACCAGAGCCTTTGTAGGCTCAAACTGTAGTCTGTAAACCTTCCCACTCCGAACCCCAATCATCTTGTCCAATCTCTAATCTGACCCATGTGGCCTGATACATACTTTCTTGTGCCGGAAAGTCACTAGAAAACCCTTGTCTTCTAGTGTGGAAACTGATATGAGATTCTTCGTCATCCCTGGGACATTTAACATATCAGCAAAGTTGATGGGCTTTCCAGACTCCCTCTGAAACGAAACAGTATCAACACCCTACGCCTGATACCGCGCATCATCTCCTAACTCAATATGGATATTTACTCCACCCTCCTGCAAGCTCTTGAAGAACGATCTGTGTCCTGTCATGTGACAAGATGCACCGCTATCCACATACCAGATGCTGTTGTTGATGGAGCTTGCCATGCAAGCTATCAAGCAAAAGTCCTCGTCAAAACTCTTGCTGAAGTCATCCACCTCTGTTGAACTTGCCATCTGTGTGTTGTTGTTCTTCTTCCTCTCTGGGCAGTGGGAAGCAAAGTGTCCATGCTTGTGGCATATGAAGCACTTGGACTTTTTCCATGTCCAAGTTCTTCTTACCACCCTTCTTCTTCTTTGCCTTCCCCTTACCTTTGCTTGATAGGGCTAGAGCCTCTTCATCCACGATCTGTGGAGCACTGCTGGATGAAGCTGAACATTGACCCATGCGGGTCTCTTCCTGTGCGAAGTCATCCCACAATCTCTGCCAGTCAGGGAGCTTCTCCCTAGCCACCACGCCTTTAACAAAGACGTCCCATGGCTTAGAAAAGCCATTGAGAGCTATATGAACTAGCTCCTCATCCTCAGTCTTAGAGCCCACTGCTCCATGCTCATCCCTGATCTGTGTGAGCTTTGTAAGATAAGGCACCACTCCTTCACCCTTGGCCATCCTGGTACTGCACAATCTCTTGTGCAGCACCATCTTCCGATTTTTATTCTTGCTCTGGTAAAGACTTTCCAAAGCCTTCCACATCTCCAATGCGGTCTTCTTCCCAGACATATGAGGGACTATATGGTCCTTCATCCCATCTAAGATGATCAACATAGCTCTGGAATCTATCTTCTTCCATCCAGCCAAATCTGCCGGATCTGTGGGAGTTAACTTCTGATCATCAATGTGTTCTTCAGCATCACTGACATCTAGGATCCTGGTGATCCTCTCTTTCTAAGTAGGAAAGTTTTGTGCCCCCTGGAGTCTATCCTCAACTCTCAACTGTACGGCCATAGTGAATAGTACTTGTAAACCCTTGGATAGATATGCCAATAATCTATCCAACCAACCTGCTGCTTTCTTTCAGTTTTCTCAGAAGAGCTCTGATACCATGTAAATTTCCTTAAAATCCACTCTAGGGCTAGAGTATGCTGGATTAATTAATTAAACCCAAATTGTTATTGTTAACCACACATGGATTTCTTCACTATGTAGTTGAAAATAAATACTGAAAGAAATACCAATCAATCACACCAATAGAGACAACACAATCTTTTTGGGTAGAAACCACCGGACAAAACCCAAGATGGGAAAACCGGTGCAGCAGTATGAGAGGATATTTTTATTAAGAAAATATGAAGCTTTTGCAATATCAGAAAATCGATTTATGCCCAACCTGGCAAAATCGAACCAACACAAATTCACTGAGAAAACTTGTAGAATGACACGGTCTCCAACGTAGTTTTACGGCCTGCTGCTGTACGGCCTGCTATACGGAATCCGTACGGCCTGTACGATTGTCTGTTGTACGGTCTGTACGACTTGCAGCTGTACGGTCCACCTCTCCACAACTCGACCTCGACTCTCCCTCTGCGAATCCGTACGGTCACTCTTGCCTGGATGCTCGATCTCTCTGACTCTCTGCTTCTCTGTCTTCTCTGCAAAACTCTCTCTCTCACACTTCTTTCTCTTTGTCTCTGTCGGAATGTAATTGTATCCTCTCCACCAATTGATCCTCCTTTTAACTCAATGGCTAAGCGAAATACCTAATCTCACGATAGATCAATGGATGTGATCCTCCGATGAGATCAATGGCCAAGATTAGATTATCCATCACTTAAATATTTTTCACTTTCACTTTATAAAAAAGTGTTCCATTAAGTCAATTAATAATTAGATCACTTTAATATATTTTCCAAAGTAAACTTAGGAAAAATACATTTTATTGGCTTCTTCATTTAAGTCTTCTGCATGCAAGGACACATGCAATGCAGGAAGACCTTGTTGTCACTTTCTAACACCATCCACCTAAAGCTAAAGTATATCATATAGCTTTGTTTTGATAAGTCTAAGGCTCCATCTTTGAGCTTTCATTGCATTGACTAAGTAATCCTATCTTAGGGAAACCCCCCTTGTGTCGAAGGAGAGTTGACCTAAAGTGAGAGAGGGAACGACAAATCCTTGGTGATTTTTATAGGCGCTGGAAACATGTCTTCTACCCCAATCCCAAATGTCTTAATATCGTGTCTTATATGTCATATATTGCTCTTAAATCAAAGTGATCATTATTCCGAGAACCAATAAACGAGAAACCCTAGATAGGGTTATGTCACTGAACACATTGGAGCTCAATAACACACAACACAATGTTATTACGAGACAGTATGATACAACCTTACAATGAGGGTACTTGCTCTTATAAAGAGCTTGAGAGACCAAAACCTTAAGACGTCTAAAACTCTAAGATGCCTAAAACCCTAACTTTTAACCTAATTCACTTAAGTGTATTACATGTGTAGCCTTATATCTTAACACCCCCCCAAAAGGGTACATTACTAAAAGATAACAAACTGAAATAAGATACATATACTTGAATGAAAACACATAAACTGAAAGCTAAACATTAGAAAACATCTGTTGGAAGCTTCTTCTTTGAATACAGTTCCTGGACCATGTTGAGCTCCATCAAGCTGCCTCATAACCCTCGGAAAGCTGTAGTTCCTTAGTTGAATTCCCGAGTTCCCGGATTGCACCTCCTCGAACTATTGAATCACGAATGTCCTGAACTCAATTACTAGACAACAATCCACATGCATGTCGCGTAACATCACTAGTAGATTGCAATCCACATGCATGTCTCTACGACTAATGAGGGATGATTCCCTATATTCACAACTGTTGAACTATCTGGGCAACCATCCATACTAAGCTTGTTAGCTGATCCCTTCCTGTCTGCAAAGTATTGGCTTCCTAAAATGCATAAAATCTAGTTTTCTTCAGTAAGGAAAAGACCATTGGCAGTGTCTGGTGGTTCTTCTTTGATAGCTACAAATCCTTTGATAAACACGAGAGCACATGCTGTATGACCCATGATCATCATAATAGATCTTTGGCTAAAACACTCTTCAACATTAAGCCTTGCATTGGTACTAATGGCATTATGAGAGATCTTTTGCTTTCCACTAATTGAATGATTAATTCTTGATCCTCTGGTAGGCTTTATCACTAGCAGTACACTATTAAGCAAATGCATATTTAACTTCATTTTCAGCGTGAGGCAGTTTAGAAAAATCTTCAAATCTGGAAAGGTTTTGTCACCCTGTTTGTAGTGTACCACTTTTAACTATCCATAAGTTCTGATGCTGAGATACTAAGTGACATGATAGAGGACGAACTATATGGATGTCGTACATGTTCGTACAGGCTGCAAACAAGAGAAAAAAAATCCGGTGCCTGAAAAATTTGGTGCTTTGGCGACTCCTCTTCAAATGGCGGCTCAACCCTTTGGCATAGGCCTTGGTAAAAATACAGTGACTATGATAAACAAAGGTTGCTTTAAAACAAAAAATAGATTAGTGTCTCTTGCTTTGTGAATGTTGGATGTGGATCATTATAAAAAATGACGGCTTGTTGGCAGACTACCAAAATTGTGGATACGTTTCATGTTCCTCTCAATGACTATGAGCATTGGAGGTAGTGGCTCGAAAATGATTGTGATTGCTCTGTTATGATGGCTGGAGGATTGAGAGAACAAAAAAATGGCAGGCGACTTTCTTAATTCGACAGCATGAGACTGAAAATCAATGGACACAGGAGTTGAAGTGACATAAAAATTTGTTGATGGTTGCATGCAACGAGCGGTGGCTTAGTAATTTGGCAGCTCAACAATTCCGTGAGATCGAATGAAGGTGGTGGCTCTGTGCAACGAATAAAAAAAACGATAGCTACGTTAGTGATGGGCAGGTGAAAAAAAATCGTGTGATTGAAACGGCGGCTACGAGCAGCTCTTGTCTTCACATTCTCGGCCTTTGATCTTTTGCTTTGATACCATATTCCGCGAACACATTGGAGCTCAATAACACAACACAATATTACCATGAGACTGTATGGTACAACCTTACAATGAGGGTCCTCACTCTTATAAAGAGCTTGAAAGACCAAAACCCTAAGATGTCTAAAATCCTAAGATGCCTAAAACCCTAACTTTTAACCTAAGTCACTTAAGTGACTTTATTACATGTGTAGCTTTATATCTTAAGAATCATATCATGAAAGCAAATGCATCAACATTCAACCATTTACTTTGAACAAAATACAAATGAAATATTAACCATGAAAGAGAAGTCTGAAATATTTTTCCAAGTATTGATAAATGTTGTGCTTAGGGTGTGTTGTGTATGTGTGGGTGCTAGCGAATAATGAACATGTAATTCCAGATTTAAACAAGAGTTACTTGATCTAGGAAATAGACTTAGGTTAGTAGTTTTAGGGCATCAACACACTAGAAATTTTGGATCTGAAAATACAAAGCTAGCTCAGCAAGTAAATGATGTAAATAATCCTAAATGAGCATAAACTTGCACAATTCTCAGGTATATTCACTACTTCCTATTGCTGTAATAAATTATAAAACACAGAATTTTTAAGTATCAACAGCAACAAGAAAAGAAGCTCTATTGATTGCTAATGACTAGTAAATTAGAGAAACAAGTCTAAGTTCATTTAAAATGGAAACGGTGACAATCTACAACAATCAAATATGAAATAAAACTTGCTGTGCATGAGGAGTTTCTGCAATAAAATGTTAGTAAAAACCAACAAATTATAACCCTCAACCAAATACAACAAATCAATGAGCTGGTCTGCACAAACAGCAAGATATTAAGTTAGATTTTGGCCTTGACAAGCAATTTGTAGCAAATAAAATCCTGTGAAATATGCCCAAATGAAATTTCTGGCTTACTAATAATTGCAATGGTTAGGAAAATACTCAAGGAAAAGACGTAGAATGATGGGGGAAGAGAGAGATTTATACCTGTTATCACACAAACACTAGTTGCCTCTAGATGTATCCCATTCGGGACGGTAGAGGAGGGCAGCTAGGCAGGTGACACCTGCAAACACCAAGTCCAATGCTCAGAAGAGCAGTTGTTTCTTCGGACAAGGCACTTGTCGCTTTAGACGAGGCACGTAGCCAAGTCAAAGGGGAGACCCTATTCAACCAGCCAAGGTTGAGACTCAAAAATCAGACACCCAACCCAAAAGAAAAGCAAGAGTAGACAAAGAAGAAGTGTCTAAGGTGTCCTAAGACTCTTTCCAATCGGAAGACTGAAATTATGAGTGAAATTAGAGCATTCAATTGAGCTATTTCAGATCTGATATGTGCAACAAAAATAGTGGATTTGAAGTAAGAGATGACTGAAAATTAAATCAAAGACTCCAAATTATGCTAGAAGTGCAAATTAAATTTCTGCCTATGGGGAAAATTGTCTCAAACTGACTGGGCATACATAGCAGAAGTAAAAAATTAGCGTCTAAACAACACTTCTAGTGGTTTTAACTTGATATAAGATGATATTAGAGATCTGCAAATCAAAACCAGCAATACCCACAACCCCAAAATGATCCAAACAATGTGGTAGGGCAAACTGCCCAAGGAGGGCGAATTCAGAAAATTTTCTAGTGCCTATTAGGTGGTTAAATGGAGTCGAAATGGGCTGAAATTTAAGATATAGGCGTTTTAAAATGTTTTCAATTTTAACGGTGAAATTGGAAGATGTTAAATTTTTAGTTGATTTTCTTATTTGTTCTAGCTTTGGCAAACACAGTGAAATTGAAATCTACAAGACAAGCAAAGGAAACATACCTGGGATGAGAGTGGATGAATGAAATTGCTTGAAGACTAGCCCCAAACTCAAGTGTTGAGCTACTAGCGTGCCCCTTAAGCGTTTGAGTAGCCAGATGACTAATTGCGCCCTAGCAACCTGCCACAAACAAGATGAAATCAGTGTATGCAGCTAACAACTATGTAAAAATTGCAAATGAATGACTAAAAATGAGGAGATTGAGAAGCTAATAAGCAAAAACATCTCCCTTTGTTAATTTCCTGGAGTGAAGAGCAAGAGTGGAGTTGCTGGCTCCAAGTATTGCGCTCCCCTTCAGATGGCCTTTTCACCTGCAATTCGCATTAGCGAAGGATGGACATAAACACTACTAAAACCACTCAACAATGCTATGGCAACTAGCTATCAGTCAAAGCAACCAACATCCATTCACAATATCACAAGAACTCGGGAGAGATGTCTCAATAGAAATTAGTCTCAAGTGTATAATATGCCAAGATGAGCT
Organism: Larix kaempferi; assembly: GCA_027924585.1. Lineage (NCBI taxonomy): Eukaryota > Viridiplantae > Streptophyta > Pinopsida > Pinales > Pinaceae > Larix > Larix kaempferi. The sequence goes on from BSBM01001272.1 coordinate 424,078, forward strand.
CCAAAATGAGAGAGCTGCTCTTTAAATAGAGAAAACTCATACAAAAACCCTTCCCACCAAGATGAAGGGCTGAGATTCAATCTCACCATCACCAAAACGAATGGCTGAGATCGAATGAGCTAGAGAGGGGGGGCGAGTTACCCTATTGCGTTCATGTGGAGAGTGAGGGACCAATGTGGGGTCCATACATCAAGTGGGGGGGTGTCTAAGGGGTGGCTTTAGGTTGTTTTAGCCCCTTAGACCCTGTTACCAACTGAGTTGCACTACAGTTGGACTTCAGTGAGCCGCCAGTATTGCACATTTACTTGTGCCTTTTTCAGAGTTCAGAAGTTCCAAGTTTGGCCTTTTCAGGGCCCGTTTGTCAGTTTTTTGTAGTACATGACTGTGCCCCGCGGGGTTTGTAATAAGCGTACTAGCATGGTGGTCTTTGAGTGACTCGGTTCCTTAGGACTTGACAACCAAAGAAGGTATTCCAAGGAGTTTTTTTCCCTTGTCGATTATGCCTTGCCTTTAGCCGAGTATAATCGATGAGGTTTTCTCCTGCTCCTCCAAAGCTGGAATGCCCAAAGTGGGGGTTAGGCCTTAGGGGATTATTAGAGCCCATTTTGTAATATGTATGAACATGCTAGACGCTAGAATTTCATCGTTTTGTCATGTACTAGGTTCCCCTGAAGTTTCAGCCAATTCCGACAAAAAATATTTTTCCGCATTTTTAAGCCATTTTTTTAATGGTTTAATTAAAAAAATTCAAAAAGTGATAAAAGTCTTATCCGGAGTCGGAATTCGACGCAGGGATGCTCGTTTTCAAGCTCAGAGCATCCTCTTTACTCTGGTACCCCGGTTTTCCTATCTTTCGGGCAGTCAAAGCGCCCCGTGGAGCAGTTTTGCCTATCAGAGCTACAAAGTGGCACTTTAATGCCAGAAAAACATCAAAATGCACTTTGGCCAAATGATTAAAATATTCAAAAGTTGAATTATATCACATGTCAAATGACATGGAGTGACATCACATAAGGTGTACGATTATATGGTAAAGCAAAGCATATGTTAAAGGTTGGTTAAAAGTCAAAATATATATTTTTTTTAAAACAAGTGAATCGCCTTCCTTCCTCACGTGGGACCTCACATGACATGGCCGTGAGCATTTTGGTTGGATGATAGCCCAATGGATAGGCGACTACATGCATGGTTTAAAGTATATATTATAACTTGGTTTGAAATTGAGATTTGTTTTAAACTTATGCGCCCTCATCCCTTCACGTGAGCCTCTACCCTCACGACCGTACGGATCTATTGTTGGGCAAGTTTGTTGTGAGGTGGCCCACATCATATGACATGGCATAATACCATGAGGATGGGCGAATACTTCATGGTCAAAACTCATTTTTTTAAAGGTTGAGCAAAGTTTGAATATTTCCATATGCTCCACATATCTTCACGTGGGCTGGCCGTACGGTTTCCATGATGGAAAGTTCAAGTGGTGGGCTCTCCTATCTTATGAGGTGGCACAAGCATGGTGCAACTACTAATTAAGTAAACCATTCGAATGCACCAGCCAACCTAGCATTCAACGATTTGTGGAAACATCCACTCGCATCATCATCCTCATGCGTGAGTGCTTTCAAAGTGGGCAGCTTGCAGCAGTTTCCGTTTTGAAGTGTTTTTGTCCAAGAGAAATGGTGCTTCTCCATTGGCCATTGCGTTTACTTGCTCTACAAACTAGGAGCTTTGTCTCCTTAGGGTTTTGCGCCCTAGATCACTCTCCTTGTGCTATATATTGAGGAGCTTGGCTCCATTGTAATGCATCTGGAAGGTGGAACCTCTGCACATTTCTATTTGTAATATTTTTATTTTTGAGTTAATAAAGAGAAGGCTTTGGAGGCTAAATTGATTTGGTGATTGTCTTGGATTGGATCCACATGCATGAATGAGGTAAACTGTACTTATGTTCCATTGATTAATATTGTTGGGATTGCATTTCTTGGGTAAAGAAGTTATCTTCTTATAGATCTGTAAGTAACTCTTTATAGGCTGCTTACATATGTAAATGATATCATGATGCAAAGAATGATGGTGTTTCTTGCTTGAAATTCATTTTTCTATTGTTTTATGGTTTATTGTTATACAAATGCTCTTAATCCCCTTGTTAGTTCTTGGTAGCTATTTACAGGTAGCCCAAGTTGGAGAGCACAAAGAACTTGCTTGATCTTGTCTTCATTTCAACATTGTCGATCGAAGTGTAGATCTTATCGGTGCATCAAGGAGTTTGACTCCATAACCCTTCTCTTCAAAAGCACTCAAACCCCATGGGTTCATCTTTCTAGATCTCCCTTTTTTAAATCTATCTCGGTTACTGTCCTATTTAATTCTAAATCTTGCTTCAAAGTTCATTTGATTAATAGATCTAAGCAAGTAGCAATCTAAAGAGTCTAATAGCTTCATTTTTATTTAGTTCTAGGTTGCTAGCTAAGTTAGAAAATTTTGCATTTTTTTGTAGCAACGTCAAAGACACTTTTTAAGTGTTTCTTGGCATTTTTAAGACTAAATTCAGTTCGCTGGTTTTTTTTGTCTTTTAGCAGGTCCGAGCTTTTTAAAGCTCAAAGTCTGAGATTCGGAGGTGTCCGTAGCCATCCGGGGAGCTAGTTTTACTTCCCTTACATCATTCTAACATTGTAAACTGACTTGTTCCCTAATGATAAAGGGCAAGCAGCATTTCTCTTAAGTTTCCAAGTTGTAATCAAAAAATAAAAAGAGCACAGCAGGCAATTCCAGCGCCTGAACCCAATCCCCCCAGGGGGGATTCGCACCCTTGTTTTATTTTTTTTGTTTTAGATTAGTTTTCTTTCAAGCAGTAGTAATTAGATAACTCACTCAAGCACACAACGTCCTCCGAGGACCTGTTTATCTTTTTTATATGCTTTTGTGTTTATTTCAAATTATTATCTTGTGCTTAAAATTTAATCCCAAAATTAACCCCCCTTGCTTTACGCTTGGGGTTTAGTGTAGATTAATCATCCACTCATACCTATTTAATAAAACGAACAACGCCCCAAACTCGGAGTATGCTCTTGACCACTGCAGCTTAGTCGGAACAGTTGGCTCAATCAGAAACGGGTGCAAGGTAATTAGTGTTAATAGGATAATCCATCAGAATCCAATCCTAAGAACTCGGGAGGTTGCATGGACTGAATCCACAGAGTCAGCAGGTTCTTAAGCGGGTTCATCCTCGCCTGGTTGGACACTTGGTAAGGTTGCTAGAGCACTCAGTTCGAAGTTTAGGTTTTCTTTTGGGCCAAACCAAGAATCAACCCACTCCTTAACTACTCATCTAATAACTATAAAATTTAACAACCGAGCCACTGCAATACTTTCACTGAGACTACACAAGCAACCCCACACAACAGTATTTACAAGCATTTTTACATTCTCGGCACTGGTCTTTAATTTTCTGTGTTTAAGTCAATCATAAATGTCGTGAATGCTCATTAATCTTATGTTGGGTTAGCTATTTGATTTAATTCACAAGCAGTGCTTTGTTGTTATAATTTTATCATCTCGTCATCTTTAACTCCTAGAATAGACTTTTATCTTTGTTGTAGATTAAAAGCCTTAGATTATTTTTCATAGGGACCACCCCCCTTGGCTTCGCTAGGAGTAAGCCTAGACGGAGGAGTCGAGTAATCAGGTGACAGCACTTGACTCTCACTTGCCCCCAAGGACACACCGAGCGGCTTGAAGGTTTCCTGCCGCGTCCCCCCCAGGTGTGTATTAGGCGGCAACATTTTGGCGCCGTTGCCGGGGATAAACCTTTCTATTCCCGGGTCACGACCTTTGTTTCTTTTTGCTTTTTTTACTTTGTTTGATGTATCCTGTGAATATTTAAATTTTTACTCGGTCCATCTGGCGACTCCACTTTTAAACAATTCAACGAAGTATTCAACAAGAAGAAATTCGGAAGGATTATTCAATTTTATTCCTGAACCTGAAAAGGTATATAGAAGAAGATTGAATAAACAAAACTCTCGGAGAATACTCGAAAATCTTAGACTTGAGTCAATCTTAGATATTCACCATCTGTTTGAAGAGTCTAATCCACCAGAAGACATGGGAGATTTTTTTAGCCCTCTAGACTTTACTGCAATCGTAGGGTACCCTCATGTCGTAACTGAGAAGGCAATTGAAAAGTTGCCTTCATTTCAGGGTAACAATGCCATAAGTGCTAAGGCACATTTAAAGTCTTTTTCACAATGTTATAATAAATGGTGTCTTAACGCTAAACATGAAGATGTGCAGATGAAGCTGTTTGCACTATCCTTAGAAGAAGATGCCTTTGATTGGTTCTCAGACCTAGATGCTGGCAGTTTCAAAACATTCAAAGAATTTGAGAAGGGTTTCCTAACCAAGTGGGGAGACAAGAAAGAAGATAGGTACCTGTTAGCATCCCTAAACAACATGAAGAAGAATGAGAATGAGACTATGGAAGAGTTCAACAAAAGATTCAACAATCTCATCTCAAGCTTGCATGCCGAGATTAAGCCTCCTGATGGCTCAATCCTCATACATTATATTGAATCTTTCAATGGAGAGATGAGATATCAACTTAGGGATAAAGAACCTGTTGATCTTAAGAAAGCCCAAGTTATAGCTGAAAAGATTGATAAGAACATGCAGTCATCCGGAAAGTCCAATCTTCCAGGTTTCACTAGAGGTACTACATCAAAACAATCAGACAACAAAGACAAGTCAGCATCAACAGATAGCAACGACCTAGCAAAAGATCCTTTGAGAGAATTGACAGATGTAATCAAAGCTATGGAAGCCAATCATGCTGCACAAATGAATTCCATGCAAAACAGACTCATTGCTATGGAAAGAGAAAAATCTCACATGCCTTCCAATAGGTTTCCTCCTAGACAGAACAATGAATGGAAGCAAAAGTATCCATCCAACAATCAGAGGATCCCTAGTCAAATTGATTCAGCCAACATGGTTATGGAAGAGGTGCCCCCTTTCTGTAGGGCTTGTAACGAATTTCATGATGAGTCAACTTGTCCTAAGTTTAACTACATAAATGAACAAGGTCCTCCTGAAGTCAACAACTTTGTAGGGTATTCAAATCAACCTGAGTATATCAATCATGTTGGTAAAACTCACACTTTGCCAAAGGATGTTTGGAAACAAGCTAAGGAAATGGCACAAGAAAAGGACAATGTTACAAAAATTTATGGAGAGAAACCTACACCTGAAGAGATCAAAGAATTAGCAAAGTTCAAAGGCTTCACCTATCAGAGAAGGAAGACTGCCATCCCCATCAAATCAGATCTGCATATTCCTAAGGTAACTCATCTTCCTTCCCCAGAACTAAATGTTGATGTAGTTAGCTGGCTAGCTGGTGCTAAAATGCTTGTTCCTGTAACTGAAGTAATTAAAATGCCAGGTCAAAAGGATAGATTGATAAAGTCTTTAGAAGCTAGTGGAAATATTGATGAAGCACCTACGGAAGTTATCTATGAAAAACCTAAGGAAAAGGTCCTAGAAAAAACTAAGGATAAAGTTCAGGAAAAACCTAAACAAGTCATTCCTGATGTTCCTAAGAAAATCAATGAAGATCTTCCTATTATACTACATAGTATAGATCCTCGTAAGGAAGAGCATCCTCCTTTCTATGTATCCTTAGTTGTCAACAACATGTTGCTCCATAACTGCATGCTAGATTCAGGTGCCACATCCAACGTCATAACTAAAAAAGTCATGGAACAATTGAACCTGAAAGTCACAAGACCTTATCAGAATGTGTGTGCAATGGATTCTAGAGAAATCGACACCATAGGCATTATCATGAACTTACCTGTTAAGTTAGCTGCATATCCTGATGTGAATTTGACTATGGATGTAGTTGTGATCGATGTCCCTAACATTTGGGGCATGTTGCTATCTAGAAAATGGGCTGCTTCCCTTGGTGGTTGCATACAGATGGATTGGACCTATGCCATGATCCCAGCTAATGAAGATGCTCATGTCAGGTTATACAGGGAAAAGGAAAGAAAATTTCATGTTGAAGACCCTAATGTGCTAGATAATGAGTATGTTCACGAGTCAGATGGTTCTGGGAACTATTCCATTTTTGCAAACACATTAGCTCCTATTAAAGAAAAGATTAAAGATGATAGAGTAAATGGGTTGTGGAGGATGAGTTTTGATGGTGCATTTTCCAGATCAGGAAAGGGTGCTGGAATTGTGATTACTTCTCCATCTCAACAGACTTTCAAGTTTGCTTTTAGACTTGAGTTTGATGCTTCAAACAATGTTGCAGAGTATGAAGCACTCTTGCAAGGCCTTGAAATAGCTAAAGATATGGGTATAAAAATTCTAAGTATAAAAGGAGATTCAGACTTAGTTATATGTCAAATCAAGAATACCTTTGCATGCAAGAATCAAAGGTTAAGGAAGTATAGGAATGCTTGTTGGGATACAATGGAATTATTTGATGCCCTAAACATCACATCAGTACCTAGGGAAGAAAATCAGGAAGCAGACCAACTAGCAGTAGCAGTCTCAACCCTCCAACCAACTGAAGAGATAATCAATGGTGAAGGAAAATTTGAGATCAATTTCAGACCCTCCATCCCGGATAATGTAGATCATTGGCAGGTATTCAAAGATGACAAGCAAATCCTTAGATTTATACATAATGTCCAAGAGTTCACTGATTGTAAGATAGGCTATAAGGAAGAAAAGTATGACTTCAAGGAAGATGAGGATCAACCTAGGAATGCCATACCTAAAAGTATAGTTGAATGGGAGCACATCTTTGACAGACAGGACAGGCATAAGCCAGAAAAGGAAATATTAAAGGCTGGAAATTACATAGAGATTAACATTGGGACTAAAACTGAACCTAAGCTAATCAAAATTGGTAAGGGTACAAGTGAAAAGGAAAGAAATGACCTTATAGCCCTAATTCGGGAATATCGGGATGTTTTTGCCTTTTCATATGATGAGCTCAAGTCATATCGGGAAGATGTTTTCCAACATACTATCCCTCTAAAAGGGGATGCCAAACCTTTTCGCCAGAAGTTGAGACAAATCAATCCCAAGGTGGCCCCCATAGTTTTGAAAGAGCTTCAGAAGATGCTAGCAGCTGGAATCATAGCCCCAACTAGACATTCCTCATGGTGTTCAAATCTGGTTGTTGTAAGAAAGAAAAATGGAAACCTAAGACTGTGCATTGACTTTAGAAACCTGAATTGGGCATGTTTAAAAGATAACTACCCTCTCCCCAATATGGAAACACTGCTTCAAAGAGTAACTGGTTCTGGAATGATGTCAATGTTGGATGGTTTTTCGGGGTATAACCAGGTAGTGGTCAGCGAAGAAGACAGGCATAAGACAACTTTTACCACCCCATGGGGTACTTTCGAGTATCTTAGAATGCCTTTTGGATTGCTCAATGCTGGGGCAACTTTCCAGAGATCCATGGATTATGCTTTCAATGAGCTAATCGGTAAGATCATAGAAATATATCAGGATGATCTCACAGTTTTTTCTAAAGAAAGAAGTGATCATGTTGGCCACCTAAGACAAATCTTTGAACGATGTCGAAAATTCGGCATATCTTTAAACCCAGCTAAGTCTGTCTTAGGTGTTGATGAGGGGAAGTTACTTGGTCACATCATCTCCAAAGATGGGGTCAAAATTGACCCAGAGAGGGTAGAAGCCATAAAGAAAGTTCCTTTGCCTTGTAATAAAACAGCTTTACAGTCATTCAACGGGCAAATCAACTTTATCAGACGTTTTATTCCCAACCTAGCAGAGTTAATGAAACCCATGCAGAGATTGCTTAAAAAGGACGCTAAGTTTGAATGGAATAAAGAGGGTAAAGAAGCTTTTAGTGGAATAAAGGATGCTATCTGTAGATCACCTGTCTTGATCAGTCCTGATTATTCCAAAGATTTTCAAATCTTTTCATTTGCATCACCAGACACCATAGCCGGAGTTTTGTTGCAAAAGAATAAGGATGGCCAGGAGCAACCCATAGCCTTTATGAGTAGAGCCTTACAGAATTCTGAGCTTAAGTACACTATCATGGAAAAACAAGCATATGCCTTAGTTAAATCACTTAAGCATTTCAGAATGTATATCGGATACTCGAAAGTTATAGGGTATGTGCCTCATGCGGCAGTTAAGGACATTTTATCACAACAAGACTGTCTTGGTATAAGGGGTAAATGGGTCTCTAAGATCCAAGAATATGACTTAGAAATCAAACCCACCAAGTTAGTTAAAGGTCAGGGTTTAGCCCGCATGATGGCTGAAGGGAATGAGCAAGCCTTAGGGATGGTATGTCAGAACAGTGAGTCAGTACAGGTCAGATCAGAAGAGCTTCAACGTCTTGAACAGGTTCCTTGGTATTCAGACATCATATATTTTCTAACCAACCTCACATGCCCAGATCATCTTATCGGCCATAAAAGAAGGGCCTTGAGGTTAAAAGCCACAAAGTTTTGTATCACCCAGGATGGCCTGGGATGGAAAAATCCAGATGGTCTAATTCTTAGATGCATCGATGAGCCAGAATCCAAAAAACTGATGGTTGAGTTCCACTCTGGATTTTGTGGAGGACATTATGCAGCCAAGACAACAGCCCATAAAGTCCTTAGAGCAGGGTATTATTGGCCCACTTTGTTCTCAGATGTTCACAAGCATGTCAGAAGTTGCCAACAATGTCAACTCTTCACAGGAAAACAAAAGTTAGCATCCTTGCCTCTTAAACCTGTAGTTGTCCAAGCCCCTTTCCAGCAGTGGGGTCTTGATTTCATTGGTCAGTTTAAGGATAATTCTAGCAATGGTTATTCTTGGATCCTAACTGCCACGGATTATTTTACCAAGTGGGTGGAAGCAATCCCCACGAAAGCGGCAACCGAGAAAGTGATCATGGATTTTTTAGAAGATAAGATTATCACTAGATTCGGTGTGCCCGCTAGGATCACCACGGATAATGCTAAGGCATTCAGCTCAGCAGAAATGTCATCCTTTTGTTTCAAGTATGGTATCATCCTATCACATTCATCAAATTATTATCCCCAAGGTAATGGTCTAGCAGAATCAAGTAATAAAAACTTAATGACCATAGTCAAGAAAATTGTTGGAGATAATAAAAGAGCTTGGGATAGTAAGATCAGATTTGCACTATGGGCAGATAGGATTACTAAGAAAAGTTCAACTGGAAAATCTCCTTTTGAACTGGTTTATGGATTAGATGTTACTTTACCTGTGCACCTAAAGCTGCCAGTGTATCAGTTACTAGAAGAGTGTAACACAGATCTGGATGCATCTCAGTATAGAATGGATCAACTAGTTGAGTTGGATGAAATCAGACGAAAGGCGGTTGATCAAAGCATAAAGAATCAGGAGAAGGTTAAAAAGAATTTTGATAAGTCATCAAAGCCAAGGGTATTTCAGATTGGTGACACAGTACTACTTTGGGACAAAAGAAGGGAAAAACCTGGAAAACATGGAAAATTTGACAGTTTATGGGCAGGCCCTTATCTCATTCATGAAGTAGCAGGCACAAACGCTTTCTACCTAAGCAGTATGGACGGCGAGAAGTGTACCCTCCCAGTCAACGGAGGCCTTCTCAAACTATTCTACACTGAAAATATCTGATGCCCATGGGGGCATCTCTGTATCAAAATTTCTAAACCCTACTCCTGCATTTCATTTTCTAGTTAGATTTATTTTATGTATATTATTGTTTTGTACATTAGATTGAATTTTGGTTATGTACAATAGTTTCCTTTTATGAATAAATGTCGTAACTTAGATGTTTCATTTGGTTATTTTTCATATATATATGGGACTGATGCACTTACGTTTCCATGCAGGAAATTGAGAATCTGGAGTTCTCGAATGATCTCCTTTCCTAGGAAAGATTAATCACACGTCCCGCAGTTGGAGCCAGATGTTACCAACTGAGTTGCACTACAGTTGGACTTCAGTGAGCCGCCAGTATTGCACATTTACTTGTGCCTTTTTCAGAGTTCAGAAGTTCCAAGTTTGGCCTTTTCAGGGCCCGTTTGTCAGTTTTTTGTAGTACATGACTGTGCCCCGCGGGGTTTGTAATAAGCGTACTAGCATGGTGGTCTTTGAGTGACTCGGTTCCTTAGGACTTGACAACCAAAGAAGGTATTCCAAGGAGTTTTTTTCCCTTGTCGATTATGCCTTGCCTTTAGCCGAGTATAATCGATGAGGTTTTCTCCTGCTCCTCCAAAGCTGGAATGCCCAAAGTGGGGGTTAGGCCTTAGGGGATTATTAGAGCCCATTTTGTAATATGTATGAACATGCTAGACGCTAGAATTTCATCGTTTTGTCATGTACTAGGTTCCCCTGAAGTTTCAGCCAATTCCGACAAAAAATATTTTTCCGCATTTTTAAGCCATTTTTTTAATGGTTTAATTAAAAAAATTCAAAAAGTGATAAAAGTCTTATCCGGAGTCGGAATTCGACGCAGGGATGCTCGTTTTCAAGCTCAGAGCATCCTCTTTACTCTGGTACCCGGTTTTCCTATCTTTCGGGCAGTCAAAGCGCCCCGTGGAGCAGTTTTGCCTATCAGAGCTACAAAGTGGCACTTTAATGCCAGAAAAACATCAAAATGCACTTTGGCCAAATGATTAAAATATTCAAAAGTTGAATTATATCACATGTCAAATGACATGGAGTGACATCACATAAGGTGTACGATTATATGGTAAAGCAAAGCATATGTTAAAGGTTGGTTAAAAGTCAAAATATATATTTTTTTTAAAACAAGTGAATCGCCTTCCTTCCTCACGTGGGACCTCACATGACATGGCCGTGAGCATTTTGGTTGGATGATAGCCCAATGGATAGGCGACTACATGCATGGTTTAAAGTATATATTATAACTTGGTTTGAAATTGAGATTTGTTTTAAACTTATGCGCCCTCATCCCTTCACGTGAGCCTCTACCCTCACGACCGTACGGATCTATTGTTGGGCAAGTTTGTTGTGAGGTGGCCCACATCATATGACATGGCATAATACCATGAGGATGGGCGAATACTTCATGGTCAAAACTCATTTTTTTAAAGGTTGAGCAAAGTTTGAATATTTCCATATGCTCCACATATCTTCACGTGGGCTGGCCGTACGGTTTCCATGATGGAAAGTTCAAGTGGTGGGCTCTCCTATCTTATGAGGTGGCACAAGCATGGTGCAACTACTAATTAAGTAAACCATTCGAATGCACCAGCCAACCTAGCATTCAACGATTTGTGGAAACATCCACTCGCATCATCATCCTCATGCGTGAGTGCTTTCAAAGTGGGCAGCTTGCAGCAGTTTCTGTTTTGAAGTGTTTTTGTCCAAGAGAAATGGTGCTTCTCCATTGGCCATTGCGTTTACTTGCTCTACAAACTAGGAGCTTTGTCTCCTTAGGGTTTTGCGCCCTAGATCACTCTCCTTGTGCTATATATTGAGGAGCTTGGCTCCATTGTAATGCATCTGGAAGGTGGAACCTCTGCACATTTCTATTTGTAATATTTTTATTTTTGAGTTAATAAAGAGAAGGCTTTGGAGGCTAAATTGATTTGGTGATTGTCTTGGATTGGATCCACATGCATGAATGAGGTAAACTGTACTTATGTTCCATTGATTAATATTGTTGGGATTGCATTTCTTGGGTAAAGAAGTTATCTTCTTATAGATCTGTAAGTAACTCTTTATAGGCTGCTTACATATGTAAATGATATCATGATGCAAAGAATGATGGTGTTTCTTGCTTGAAATTCATTTTTCTATTGTTTTATGGTTTATTGTTATACAAATGCTCTTAATCCCCTTGTTAGTTCTTGGTAGCTATTTACAGGTAGCCCAAGTTGGAGAGCACAAAGAACTTGCTTGATCTTGTCTTCATTTCAACATTGTCGATCGAAGTGTAGATCTTATCGGTGCATCAAGGAGTTTGACTCCATAACCCTTCTCTTCAAAAGCACTCAAACCCCATGGGTTCATCTTTCTAGATCTCCCTTTTTTAAATCTATCTCGGTTACTGTCCTATTTAATTCTAAATCTTGCTTCAAAGTTCATTTGATTAATAGATCTAAGCAAGTAGCAATCTAAAGAGTCTAATAGCTTCATTTTTATTTAGTTCTAGGTTGCTAGCTAAGTTAGAAAATTTTGCATTTTTTTGTAGCAACGTCAAAGACACTTTTTAAGTGTTTCTTGGCATTTTTAAGACTAAATTCAGTTCGCTGGTTTTTTTTGTCTTTTAGCAGGTCCGAGCTTTTTAAAGCTCAAAGTCTGAGATTCGGAGGTGTCCGTAGCCATCCGGGGAGCTAGTTTTACTTCCCTTACATCATTCTAACATTGTAAACTGACTTGTTCCCTAATGATAAAGGGCAAGCAGCATTTCTCTTAAGTTTCCAAGTTGTAATCAAAAAATAAAAAGAGCACAGCAGGCAATTCCAGCGCCTGAACCCAATCCCCCCAGGGGGGATTCGCACCCTTGTTTTATTTTTTTTGTTTTAGATTAGTTTTCTTTCAAGCAGTAGTAATTAGATAACTCACTCAAGCACACAACGTCCTCCGAGGACCTGTTTATCTTTTTTATATGCTTTTGTGTTTATTTCAAATTATTATCTTGTGCTTAAAATTTAATCCCAAAATTAACCCCCCTTGCTTTACGCTTGGGGTTTAGTGTAGATTAATCATCCACTCATACCTATTTAATAAAACGAACAACGCCCCAAACTCGGAGTATGCTCTTGACCACTGCAGCTTAGTCGGAACAGTTGGCTCAATCAGAAACGGGTGCAAGGTAATTAGTGTTAATAGGATAATCCATCAGAATCCAATCCTAAGAACTCGGGAGGTTGCATGGACTGAATCCACAGAGTCAGCAGGTTCTTAAGCGGGTTCATCCTCGCCTGGTTGGACACTTGGTAAGGTTGCTAGAGCACTCAGTTCGAAGTTTAGGTTTTCTTTTGGGCCAAACCAAGAATCAACCCACTCCTTAACTACTCATCTAATAACTATAAAATTTAACAACCGAGCCACTGCAATACTTTCACTGAGACTACACAAGCAACCCCACACAACAGTATTTACAAGCATTTTTACATTCTCGGCACTGGTCTTTAATTTTCTGTGTTTAAGTCAATCATAAATGTCGTGAATGCTCATTAATCTTATGTTGGGTTAGCTATTTGATTTAATTCACAAGCAGTGCTTTGTTGTTATAATTTTATCATCTCGTCATCTTTAACTCCTAGAATAGACTTTTATCTTTGTTGTAGATTAAAAGCCTTAGATTATTTTTCATAGGGACCACCCCCCTTGGCTTCGCTAGGAGTAAGCCTAGACGGAGGAGTCGAGTAATCAGGTGACAGCACTTGACTCTCACTTGCCCCCAAGGACACACCGAGCGGCTTGAAGGTTTCCTGCCGCGTCCCCCCCAGGTGTGTATTAGGCGGCAACAGACCCCATACCCAAAGTTTCATTACAAAATAATTCCAAAATATGAAGTTTTGAATGTTCAAAAATGCCCAAGTATGGGCAAATTTGCTCCATATGCATAGCTGGCTGAATGGAGGGCCCCACACCAAATAATGTGTGTCCAAACTATGTAAAAATGCTAATAAGAGACCCTTTTACCTTTACACAACATTGCACTTACCATGTCAAAGTTTAACTTAGCGAATTTTGATTTTTCCTTTAATTATTTGCTAGTTCACATAGTTGAAGATGAAATTTGCCCTTTTAACCCACTTCTTTTGCTCGGATTGACGAGCCATTTGTTCCAATGCGATCGTAGGCCCCAAATGTAATAAGAATGGTCACTAGAACGACCATGACCCATCATCTAGGCACAATTTGCCCAATTTCAAGCATTTTTAATTAAAGTATGGCCCTGCTGGCCATCAATAATTAAAAATATCATCGATGCTTCACTATTTTGATGATCTGACACTTGGGAGCTTGTATGGGACCCTAATGCATACCAAATAACCAAAATCGAAGTTTTGGTTCGAACTTTTTTCGGGGCCCATTTTTGGCCTAGTCAAGCTAGTTTGACCAAGTCAACTCTGGTAAAAAATGGCAATGGCTGAACTGTTATGTATTTGCATGCACATGGGATGCCAAGGCTCCCTATTTATGTTAGTACAAAAACTACGAGCACAAATGACAAACATATGGTGATCATAAATAAATAATATCTCAAAAATGGGCCCAAGGTGAGGTGGGCCCACCACTTCCAACAAAGACTCTACTGGTATGCACATTTATAGATTTGGTCACTGAGCTAGCTTTGGGTGAGGTGGACAACAAGGCTAAAGGATAGGGGAATGACAAAGACCAAGATTGAGTGACCCTTCGGATAAGTGGGAAAAACAAGACCCAATGACATAAGTACACCATGAGAAAACACAGGGAAGGGCGGTGCCTCACAAATGGGTATAGTGCAGGGAAACCACCACTAGACTCTAACATGCACCTTGCAATTCACATCTATGCCTGCAGCAGATTCCGTGAGGATCTTTTCTAGAGCCGCCATGATTGGGTGTCTGGCAAACCGTAACTTGAGACTCTAGGGGACACTTAGAATTAGCTGTCCCTTACTCCATCTCACCTCCCAGTCCTTTTGGACTCGGTGAGGAAATAACCATTACTTGCTCAAATAGATATAGCTAGCCTTTGTCCGTGTGTGTTGACAAACACATTCTTGGATTTACATTTCATAGGCTTTATGATCCGTGTGTGTTAATAAACACATTCTTGGATTTTATATTTCATACATTTCTCATCAGATAGAACAATGGTACACATACTGCAAAGTAACAGGGCAAGTGTGCATGGTTCGAGGACTAATGGGGAGCACCTGGTGAATCTACACAATCCTATATTGCATTACAACATCGAGGGCAACTGGCAGGAGTAAATCCCAGGTTTGAGAATGCATCTCACACACTAAAGAGCTAAGGCACAAAACAACATGGAGCCATGGTATACTCAGGGTTCACTGGGGAAAAAGGTCTTCAAGGTCACCTGTCCAAGTCTAAGTCGGGAAAAGAGCCAATAACAGATGGGTCGAATGAGTGGAAGGATGTGATAAGTGGAACCAAAGCCAACTTCCTACAAATCGAATGGCCAAATCTATACCAAAGGGGACAGGAACCAGTGTGCATAAACAAGAGTCTCTACTGAAAAAGGTGGACTGACCTCACCATAGGCCACAAGAATCATCAGAATAAAACATAAGATCACCAAGTCAGCCATCATATGTCAAGTCCATGTACTAACGTAAATAAACAACCCTCAAAGCAAAACCATGAACAATAACCATAATAATGATATACCTACCATACCATATACTTGCTGCTGTAAGTGGATTTGAAGGTTGATCTCTGCTGTGTGTGGGCAACTAGTAGTGAAATAGCTCTGAACTATGCTGCTCTCATCAAAATATGGCTAAGTTATCCCTCTCAATGGGATCGTGCAAAGGTGAGAAAGGAAGAGGGACTTTGTACAACTGCTCAGTAGTACATCTGGACCATCAACATACACAATGTCCCCTCTGTAATCTCTACTCATCTCTGCTCTGGTCGAAAAAAAATCTGGAGTATGGTCCCTGACCACACAATATGCAACATGGTAGCTCCAGCTAACATGGATGTGATAACAATACCCAAAGTCCGAGTGCCTTGTGGTTGATGGGCAATGGAGTCATCTTATTCTCCTAGCTTCAAATCTGAAATCTTTCATGAAGAAGGGAAGCACTATGGCAGTCCCTACTTCTACAACCAACCTAGATGACCAGGGTGCCCTTCTCCTTGTGGAAAACTTGCAAGATAGTGAGGTAAAAACAATCTACTACCATTACAAATCTGCAAACAAGGTTAGTAAGCTAAAGCAAGATAACTAATATAGAAAATGTGAGAGAAGCACTTGCAGTCTATTCACCTATCTATGATGAAAATCTAGTGGGAAGCTACAACAGTCCCTACTGTGTATTCACTCTAGCAAAACCATCAAAATAACCAAAGAATATTACCTAAGAATAGAAGGAAAGATCACATTCATTCACCAAGAGAAGTAGAAGAACTCAACAATGCACCATCAAAGGAAACAAGAATACAAGAAAATGGAGAAGCAGGGATTCTATTAGCAAAATGCTCTCAACTCTTCAATGCTTTACAATGTGGGAGGTCTCTTTTTTTATAGAACAAGGAGAGCCTCAAAACCATGGGCATACAAAATACAACTTCTTGTTTTAAAAACCATAGGCTCAACTCAACTGGTGTGCCCCACCTGGCTGAGTTGGTCCTCAAGAATTTGCCCATCTCAATTGTGGGCCACAAAAATGCTAAGATGGATGACAAATAGGCTGAAGATGAAGGCCCCACTAGGCCCTGTTGTCCGCCAAACTGCACACCAGCAGCAGAAACCTTTTGAAAGCTGTCTCCCTCACTGGAAAGTGGGGAGAGGTGTGGCCTTGGGGGCAAGCAATGAGCTAGGTACTGTCACCTGAATCCCAGCTCCTCCGTTTAGGCAAACTCCTAACGAAGCCAAGGGGGGTAGTCCCTAAAAAAGAGTTGTCTAAGGCTCTTTGTGTATTTTAGTGTTTTTTGATGTAGTGATGCGGATGGGTGTTGTTTAGGAGTTTTTTTTGAAATGAGAGACAATATATAAAGCTTGAAGATAAAACAAGATAACGCAATCCACGTTGCAAACACAAGATGAAAGATACACTTGGACAATAAGCAGATCACTTCACATAAATATAAGCGGATACTCCAATATTGATATTTAAGCAAACAGAATATAAGATGAAGGACCAGTGCCTTATGGAGTCAAAAAATTAAATGTGAGCTGTGAAAACTTGGTACAAGTGCTTGAATTGAAAGTTTGTGAGAACGTTATGCAGCTTATCTTGGTAAATTCAAAGTTTTAGTTGTCTTGATTATTAGGATAAGACCAAAGGTATCAAAAGATGGTGGAACCTTGCCCAAGAAAAATACTGGCAACCCTAAGTGACCTGTCGGAAGCACCCAGATTCAAAAAGGATAGGTGTCCAATGTTTGAACCGCCCCTGAGTCTGACAGTGGATTCTCGGCGCCACCTCTCTTGGGAAGAACAGTATTTTGCCTTGATTGAGGTTTTGGGTAAAAATTTTTAATTAAGTTATCGATCGTAAATTATCAAGTCTTCCACCTTTCTGAGTACTAGCCCAACTGTTTTCGGTTGGCAGAGCATACGGGTGTAGGACAAACCAAGATAAATTAATTAAGGGGTGTGTGAGTGGAAATTTTTATTATTAAGAAACCTTGTTCAACTCTCCGATAGAGAGCGCTCTTGACTCGGTCTTATGACCACAGTTCAAGAGACTTGCTAGATTAACAATTCCTAATGCAGGGAAATGCAAGAAACTAAAATGCCCTCCGACAGAGGGTGCTCTTGACTTGGATTATGGCCAAGTTCAAGAGACTTTGGTTTATTTTAAAGAAAGTAGAAATTGTAATAGCAATATATTTTAACTTGAAACAAATTTAAACCATAGTATTGATCAACAAGATAAAAAATACTACTAACAATAATGCTTGCAAGATAAACAAATCTAGTGTTCTACCATACAAATTTTAATCTACTAGGTGGGATTGATCCCCGAAACAGGATCAACCACTAGAACCGCCTGCACTTGAGAACCTCCAGCTAGCTGAAAGTTCTACCAAGGAAACCGACGGGGATGGAAGAGTAACCACAAATTATGTGGTCCTGCCCTCAAGGATACAACTTCCGGCTGAAGGCTTTGGAAGAGAAGCAAGATAAAAAATAAACGATAAATAAAACTAAACTACCCAAGAATCTCTTTCAGGTTCAAGACCCTACTCGGGAAAGCATGGGGGTAAGTAAATATGGAATATAACAAAATGACTTAATTAAAAAAGAAATTAATCTAATAGCATATATAACGGATCTAAACTAGAAAGTCAAACCACTCAAGAAGACTACAAAACTTCCCCAAATGGGGGAAGTGAGTGTGGGGGCTCAAAAACCCCACCTGCAACTTTTATTAAGAGAGTACAATTGCCCTTGGGAATGAAGCCCTTGTAGGGACTTTGAAATAAACTACTTGTAGAAAACTTGAAACAAACTTTTAATGTCTATTACAAAGGATAATACTGATATTTTTGGTTTGTTTTGTCCACTTGTCTTGATAACTTGCTCGGATTAGAAGTCTCTTTCTTTCACAAAAAGAGATCTACAATAAACAAATAACTCCAACACCCATCAGACGTTAGGAAAATAAAACAAATTGAAACTAACTAGATCTTATCAATCAACAAAATTGAGGAGATGCAAGGTAAGTCAAAATGATAGACTCCTAAGACCTTGAGCTCTTAAGCTACTTGCAAGGTTGAGTAAAAGATTTGAAGTGGCAGCCAATAAACTTTGTTTTATGACAGTCAATTCCCTGTTAAGATGGCAGCCAATGAACCTTGTTTTATGACAGTCAACTCCTTGTTAAGATGGCAGCCAATGAACCCTGTTTTATGACAGTCAACTCCTTGTTAAGATGGCAGCCAATGAACTCAACCAAGATGGAAAAAAGTGGATTAGTCTAATAACAAGATGGAACTAGGTAACAACAATATATAAGATCTACGCTAGCATGGTATGAGATCTACAATAATGCTTTAAAATAGTGCAACTAATTACTAGATTTTAAACAAACTAACTAACAATGAGATGCAAATAATAAAAGATCCTAACTATGCAAAATGGAAAATGAAGATCTAAATACTAAAGGTGCCTAAAGACTAGCCCTAACCCTTAACATGCTTAAGCAAAAGACTAATGCTAATGTTTGACCATTTTTTGAAGTTCTTTAATTATATTTTTGAGAATACAAACCTTTTCAATATGATGAGATTAGAAGTGCAAACTATAACTTTGAACTAAATCTAAATAAAATATAAGATATAAGATCTAAATATGCCTAAAAATTAACCTACCATAAGCATGAAACTACTACACACTAACCAAAACTCAAACAGTCAATTCGTTTTTTTGTGCTTTTGTATAACTTTGTATCTTTTAAAAGGTGAACGAAAGGGAGGCTTTGGAGACTATTGAGGTAGACAGAAAGCAAAGGAGAGAGCAAAACGAAGGGGATGAAGGAAGGTAGGAGGTTGAGAGGAGGTGGAGTGGGACAAAAGGAAAGATGAGATGGCAGCCAAAAGGAAAGGTGAGTGGCTGCTAATAGGAAATGATGGGACAGTCAAGACAAAGAGGTAATGGGCAGCTAGTGTAAAGAGATGGGTGAATGGAAGAAGTGGGCAAAACGAAAGGGTGGATGGAGCTAATCCTATGGAGATGGGCTTGAAGAGATAAGCCTTATGGACAAGTAACCAATTTGAAAACTTTGTTGAAGAAGTTTGATGGAAAGAAAACACAAACAACTCCTAGTTCTTAACTTTTCAAAACAAGACTTCTTTGATAGCTTTGTGGGATGAAGATATTACCAAACAAGAACCCTTGTACTCGGAATAATACCTGAAAGTCACACACTTAAGAGAAAAGCATAGATCTATAATATTTGTGCTAGATTGTTAGCCCTCTAAATCATAAAATCAAATGCTTAAGAATCCAAAATGCATAGACAAAACATGATATCACCTCATACAAGATGAAGCATGGCACATCAAGAGCTCCCACTTTGACCTCCAAAGTCTCACTTTATTTCAATATTCAACAAATTACAAATTTCTTCAGAGTTTTGGTGCTTAAAGAATCCATCATAAGAGAGTGGAAGGCACCTCTCTTTATACAAAACCAAGAGACAAAGAGCCTCAAACGAATTGGCATGAAGAAAGCCAAAAAACCAATCGAATTCCAATCAACATGAAGGCTTGGAGTGTTGAATGGTGAGTTAACTCCAAGTCTTGGTAGTTGTGAGTGGGGAGGTGGCCTCCACCTTGGCAACGCACCCCCACTCCTCCATCGTGATCATCATCAAGCCATACGTGAGCTTCCATCAAGGATTGACGTGTGCACTTTGAAGAGAAAGCTTGGAGTGCTATGGAGAGAGACTCGAGATTGTGGTTGTTGAGCCATGTGATGTGGCCTCAATCTATGGAATGTGCCCACCATATAATAAATGCTCATCCACCAAACCATTGAGTGCTCGCCACATAACCAATTCGCATATCCTCCTTAGCTTGACGTAAATGCATGCAAGGGCGTGAATCTTTGAAAAGATAGGCTTGGAGCTGGTGGATGTGGTTGTTGAGCCATGTGATGTGGCCATAATCCATGGAAGGAGCCCACCACTTACTAGATACACAACCAACCAAATCGTGAATGCTAGTCGTACGGTGGTGATGGCTCACGTCATTCTCTCTTGAAATGAATTGCTTATCCAAACATTAGAATATCATGTGCTTTATTCATGATATGTAGTCGTACACCTTAGGAAAATATTATTCAACCTTTTCCATGGATTAATTTAATCAATTTTGACTTTTTAAATTTTTTGGTCAAAGTGCATTTTCACCATTTTTAGCAATTAAGTGCCAAAATGATGCATTATTAGCCAAAACTGCTCCTGGGGTAACGTAAATGCCTGGAAATTGAAGAATTAAGGTGCCAAGGTGAAGAGGATGCTCTGAGCATCAAAACGAGCCTCCCCACGCCCAATTTCGCCTCCGGATGAGGTTTTTATCATTTTTTGAAATTTTTTAATTAAACCATTAAAAAATGGTCTAATTTATGGAAAAAATTATTTTTCTCAGAATGGAACGAAACTCCTAGGGGACCTAGTGCATGTTCATACGACTCAATCGATGTGGCTAACATGTAAAAAATCCTAGACACAAGACTCTAATAACCACCTTAGGTTTTGACCACCATGGGAAATACTCCAGCTTTGGAGGGTTGAGTGAACAACTCAGGGATTATACGCCACTGATGAGTAGCGCATAATTCCTAAGGAAAAAACACTCTAGAGTATCTCCCAAATGGCTAAACCTACGGATAGCCGAGTCTTTTATAAAAGGACCCCGTTTAGACCAACATTTTACAAAATCCCCATGGGGGTATGAACATGCAGTTATTACAAAAGGGGCAAAATTGCCCTGAAATTGACTTCTGAACTTTTGAATGCTGATGATGAACATGAATCATGTTCAATAAACTGGCGGCTCATCGAAAGTTCAACTATTTGTACAAAATAGGTGATAACATCTGGCTCCAACTGCGGGACGTGTGCTTGTTTGATCTATGGTTCAAAAAGAGTATTCGAGAACCCCAGAATATCAGTTTCCTGCACAGAAACGGAAGTGTCTTAGTAACACATCTCCATGATAAATAATGCCAAAATGAAATACCAACTTAAACATTTTTTCTTTTCATTTTTCAAAAGCATACGAAAATAAAATCTTTTTCTTTTTCAGCATATATATGAAATATGAAAAACTAACATATGAAACTATGATACATCAATATGGTACAAAAGAAAAAATTGCATAATTTGAAAAAGATAAGGTTTAGGAATCTCCTGAGATGACCCCCTGGTCATCTTGAATGTTGTTCCGATAAAATGGTTTCAAATGTTGCCCGTTTCTGGGCAATGGTATCATCTCCCCATCCATGGTGTTCAGAAAGAAAGAATGTGTTCCGGCCTGGCAACGTATGATAAAAGGACCTTTCCAAAGGCTATCAAATTTTCCATGCTTCCCTGGCTTTTCTCCTCTCTTGTCCCACAAAAGAACAGTGTCACCTACTTGGAAATCTCTAGGCTTGGCTGACTTATCAAAAGTGGTTTTCAGGCTTTCCTGATGTCTTAACATTTTGTCCAATGATGTCCTTCTGCTTTCATCAAGTTCAATGATTTGATTTGCCCTATCATCTAACTCCAGTTTCTCAGTACCATAATCAGTCAACATTTTGTAGATGGGTATTTGCATGTTGAAAGGCAAAGCAGCTGTGATGCCATAAACAAGTTCAAAAGGAGTCTTTCCAGTGGAATGCTTCTTAGTGATCCTATCTGCCCACAATGCATACTTGATTTTGCTATCCCAAGACCTCTTGTTATCACCCACAGTTTTCTTAAGGATGGTCATTAAATTTTTGTTTGAGGACTCTGCAAGTCCATTGCCCTGGGGATAATAATCAGAAGAGTGTGATAAAACAATGCCATACTTGAAGCAAAAATCAGTCATCTCTGCCGAACTGAAAGCCTTAGCATTGTCTGTTGTTATCTTTAGGGGAGTGCCAAACCGGGTGATGATCCTATCCTCGATGAAATCCATGATTACCTTTTCAGTGGCTGTTTTGGTAGGAATAGCTTCCACCCATTTAGTGAAGTAATCAGTTGCAGTGAGGATCCAGCAAAATCCATTGCTAGAGTTATCCTGGAACTTGCCAATAAAGTCGAGACCCCATTGTTGAAAGGGAGCAATGACAACTACTGGTGCGAGAGGTAAAGCAGCCAATTTAGGCTTTCCCGTGAAAAGTTGACACTCCTGGCAGTACTTGACATATTTGTAAGTATCAGCAAAAATAGTTGGCCAATAGTAACCTGCTCTCAGGATTTTATGAGCAGTTGTGTTTGCTGCATAATGGCCCCCACAAAAACCTGAGTGGAATTCAGTCAAGATCTTTTTGGAATCCTGCTCGTGCACACATCTAAGTATCACACCATCAGGGTTCCTCCAACCCAAACCCTCTTGAGTGAGGCAATACCTGGCAGTTTTTAACCTAAGAGCTCTTCTTTTATGTCCCTTAAGATGATCTGGGACATCCAGGTGTAGCAGAAAGTATATAATGTCGGAGTACCAATGGTTATCTAGGTCCTGTAAAGCCGGTGTCATACGAGGATGAGATGAAAGGCTTGCACAACACATGTCAATGGCCTCTTCATTTTTCTGGGTTAACATCTTAGCTAGGCCTTGCCCCTTTATCAGTTTAGTGGGCCGAATTTCAAGATCATACTCCTGGATTTTGGACACCCATGTGCCTCTTGTTCCTAAGCAATCCTGTTGGGATAGGATGTCTTTTACAGCGGCATGGGGGACATATCCTATGACTCTTGAATAACCAATGTATGTCCTAAAGTGTTTTAGAGACTTCACCAAGGCATAGGCCTGCTTTTCCATGATAGTGTACTTTAATTCAGAGTTTTGGAGGGCTCTACTCATGAAGGCAATAGGTTGCTCAAACCCTTCGGGATTTTTCTGGAGCAATACCCCAGCTATTGTGTCCTCTGAGGCAAAGGAGAATATCATGAACTCTTTAGTGTAATCAGGGCTGACTAACACAGGTGACTTGGAAATAGCATCTTTGATAGTGGCAAAGGCTTCCTTCCCTTCATCATCCCATACAAATTTAGCATCCTTTTTTAACAATCGTTGCATGGGTTTTATTATCTCGGCTAAATTTGGTATGAATGTCCTTATGAAGTTGATGTGGCCATTAAAGGATTGGAGACCTTTGACATTTCTAGGAAGGGGAATTTTCTGGATAGCTTCTACTCTTTCGGGATCAATCTTGACCCCGTCTTTGTTGACAATGTGACCCAAAAGTTTGCCTTCTTCGATGCCAAAGACTGATTTCACCGGATTTAAAGAAATCCCATACTCTCTACATCTTTCAAATACCTTCCTAAGGTGGCCAACATGACTAGATCTTTCTTTGGAAAATACGGTCAAATCATCCTGGTAAATTTCAATGATTTTCCCCACTAATTCTTTGAAGGCATAGTCCATGTTTATTATCTTGTTTTGAACTTCTTTCATTTGGACTACATGTTTTTGTTCAGCTCTTTCCATCCTCTCACACATGTCCATCATCTTTTTCTCATAGGATTCTTTTAATGCAGCTAGAGGATCTTTATCTTTAGGCTCAACTGTTTTTAAAGGAGTTTGAGCTCTTGAGTAACCGGGTAAGTTTGACTTTCCAGAGGACTGCATGTTCTTGTCGATCTTAGATGCCATTGTCTGTGCTTCTAACAAAGTAGCAGGTTCTTTATCCCTAAGTTGATATTGCATCTCTCCACTTAAAGCTTCAATGTAGTAAACCAGTATAGTTTGTGGAGTTGGCTTGTAATCTGTAGGGATTGCATTGTATAAATCGGTGAACTTCTTGTTGAAATCTTCCATGGTTTCCATTTCACTTCTTTTGATGTTTGTTAGAGCAGCAAGTTGATGACGGGGCTCTTTTCTTTCACCATACTTGTTGGTGAAAGCAGTTGAAAATTCAGCCAAGGTGGCAAAGGAGTTGGCTGGCAAGCTGATGAACCAGTCACCAGCATCTCCTTCTAAGGATAAGGCAAACAACTTCATGTATACATCCTCATGTCTGTGAGCAGCATCCCTAACATATCCACTTTTTATTCTTGAGAAAGCACTGAGGTGCTGTGCAGCAGTAACGGTATCAGTGCCGGTAAAGGTGGGAAGTTTGTCGATGGCCTTATCTGGAAGATCATGTGGTTGACCTGCTATCTGAGCAATGTTGAGGGGAGCGAAAAAATCACCCATTGTATCGGAAAAACAATTATTGCTGTTTTCAAAATTTTCAAAATTTTCTAAGTTATTTTCTTGAAAAAGACTATGGATGTCAGAAATAGACTGAGACCTAAGTTCTTCAAGGATTTTACGAGAAGCTAGCTTGTTCAGTCTTCTCCTATAAACCTTTTCAGGTTCTGGGATAAAACTAAGCAAGCCTTCAGAGTTTCTTCTAGTCGAATATCTTGAGGTGTTAATTGACAGTGGAGTCGCCAGGTGGTTTTAAGTCTAATTTCTGAGAGTGATTAAACTAAAAAACTTACCAAAAAGGAAAAAAGGGCAGTGGAGTCGCCAGATAGATTGAGAATCTATCAAAAAGGTAAAAACTAGAAAAAACTAAGGTCGTCTAGGAACAAAAAGATTTGTTCCCGGCAACGGCGCCAAAGATGTTGTCCGCCAAACTGCACACCAGCAGCAGAAACCTTTTGAAAGCTGTCTCCCTCACTGGAAAGTGGGGAGAGGTGTGGCCTTGGGGGCAAGCAATGAGCCAGGTACTGTCACCTGAATCCCAGCTCCTCCATTTAGGCAAACTCCTAACGAAGCCAAGGGGGGTAGTCCCTAAAAAAGAGTTGTCTAAGGCTCTTTGTGTATTTTAGTGTTTTTTGATGTAGTGATGCGGATGGGTGTTGTTTAGGAGTTTTTTTGAAATGAGAGACAATATATAAAGCTTGAAGATAAAACAAGATAACGCAATCCACGTTGCAAACACAAGATGAAAGATACACTTGGACAATAAGCAGATCACTTCACATAAATATAAGCGGATACTCCAATATTGATATTTAAGCAAACAGAATATAAGATGAAGAACCAGTGCCCTATGGAGTCAAAAAATTAAATGTGAGCTGTGAAAACTTGGTACAAGTGCTTGAATTGAAAGTTTGTGAGAACGTTATGCAGCTTATCTTGGTAAATTCAAAGTTTTAGTTGTCTTGATTATTAGGATAAGACCAAAGGTATCAAAAGATGGTGGAACCTTGCCCAAGAAAAATACTGGCAACCCTAAGTGACCTGTCGGAAGCACCCAGATTCAAAAAGGATAGGTGTCCAATGTTTGAACCGCCCCTGAGTCTGACAGTGGATTCTCGGCGCCACCTCTCGTGGGAAGAACAGTATTTTGCCTTGATTGAGGTTTTGGGTAAAATTTTTTAATTAAGTTATCGATCGTAAATTATCAAGTTTTCCACCTTTCTGAGTACTAGCCCAACCGTTTCCGGTTGGCAGAGCATACGGGTGTAGGACAAACCAAGATAAATTAATTAAGGGGTGTGTGAGTGGAAATTTTTACTATTAAGAAACCTTGTTCAACTCTCCGATAGAGAGCGCTCTTGACTCGGTCTTATGACCACAGTTCAAGAGACTTGCTAGATTAACAATGCCTAATGCAGGGAAATGCAAGAAACTAAAATGCCCTCCGACAGAGGGTGCTCTTGACTTGGATTATGGCCAAGTTCAAGAGACTTTGGTTTATTTTAAAGAAAGTAGAAATTGTAATAGCAATATATTTTAACTTGAAACAAATTTAAACCATAGTATTGATCAACAAGATAAAAAATACTACTAACAACAATGCTTGCAAGATAAACAAATCTAGTGTTCTACCATACAAATTTTAATCTACTAGGTGGGATTGATCCCCGAAACAGGATCAACCACTAGAACCGCCTGCACTTGAGAACCTCCAGCTAGCTGAAAGTTCTACCAAGGAAACCGACGGGGATGGAAGAGTAACCACAAATTATGTGGTCCTGCCCTCAAGGATACAACTTCCGGCTGAAGGCTTTGGAAGAGAAGCAAGATAAAAAATAAACGATAAATAAAACTAAACTACCCAAGAATCTCTTTCAGGTTCAAGACCCTACTCGGGAAAGCATGGGGGTAAGTAAATATGGAATATAACAAAATGACTTAATTAAAAAAGAAATTAATCTAATAGCATATATAACGGATCTAAACTAGAAAGTCAAACCACTCAAGAAGACTACAAAACTTCCCCAAATGGGGGAAGTGAGTGTGGGGGCTCAAAAACCCCACCTGCAACTTTTATTAAGAGAGTACAATTGCCCTTGGGAATGAAGCCCTTGTAGGGACTTTGAAATAAACTACTTGTAGAAAACTTGAAACAAACTTTTAATGTCTATTACAAAGGATAATACTGATATTTTTGGTTTGTTTTGTCCACTTGTCTTGATAACTTGCTCGGATTAGAAGTCTCTTTCTTTCACAAAAAGAGATCTACAATAAACAAATAACTCCAACACCCATCAGACGTTAGGAAAATAAAACAAATTGAAACTAACTAGATCTTATCAATCAACAAAATTGAGGAGATGCAAGGTAAGTCAAAATGATAGACTCCTAAGACCTTGAGCTCTTAAGCTACTTGCAAGGTTGAGTAAAAGATTTGAAGTGGCAGCCAATAAACTTTGTTTTATGACAGTCAATTCCCTGTTAAGATGGCAGCCAATGAACCTTGTTTTATGACAGTCAACTCCTTGTTAAGATGGCAGCCAATGAACCCTGTTTTATGACAGTCAACTCCTTGTTAAGATGGCAGCCAATGAACTCAATCAAGATGGAAAAAAGTGGATTAGTCTAATAACAAGATGGAACTAGGTAACAACAATATATAAGATCTACGCTAGCATGGTATGAGATCTACAATAATGCTTTAAAATAGTGCAACTAATTACTAGATTTTAAACAAACTAACTAACAATGAGATGCAAATAATAAAAGATCCTAACTATGCAAAATGGAAAATGAAGATCTAAATACTAAAGGTGCCTAAAGACTAGCCCTAACCCTTAACATGCTTAAGCAAAAGACTAATGCTAATGTTTGACCATTTTTTGAAGTTCTTTAATTATATTTTTGAGAATACAAACCTTTTCAATATGATGAGATTAGAAGTGCAAACTATAACTTTGAACTAAATCTAAATAAAATATAAGATATAAGATCTAAATATGCCTAAAAATTAACCTACCATAAGCATGAAACTACTACACACTAACCAAAACTCAAACAGTCAATTCGTTTTTTTGTGCTTTTGTATAACTTTGTATCTTTTAAAAGGTGAACGAAAGGGAGGCTTTGGAGACTATTGAGGTAGACAGAAAGCAAAGGAGAGAGCAAAACGAAGGGGATGAATGAAGGTAGGAGGTTGAGAGGAGGTGGAGTGGGACAAAAGGAAAGATGAGATGGCAGCCAAAAGGAAAGGTGAGTGGCTGCTAATAGGAAATGATGGGACAGTCAAGACAAAGAGGTAATGGGCAGCTAGTGTAAAGAGATGGGTGAATGGAAGAAGTGGGCAAAACGAAAGGGTGGATGGAGCTAATCTTATGGAGATGGGCTTGAATAGATAAGCCTTATGGAACAAGTAACCAATTTGAAAACTTTGTTGAAGAAGTTTGATGGAAAGAAAACACAAACAACTCCTAGTTCTTAACTTTTCAAAACAAGACTTCTTTGATAGCTTTGTGGGATGAAGATATTACCAAACAAGAACCCTTGTACTCGGAATAATACCTGAAAGTCACACACTTAAGAGAAAAGCATAGATCTATAATATTTGTGCTAGATTGTTAGCCCTCTAAATCATAAAATCAAATGCTTAAGAATCCAAAATGCATAGACAAAACATGATATCACCTCATACAAGATGAAGCATGGCACATCAAGAGCTCCCACTTTGACCTCCAAAGTCTCACTTTATTTCAATATTCAACAAATTACAAATTTCTTCAGAGTTTTGGTGCTTAAAGAATCCATCATAAGAGAGTGGAAGGCACCTCTCTTTATACAAAACCAAGAGACAAAGAGCCTCAAACGAATTGGCATGAGGAAAGCCAAAAAACCAATCGAATTCCAATCAACATGAAGGCTTGGAGTGTTGAATGGTGAGTTAACTCCAAGTCTTGGTAGTTGTGAGTGGGGAGGTGGCCTCCACCTTGGCAACGCACCCCCACTCCTCCATCGTGATCATCATCAAGCCATACGTGAGCTTCCATCAAGGATTGACGTGTGCACTTTGAAGAGAAAGCTTGGAGTGCTATGGAGAGAGACTTGAGATTGTGGTTGTTGAGCCATGTGATGTGGCCTCAATCTATGGAATGTGCCCACCATATAATAAATGCTCATCCACCAAACCATTGAGTGCTCGCCACATAACCAATTCGCATATCCTCCTTAGCTTGACGTAAATGCATGCAAGGGCGTGAATCTTTGAAAAGATAGGCTTGGAGCTCGTGGATGTGGTTGTTGAGCCATGTGATGTGGCCATAATCCATGGAAGGAGCCCACCACTTACTAGATACACAACCAACCAAATCGTGAATGCTAGTCGTACGGTGGTGATGGCTCACGTCATTCTCTCTTGAAATGAATTGCTTATCCAAACATTAGAATATCATGTGCTTTATTCATGATATGTAGTCGTACACCTTAGGAAAATATTATTCAACCTTTTCCATGGATTAATTTAATCAATTTTGACTTTTTAAATTTTTTGGTCAAAGTGCATTTTCACCATTTTTAGCAATTAAGTGCCAAAATGATGCATTATTAGCCAAAACTGCTCCTGGGGTAACGTAAATGCCTGGAAACTGAAGAATTAAGGTGCCAAGGTGAAGAGGATGCTCTGAGCATCAAAACGAGCCTCCCCACGCCCAATTTCGCCTCCGGATGAGGTTTTTATCATTTTTTGAAATTTTTTAATTAAACCATTAAAAAATGGTCTAATTTATGGAAAAAATTATTTTTCTCAGAATGGAACGAAACTCCTAGGGGACCTAGTGCATGTTCATACGACTCAATCGATGTGGCTAACATGTAAAAAATCTTAGACACAAGACTCTAATAACCACCTTAGGTTTTGACCACCATGGGAAATACTCCAGCTTTGGAGGGTTGAGTGAAAAACTCAGGGATTATACGCCACTGATGAGTAGCGCATAATTCCTAAGGAAAAAACACTCTAGAGTATCCCCCAAATGGCTAAACCTACGGATAGCCGAGTCTTTTATAAAAGGACCCCGTTTAGACCAACATTTTACAAAATCCCCATGGGGGTATGAACATGCAGTTATTACAAAAGGGGCAAAATTGCCCTGAAATTGACTTCTGAACTTCTGAATGCTGATGATGAACATGAATCATGTTCAATAAACTGGCGGCTCATCGAAAGTTCAACTATTTGTACAAAATAGGTGATAACATGCCCAATTGCTGAAGTGGAATGCAGGGTCATGCCGTGAACAAGAGAGAGTACCCCACTTGGACAAGTGCACCCCCTCATTTTCCAGATTCTCTATTTGCTAAGATAAATGCTGATTGTGGGGTCCAAATGCCATCTAGATGCTGATTAGATGCCTCTTTTCCATGTTGGATTGCTGAAGTGGAAAGAAGTGCCAAATTGGTGAAGTTTCCAGCCATGAAAATCGCCCCTCTTGGCGAACCGTGCCCCCCTCAAGCTGAGTTGTTGATTTGAATGGAAAAAAAATGAGTTAAGTGATCACCAATTGGCACAAGGGATGTCCAAATCATACTTTAGGAGGACCCACCATGCCAAATTTCCAAAATCTGATTTTTCATAATAGCTGAATTATTAACTTAGCTTGACTTAGGCATTTTTTAAACCAGACTTTAGAAAACTGTTTAATTCTTTTCAATTATTCCCAAAATGATGAATTCTTGTGAATCTTGAGGGGGAAATGCCTTTGATGATGATCTATTGACCTCTGCAGATGATACCAATCAAATCCATAGCTGAAATCCCTTTGCATATGCCATTTATAATTTAATCCAAATAATTAATCCTGGACTCCAACGATTTTTAAATTAAACCTTAGGAAAAACTCAGTTATTGCCTATTAGTCCAATTGAGCACTAAACCAAGGATGGAAGGATCAAATTAACTTCCAAAGTGATACGATAGTTGAATGATGAGGACTTAGGTGTATGCTTCGCTGGTTCGGTTTGGTTAACTAAGTCAAATTGCCTTGTTGACCAAGTCAAACCATTAAAAAAGTCAAACTTGGTCAAACTTGACCAATGAAGTTCTAGGCCTCTAAATAGCTCTAGAAGGAGGATTTTATTATCTCTTAATGCTTGAATTTGAGGAAGTACTAGAGTCAAAGTTACATACAACAGATTGTTTATATGAGTCATCATATGGCCTTACCATAGATCATGATGCATAAGTTTCTCAAGGACTAGTGGTAAATGTTTTAGGAACACATCAAGACCATATCTACATCAAAACATTTACAAGTATTATTTCTTCTTTGGATGGAATAGATGGATTAGTCCAAAGGTTAGGCGAGTGAATTGGCTTGGGTACAGGGATCAAATTTGAAGGGTGGGGTTCCATTTCACTTTGAAGGGCTATGAGATATTGAACCCTTCAATGCTGATATGAAAAAATAAGTCATTCTTTTCATTTGAAAATGTACTGGTACATCAAAATTTCATTGTTTATTTACTTAGTAAAGTCAAGAGGCTTTATTTTGCAGTGGATATGGCAGCACTGAACTTTATATATGTCATATAACACAACCATATTTCGCCCCGATCTAGTGGCTCAATCTCTAGGCCACTATGCCACCTTTGTCGTCTCAGCAGTTTCCCAAATTGATCTTGCCTCTTAAACTTTTAACCAATATAATAATACAGTTGACTTGCTAACCCCATTCCAATCCAATTTTCATCCTTACAGCCAAAATTAATACTATTTTACTCTTTCATGATTTGCCTGAACATGAGGAATTTATTAGTGAAACATAACTTCGGAGACACAAGGAAAATCCACTTTCCAGATGTTCAGTGTGAATTGCCATAACTAATTTTATAGATCTTTTTTTCTGCATCAGTGCAGCTACAGTTAGCTTGCTAGCCCAATTCCAATCCAACTTTTAACCAGTATAATAATATTTAATACCTCTTAAAATGGGTTCCTAGGCTACTTCGAACAATACAAGCTCGATGAAGAATTGGGTTCTTCAACTCTTTTAAAAGCAACATGATGCTTATTCTTGGAAGTTCAATCTTTTTAAATCATTAGCGTTCTTCAAACTAATATAAATTCCAGCCCACATAAAATCTAGCCTACTTAACAATGGAAAAAATGATCATGTAAGCCAAAAAAGGAAGAAATTGTTTCAGAAGCCAAAAACATTGGACATTGAGTCTGGTCTGTATCTGCTGCTAAATTAGTGAGCAATAGAGATGTATGCAGAAAGGCAGTAAAAAAGGTGAAGGGAAAGAATCTGAATGGTAACTTTTTTTTACGTCGTTGAATTGAGGAGCATAATTCACTTTCATGCACCTCTATCAAACAACTGTGTTGCCTATGCCATTTATAATCCTCCTTCATGCAAGTCTATCAGAGAGAACAGTTTAACAAAGAATTTGGATTGGATTGAAAACCAGTAGCAAGTTTCTTTGTCACTCTAATTGTGTGCCCTACAACAGAATTGAATGCCAATGACAACAATATATGTTTTAATTTTTCATTCAACACTATGAATGCCACACTTACTTGGGATAGAATAAGTTTAAGTGTTCCTTACATGTTTCATGCTATGTTATGGTTTGAGCAAAAGAACTATCGGACTCCAGGAATCTTTTGTTCTCAATAGCTGATTAAGGACCTTGGTTTCTTCTTCTCTATAGCCCCCCCCCCCTATATCTCGTTATACATAATAACTCTGTGGTATGACAGAGTAGAGGATGGGTTGTGAAGCATAAGTAAAACGTAGGCAGACCAAGTAGAGAGGAGATGCATAGATGGTTGAAGTTCTTGTTATATGGTTGAATTTCCTGTTCTATTCAAGACCAACTGATAAGGGCAACAAAATCAAAAGGTAAAGTAGCACTGTCATTCTAAAAATCAAGATTACAAAAACATTTTTGTCCCAGTTCGTAGAGTCGAACGCAGGAGTCGGCACTGGGCATTCTAAGAAAATTGACAGCTTTCAACATTGTCCTTCACGAGATGTTGTTGCATATTCTCAATCATATTGGAATTTGATAGCTAGTTGGGATTGTAAGTGTAGTGGCATCGGTGGTTTTCATATTAATCAATCCCAAGAATCTTAAATTGTGTACCAGAGTGTTGAGTCGACGACTGAGCAATTGGGGAAAATGGCTCATGCAATACAGTTTTAGATACAAAGTCTGGATTCTTGATCTGACTCATTAAGTAGATGCATGGAGGCTGGCAGAGTGGGAACTCCCCAAACCCCTAGGCTTTTTGGTAAAGTTGGGGGGTGCAGTGCACACACATGTTTCTCGTAGGGATGCAACCATGGCCAGTGGTAGTTGCGCGGGGAAGCACTTGGTTTCAGAGTGAAAACAATGGTCTTTCTTGTCCCCTCCATTTCAGGAAATTTAAGGGTGGCTAAATTCTCAAGAGCTTCGATCGGGCGACAATGGAAAATAGGGAAAGGAAAGGAGCACATGGAATCATATGCGTGTACACATAACATATGGAGAAAGAAGCAATTGTTGTTGTTGTTGCAGTTAGGAATCGATAAATGTTGTTCTAAACAACCTCCGACGGAGATTTGTGACAAATGCACTCTTTGGTCTAGGCTTCAAATTTGAAGCCTTCAAGGCCCATTTGAAGTTACAAAATTTCAATCAAATAATAATATTGTGTTTGAAATTTGAAGTTATAAAATTTTAATCAAATAAAAATAAAAATAAATAATTGATGGGATCATGAATGGATAAAATGATGTACATACCTGTAAATTCATAGGATGTCAGCAATCCATTCAGCCTTGAATTTGAGCTCCTCAAAGAAAACGAATTTCTTTATATATGTTTATGGCACGTTTATGGCAGGCTAACATTGGTAGCTTCACTATGCAAACTCTCCTAGAGGAATGGAGGAGATAGGGTAGGTGGAACTTGGAAGTAGCTCAACCAAGGTGGAGCAGGGGTATAAGCAAAAGCTTGTTTGTATTCCTGTAATATTATACATTGATGGTCAGATCCATGGAAGCATGGAATTCGAGCATTGACTTGATACAACAAAGAAAACACAAGGTGGGACTCGGGAGCCGTAGGATTGACTTGATACAACAAAGAAAACACAGGGTGTGAGGCTGGGAGCCGTAGACGGTAGGTTTAACTTGATACAACAAAGAAAACACAGGATCGTGGGCAGGGGCCACGGGAGGGAGCGATAGCTTGCAACATTACAAGAAGTTTCTGGATTGTGGAGTTTGTCTGAAATGCCAAATTTGGGGCACATTAACATAATATATTATACATTGAATACTCAATTAACTCACGGAGTTAGAAGTCATGAATTGGTATGTGATAACTGGTAACTTGGTAATCCCACTGCCAACAACACGTATGAGCCACCAACCATGTTTAATGAAGTTGTTGCTTCCATTAAATGTGTTAAACATGTAAGCACTCGTCGCTAACACCAGAACTTAGAAGTGTTCAAGCCATGGGTTGCACATTGTAAGCCCGTCCACGTAAGCTGGTCAATGATATTATTAGAGGCCCAATGGTCCACCATGATCCATCGATGATCGGACACATGGAGATTGGAGAGTAACTGAGTACCAAGTCCCACTCCCAAGTCACCTAGTTAGTAGCTGCAATCCCAATTTCCCACTGAAAACTATCGATGGGTGAAATTTGAAGTTGCCCTTCTGTTGCAATTTTAAACAATAGTAGTTAATTTAATTATTGAAGGGCTTACTATGAAATTAAATTTTTTTTGCATGGTAAAATTTGAGGTGGTCTTCTATGACATGTAAAATGCCCTCTGAAGGGCCCTGAAGGCTTCAAATTTGAAGCCTGCTTGAGTAGATTGAGTGACTTTAGGTGTGGGAAATAGGGATCCTCTGTGATTTTCACCATTTTGTGGACAATAGGGATGTGTCTTAATAGGGATTTGTGTTATGAGGTATTCCCCCTTTGGACCTTAGCAATCAGACTCCCCCTTTCTTTTCTTTGCTTTCTTGCTTTATCAACTCCTTCTTCTTCTTGAACTTGTCTTGGACTTTTTCTTGTACACTTGGATGAGGAGACCTTGGCCTTATTTTTAAGGCACATGCAAGTAGGGCTTGCTTTTTTTTCTTTGGATTGCTTGATTTTACAATTTGTCTTGGTCATCGTTGATTTTCTTTGGATCTGGTGCAGATTTTTGTTTTACACCAGCTTCTGGTACAAGGAGCCTTGGATTGGGAGCTTGTCTTCAAATGCCCTTTTTGAGGCATTGTAAGGAGATTATCTTCATGTTTCAGATCTAAGGGGAAACATTGCTCAATGGTAGTTCTTCTTGACTATTAACAGCCGACCATAGGGATCTACCTGAAAACGTCTTGTACTGAATAGTCACTACAACACAAGTGGGCCAAAGAGACAGGGAAAACATAAAGGCATTCATGGTGAAGGGGTTACAGAGGGGGATATCAAAAGCCATCTATCATCCTTAAGCAATTGGGATTGTAACACGAGGTGGAGTGGTATGAATTAGATGGAAAGGGTAAAGTATGGAGCCAAAGAAGAGGGGTAATCCTTGTAAATACCAAGAGTTGTCTTGGTAATTGGTTTGTAAACACAACAAAAACCTCTTATCCTCATTAGTATATGACCACTACTACCAGCTATACTCGTCAAAACAAATCATTGTAGTGTAACATGAGACATGGGGAAGTACAACATTAATAGAAAGCATGACCATAATGAATCCTCAGGGGTGGCATGGCAGCTTAAAATGCTATCATCTCTTGGCATTCTCATCACTGACATCTTCTGAGGCATAGGCATCTCTCTGACATCACAGCTGAAGCAAAAATGGGTGCAAAAATCCCCATACTGTATGTGGTACAACATCGCCCATACTGTGATTCACATCTTCCCAATGTTTAGCAGAATAGGTCCCTGTTGTCATGACCAGAAGAATCAAGACATTATAAAATATAGGTCATCTAGTAGACAGAGAAGGATACAAGTTACCAATTAGTGATTAACAATCAATACATGTTCTATAGGCCATGTTTTAAGAACAACAGTTCATTTATTCCCTCTTGAATTTTTACTCTTTTAGGATTGATATTAGTTTTGTTGAAGGGGTTCGTATACTTTTGGAATTCTGGTACCAGCTTGAAACATTTTTACTAGATATGCTGATCATGCCACAGCAAAATCTGTGTTGCTAACTTAGAAACCTGATCCAACTGTTGGGCTCTTAAAATTGTTATGCTTTCTGATACCATGAACAGTTACTGACATCCAGGATTCAAGGCAAGACATTGAACAAAGAAGTATTTATGCTGTTGTTCCTCCATAGTTAAATTTCGTAACAATTTTCGGGTGATTTTTTTATATAATTTATGTTTGTCAACCCTCATGGGTACATTGTATGTTTAGTAAATGTTGTGAATATTTTTATAAATATTGCATTTTTATATTATAAAGTCCTGATGTCCAATTTTGCAGGATCATCTGAGAACTGAAATGGAGGCAGAAATAGGCAGATTGGGACGAGTGTCTTTAATTGAGCTTGCAGATATATTAGGAGTGGACTTATATCATGTTGAGAGACAGGCTGAATATATTGTTGCAAACAATGCAGAACTAATGCTAGTACAAGGAGAGATATTGTCAATTGTCTACTGGGACTCTGTAGCTGAGGAAATCAATGAGAGATTGCAAGAGTCTAGTCAAGTCTCTTTAGCAGAACTTGCTGCTCAACTGCATGTTAGCTCAGAATTGCTAACTAGTATTTTGGAGCCTCGCCTTGGAACAATTGTAAGGCATTCTGGACATGCATTCTCATTTAGATATAAAAGCATTAATTATAAAAGAGACTACTTTTGCTGCATATTGTTCTGTAAAAAAATCAATTATATGCTGTTGCAGAAGAAGTATGTATTGCAGATGAAGGAGCTGCTTGACAATTTATATTACTTTGTACAAAGCTTCTATTGAGTTCAATAATATGCATTGGTATTATTTCGAGGGTCATTTTTCTATTTTTTGTAAAATATATTCAAGAAAGTTTATGCAGATGCACCTAAATTTGAATTCATTGACATCATTTGAAAGAAAGATTTAGCTGGCCCTTGGGTACTGTTACCACTTTTCCTCGGTAGATAATATAAGCTAATATTATTAATATTGGATGAGTGACCACAATAAGTAGGTTGATGGAGACCCATAAAGTACATCCAGTGTGAATACATAGTGGGAGTGTGAAAGCAGCGCCTATTGCTACTCCACCAAAAGTAGAGAACACCTAAGTATCTATCTGAAAGAAGTACAAAAGGACATTAAAAGTGTCAAAAACAAAGCCATGACAAGTACAAAGATGGATGTCAAGGTGTGCTGGAACTAGAGGTCGAGGCTGAATGAGGGGAGAGAGAGAGCAGCTCCTCTATCGAGTCATCAATCATTGTTAAGGGGCCGATGCACTCTTTGATAACATCATCTAGAGAGTACTGAGCTGAGGGGCCTGATTGTGTGATCCTGGGAGGAACACTAGAGAGAGGAGGTCCACCACTCCTAATATCCAAGGCTGGGGGAATGAAGCTATGAATGGAGGACTGGATGTTTGAAGTGGCATGGGCCTTTGCTTGCTCTCTGCTACCTTGAAGTGGCATGGGCCTCTGCTTGCTCTTGGCTACCTTGAGTGGACAAGACAACAATGAAGCAAAAGGTGACCCCCTTGATGGTCTTTGGCTAGGACAATTTATGCAGGCACTATGATCTATGGCCAGAAATCTCCCCTATGAAGAGAATTAGGTATCTTGGTCTCGATAATGAAAAATTATGGAGAGGGACCACTTCGAGTCCCAATAAAGGAAGTAATACCTCCCTTTGATCTCATAGTATATAAGACACTTGAAAATGAGATGTTCGTCCAAATCGGTTTCTTGTAAGTGGCATCGTTGGCAAGTCCTATCGGGCTAGGGGATGTGGTGATCGGTCTTGAGACTCAACCTGATGTTGATGAAAATCTCCTTGGAACTGACCAAGGGGATCCCGAGGTTGTGTGTAATATCCCAAGATATTACCCCTTAGAATTAAATGTTATTTTTTTGATTTAGTATGTTAACTATTATAATCAAGACATTTACATGACATTTCTAATAAGCGATCAAACTATGAAAATAATCGGGAATTCTTGATATATGGTTAGACCTCTGCATACACTTTGACAAATGAACCAAAAAGAACAATGCTTTTACTAGCTAGTATAGAATCGAAAATGAGCAAAAACATACATGCTTATTAAAACTCAGCTAATTATGGATTTGGAAAAAGAAAGCGATGCATAGCGATATTGCTAGATAAGTATTGTAGTGCATTTATCATTAACTCTGGTAATGTCCATGAAGTTAATTATCATTAGGTTTGTTAGTTAAGATTTATATCCTTAGTATCATAGATAAAGCAAATAAAAGGTCTATTTCGTATGTTGTAGATAACTGCCATCTTTTTCATAATAAAAAAATAAAAAAAAATTAACTAGCAAGTGATGTTGATGGTGGTATGTTACACTGTGCATGTAGTGTTTGAATCTATGTTGCATGGGTATGCATACCCAAGGGTAGGGTTTGCGTCCTCGCCCCAAGTACATGTACCTGCATCCCCGAAATGGGGTTGGGTTCGTTTGGGGTGTCCCTTGAGTAACTTGGAACATGGCCCCTATGGGGGATGTAGTACCCTAAAAAATGGGGATGTGGTGCCCATGGGGGACACCGTACCCCGTAAATGGGGACATCTGCACTGTCTACAGATTTGTTTCCTTGTCAATTGGGCGGAAACCAAGAAAAAGAGGGGGGGAAAGGTGGGGTCCCTTTCCAAAAGCCCTAACATCAATTTAAACACACAAAACCACCCCCATTTACCTCATTTCTATCCTAGCAGTTAAGGAGAGCAATCCAACCAGCAGTTAAGGGAGACAATCCAACAATTTCCATAACAATAGTGACGGGTTTGACTCTTAGCAGTCCAACAGTGAAGTGAGAGAAAGAAGGAACAATCCAACAGTAAGGGAGAAGTAGTCCAACATTGAAGGAGTGAGGTATTCTTGAGTCTTGAGTCTTTGAATTTCCAGATTGGGCCTTGGCAGATTTTCTAAGTTCTTTGTTTTAATTTTCAAATTTATCATTTCTCCATTCTCCTTATTTCTCCAACCAAGATGGCATCATTAAAATCCTCAATATCCACTATGGAAATATGTGGAGATGACAAAAGCCACAAAGGGTGGAGGGAGGACAACATTGATAAAATGCAACCTATGTCATGTTGAATGGAAAAGCATCTATGCTTGGGTTAAAGCCCATTTTATGAATGTTCCAAAGAAGGACATTGAAATTTGTATCGAGAATGGGAGTATCCCACTAAACTCCCTAATGCACAAAGGGAGTAACAAAGGGCCAATGGTAAGGTAGGCAAGTCAATCTCACGACCATGTCGTGATGTCAGTGACAATGATGAGTCTAATGAGGAAGAAATGCTCTCCAATGATGAGTTTGTTTTGGTGATGAGAATGTGTCATCAAAAGCATAAAAGAACAATACAACTTCATCACACAAGAGGCCTAAAACTGGTGGCATTTATGACATGTTTGATGTGAAGGGAAGGGAAGGCATTGATCTTGCAATAGCGAGATTTTATTTTGCATGTGGCATCCCTTTCAAATTTCAATGCAGCCTGCTTACCCTGTTTTGAGCAAATGGTCCATACCATTAATGATGAACCTACGTGGGTTAAGGAACTTGGTTATGAGAAGCTCCGAACTGTGTTGGTGGGCAAGCAGAAAGCATGTCTTGAGAAGGAAATGGCATCATTGAAGGCATCTTGGAGTGTAGATGGATGCTCTACTGTTATGGATGGTTGGATTGATTGTCGGAATCGTCCATTAATAAACATCATTGCCTCTTTCATATCTGATCCATATTTTCTAAAGGCCATTGATTGTTTTGGTCAAGAAAAGAACACTACATTCTTGAAAGACCAATTATGTGATTCCATTGCGGAGGTGGACCCATCCAATGTTGTTCAATTTGTTATCAATTCAATCCCAATGTGCAAAGCAACAGGGATAATGGTCCAAAAGGAGTACAAGTTACTGACAAGTCTGATTTTTATTTTTTGTAAGTACCCACGGGGATTTGAACTTGTGACCTTCCATTTACAACTTCTCATCTCAATGACTCATTACCAATTACTCTAGCCCCCGTTGGATTTTTAAATTTAAATTTAAATGAATTACAATTCTGTTTTTTAATTACAATCTGATTTTGTTTTCTAATTTTTAATATTTATTTAATGTTCATAAATGAGAAATCTAATTTTTTCCACTGTGAATTCTTGAAGTAACGTACGCCATACTTAGTGCATTCTTTGAATAATGCATTGAAAGACATTGGAAAATTGATTGGATTCGAGCGCTAATTGAAAATGGGGCAAAATTTTTATGTTCATATGCAACCACCACCATTCACAAGCCATTTACTGTAGAGATGCCAAATGGTGCTTCTTAAACCAATTGACATTAGACTTGCAATTTACTGCATTCTGCTTAGGTAGCTTGTGGAGATGAAGTGGGCATTGGTTGCCACAATTATCAATGATATGTGGGACCAGTGGAAGCAGTCTAGCTTAGATGCTGCTATGGAGTTGAAGCTGTTGATTTTGGATGATCACTTTTGGGTTGATGTCAAATATGTTGTGGAATTTGTAGAGCCAATATGTGATATGCTTCGCTATGCAGACATAGATAGTCCATGTGTAGGTGAGATTTATGAGAACATGGACTCTATGTGTGAGAGGATTAGATCCACATCACAAAGAGGAAAGATCCAAATTTATGGCCATAGTTGAAAACATGCATACATTGACGATGGAATAAATTGAACACCCCACTTCATATGGAAGCCTATGCAGTTAATCCAAAATGGTATGATCCCTCGACAGGAAGGAGGCCTCCTTCCCAAGATAAAGAGGTGGTGAAAGGGTTTATGACTACTATTAAAAAAATGTATGGTTCTATAGAAGAGGCCTATGAGATACAATCTCAATTTGCCCAATTTTCACATGGGTGAGGTGTCTTTAGTTCAGATGCTTCTAAGACTGATAGGCATAAGAAAAAGGATCCTATTGATAGGTGGTGCTTTCATGGTGTTGATACTCCTGCGTTGCAACAATTTGCCATACGATTAATTGGCAGGTAGCTAGTTCCTCAGCTTTTGAGAGGAATTGGAGCACTTATGCTTTCATCTATTTTGTGTAGAGAAATTGGTTGGGATCAAAG
This sequence comes from Larix kaempferi, assembly GCA_027924585.1. Lineage (NCBI taxonomy): Eukaryota > Viridiplantae > Streptophyta > Pinopsida > Pinales > Pinaceae > Larix > Larix kaempferi. The sequence goes on from BSBM01001272.1 coordinate 464,959, forward strand.
AAGATAAGGAACTTAGTCTACATTTATAGCACACTTTGTCTCATACCTCAGAAAGACCTAGGGTACAAGGAGTGTCCTTTCAAGAGATAGGACCTGTTATGCCATATTTTGTGGGCATATTTTTGAACTTATTTTTGCTTCAACATGGGGATATATTCCAGACTATTGTGGCTCATTCCTGCTTCTTGTTGGGCCTTCTATATGATTCCAGTGATGTGATGATGTGAGATCATGTATATATGCCATTTTCTACTGCTATACTGTGTTAGATGATGTAGAATGATGAGATATTATTTGATCTTGTACTTCATATTGCTGCTGCTACTGGATGCATTGGTTGTTTGATGAGTATAGTTAGCAGTACCACTCATAGATTGACGAGGTTAAAGGATTCTTGATTACTTGCATACTTTTGAACCAGGATGACTCTTAGTCTTTACAAGGATCTTTACCCCCTTCTTCAATTCCGTCTCCGATCACTCACATTTCATCCATATCACTTCATATTTTGGTCTACATCCCAAGGGTTTGAATTTGATAGACTAACTCTTGCTCTCCCCCTTTGTAACTCTTTCACCAGGTGTGCCTCCATGTTTTCCCTATGCCTTGGGCTTGTTGTGTTGTAGTAAATCCTCAATATAGGACGCTTTTTGGTAGATCCCTGTGGTCGATTGTCAATAGGCAGGAAGAACTATAATTGAGCAATGCCTTCTCCTGATATCCTAAAATTTCCCTAATAATAAAATGGTTAGTTGTTGGAAGGATAGGAAATCCCTGTCGGGGCTATGGATGTTTGACTGGCAGTAGGGAAAGGCCTATTTGCACGAAAATGCTTTACTGAGGCAACTCCTCCGGGGCTATGGACGCTTGTTGGCAGTGGAGCTAAAGCTGTGTCATTGCTGGTATCCCAAAAGATATAAAACCAGGGTTGGTACTTTTCAATCCACTAATCTTGTTCAAAAAGAAAAGAAAAGAAAAGTAAGGAAATAAAGGGAAATGTTATTGCTGGGATCAAAGGGAAAGGTTACCTCAGAACATACTCCCGTGTTAAGATACCTGCCTATTGTTCATACTATTGAAGAAACTTACAAAGGAACCCTTTATCCTTTATCTTGAGTCAGCCAGTTAATTAAAGCCCACCTCACTTGTCCAAAATTGGTTGAGTCATCTATATCTGCGTCGAAGAAGACAATAGTCCTTATAAATACTTTGATGTTGTTATGATACTGGTTTGTTTGTAAATCATCTATCTCAGAAATCTATTTCAAAATATCTATATGGTTCTTCGGTGTATCATCATGTTTATCATGACTAACTATATGATGACTCAATTGTATGATCAATTGCATCTATGTATACTTCTACTAGTCCACTGGGGACATTCTTATAGTACAGTGCAGTATCATTAGCTTGCCATTATTGGATATATTTAGAAAAACGCTAGTTGGTCAGTGTTGTATAGTGGCTAGTCCCATTCACTGAGGGACTAATATCATATCTTTTGTTGTACATGGGATCCATGCATTCTGAGCACATATTTGGATACCCATTTGGCCACTTATTCGGGTAGATTCCATCAGATTGATCACTACTACCAGAGATCAATCACTTCTACAAGGTGGTGCATACATTGCTTAGTGTTCTGCAGTCCTGATTGTTAAGATTCAATATGCTAAGATAGATAACATCAGTATTACATTCCATTTCACAACAATAGCATATACAGGATCACTGAAAGAACAACAAGCACAACATAAACACAAGAGACATCGATTTATCCTAGGAAACCCTCATGGGGTAGAAAACCCAGCAAAGCTTCCTCAATATAGATGACCAACAAATACAAGTATGTAATCCCAAACATGAGCTCCTTCTCCTCCTTTGCAGATCTATCCCTCTCCTATGCGAGTTTCACAAGTGAGTGTGTGTGTTAAATGAGGAACACACCTCCTCTATTGATACACTACTTCACTTGTCTTTTAACCTTAGCTAGGTCGGCCCCAACTTAACCACTCAACATAATGCTGACTGGGCCGCCTCCACTAGGGGAATTAAACACCCCATACAACTGACTCTGGGCCGACCCCACTAGGGAAGTCTAATAACCCAAGTTACCACATTCCGATGGAGGAATAAACATCTCCGAATATACAATAAGATCTCTATGGAGGAATGAAACATCTCCGAAATAATAATGTACAAATATAATATTCTTAGAAGTTAGAATATCTCAACACTCTCCCTTAACGAGAAGGATATTATAACAACATCTGCAGGAGCAAGGATTCATCAACTACATGAAGCTTTCTTCATACATCATCAGTAACTCAAACAGTTACTGGAACATCTTCAAGATCTTCAATACTGGAACATCAACATCTTCAGTACTGAGTCTTCATCTTCTGCAGCACTCGAACAACTACAACAACATCATCATCTGGATCTCTTGATCAAAAGCATCATCTGGATCTCTCGATCAACAGCATCATCATCTGGATCTCCCGATCAACAACATCATCTGGATCTCTCGATCAACATCATCATTTGGATCTCCTGATCAACAACATCATCATTTGGATCTCTCGATCAACAACATCATCATCTGGATCTTCTCGATCAACAACATCATCATCTGGATCCTCTCGATCAACAGTATCATCATCTGGATCCTCTCGATCAACAGTATCATCATAGCAGCATACTCTGCAACACACATGATCCAATTACGGGATGATCAATCCCTCTCACTTTAGGACATAGGTCCAAGGATGATACAATCCTGATCCACTTACGGGATGATCAATCCCTCTCAATTTAAGACACCTCTCATGTCTATGGACGATGCAGTCCAGATCTACTTACAGGATGATCAATCCCGATCAATTTAAGACACCTCTCATGTCTATGGACGATGCAGTCCAGATCTACTTACAGGATGATCAATCCCGATCAATTTAAGACACCTCTCATGTCTATGGACGATGCAGTCCAGATCTACTTACAGGATGATCAATCCCGATCAATTTAAGACACCTCTCATGTCTATGGACGATGCAGTCCAGATCTACTTACAGGATGATCAATCCCGATCAATTTAAGACACCTCTCATGTCTATGGACGATGCAGTCCAGATCTACTTACAGGATGATCAATCCTGATCAATTTAAGACACCTCTCATGTCTATGGACGATGCAATCCAGATCACGTACATTTTGAACCACCTGTTCAGGGACGATGCAGTCCTATCACGTACATTTTGAACCACCTGTTCAGGGACGATGCAGTCCTATCACGTACATTTTGAACTAACTGTTCGGGGACGATGTAGTCCTATCATGTACATTTTGAACCAACTGTTCAGGGACGATGCAGTCCTATCACGTACATTTTGAACTAACTGTTCAGGGATAATGTAGTCCTATCATGTACATTTTGAACCAACTGTTCAGGGACGATGCAGTCCTATCACGTACATTTCGAACTAACTGTTCAGGGACGATGCAGTCCTATCACGTACATTTCGAACTAACTGTTCAGGGACGATGCAGTCCTATCATGTACATTTTGAACCAACTATTCAGGGACGACGCAATCTTATCACGTACACTTAGACAAAGTCTAAAGACCACTTTTTGGAGACATATGTCTACGGATCAATTCAGGGACCGAAGTCCAGGGATGATACAATCCCTCTCGTCCACTAGGGACCACTTCTCGGAGACATATGTCTACGGATCAATTTAGGGACCGAAGTCCGGGGATGATACAATCCCTCTCGTTGACTAGGGACCACTTCTCAACCTTATCGTTGATATCATTGACCTCATTATCGGGACAGGTAACCTCATCATTGACCTCATCGTCGGAACAGGTCACCTCATCATCGATACATGTATCCACATCATCAATACATGTATCCTCATCATCGATACAAGTATCCTCATCATCGATACAAGTATCCACATCATCGATACATGTATCCTCATCATCGATACAAGTATCCACATCATCGATACAAGTATCCTCATCATCGACCTTACCGTTGATGCAGGCAATCTCATCATCAACGACCATATCACTCCCCCTTTCGAGGAGGGTCCTTCTGAACTACACCAAGCTTGTCTCGAAAATACTCAAACTTTACTCGAGACAGAGGTTTGGTCAATATATCAGTAACTTGTTCGTCAATGCTCACATACTCGAGCTTTATAGCTCCTTTTTGCACCATATCCCGTATATAGAAATATCAGATCTCTATGTGCTTTGACTTATCATGGAACACTGGATTCTTTGTCATCTTGATACAACTCTGGTTGTCACACAGGATCATAGTGGGGTCCATCTCTAAGTCAAATAATCTTGATAACAACTTCCGAAGCCATATCACTTCACAACTAGCAGAGCAAGCAACAATATATTCCGCTTCAGCTGTGCTGAGAGCCACACTAGACTGCTTCCTACTAAACCACGAGATCATGGCAGATCCCAGACAATAACATCCTCCCCGATGTGCTCTTCCTGTCTGATACACTTCCTGCCAAATCAGCATCTGTGTAGCCATACAATCTGAAGTCATGATCTCCAAGATAACATAGACCAAAGTCTATCGTACCCTTTAGGTACCTCATCACATGCTTTGCAACAATTAGGTCAACACGTCTAGGTTCTACTGACTCAAGGTGTTCACAGCAACGCATATATCTGGTCTGGTATTTGTCAGATACATCAATGACCCAATAATCTGTCTATACAAAGTCACATCCACTAACTCTGATGAGTCATCAGCTAACAACTTCAAGTTGGAATCCACGGGAGTGGCCATGGCTTTGCATTCCAACATATCAAATCTTTTCAAGATTTCCATAGCATACTTTCCTTGGTTGAGAAAGATTCCTTATCGGCCTTGCCATACTTTCAGACCTAGGAAGTAATGCATCAATCTGAGATCTTTCATCCCAAATTCTGTAGCTAGCTTCTTCTTGCTTTCCATGATCTGTTTCTCATTCCCTGTTAGAAAGAGATCATCCACATATAGTAATAGTATGACAGGTTCATCATCCATAAACTTCAGGTAAAGGTTAGGATCAGCTTGTCAAGAAGCTATCAATTCTCCCTTTGTGACTGAACATCATTCACACTCTGCATTGAGTGATCTTTTGCATATCTATCCGTGCCATCTCTCGTCAGATGGGTCTACTGTTATGAGCCTCAAGATCATTCGAACTCCGTGGTGAGTTCCTTCTTGCATCCATCTAAGAGAATGTCATCTGTATATAGACACCATCTTCAACCTTGTAGCAAAGGTTGAAATCCGCATCACCCATGGTGATCATTAAGCTCATCAAGTGACTATCGATCCTGGGTATCCGTATAGAGCTTTCTTCAATTGAATCGTGGGAGTTTTCTCGATTCGTACTTCTTCTTCAATTACACCATTAAGAGAATGGTCTTATCTAGCCACTTGGAGCAAACATCTCGTCATGATCCTCTTCCTCCTTCTAAGAGAATCTTCTAGCCACGAACCTTCTATAGTATGTTTGATTTGTAAGTCTTCTTGTTGAACATCCATCACTTGTTCGGTGTTCATCATCCTTCTTTTGTAGATCATACCACATGATCTTTCCTACAAATCAAAGTTAATTACATAATTAGTAATACTTCATAATCATCAAATCATGTTGACATGATAACCTAGAATGCATACAGATATGATTCACATAGTTATGCAACTTACTTGACCAATACTTTGGCACGACACTTTTCCATATCCTGTATGCATATAGTGGTTATCTAGATGCCTTCCATCTCTACCAGAACATATTAACAAGAGCATGCATAGCTCTCACCATGTCAGCAAAGAGGTTTCATTCTAGATAAACAACAATGGAATGTTTGTCCAACTTACCCATCATATGCATATTACTATTACAACCAATATCATTGACTATTTCAGATATTCAAATAACAACTCAAATACTTATCTTTTATGTTTGTGTGGTTGCCTCCCGCTTGATCTCTATTTTATGATAGCATCATTATATGTCTTTGAACTTCTATCCATTCTGTACCACTATGCATGCTTAAGTGTGTACTAGTGTCATCCTCATGATCTCATACATAATCATACATTGATTAGTATAATCTCAATACTATCAAAACATTATGATTCTAAATAATCTTAAGTATGCATGGTTATGATCATTTCATACATAGGTATACTTACCTAAGATCCTAACACAAAGTAGGATTCTAACTTGATATAGGAAAAACATACCTGGATTATCATGCTTGGTTATGTCTTAACATACCCAAACAATATCTTCTTTGTTCTCTTTAATGATTTAGAGACCTTGTTCTAGAACCTGCATATCTCATAAGTTAAGCATAGTAGAACAAAGTCATACATACCTCGTAAGTAGAGCTTCTATGTGGTCAAAGACTATGGATGAGTCTTTGTCTTCATGTTATCATGGTCATAGAACTTGATTTGTCTTTCTTTATGTACCTGTGTCTTCTCAAGTCATACCTGACGAGTAGTCTTCTCTATAGGGGTAAAACCCTAACCATCCAAGGTAGATTACTTGTAAAACATCTTGTATAGGTTCATGGTGCTAGGATGATAAATATCAATGCCTTTTAAACCTCCTTTATTGCTGCCCTATGAGTCTCCCAACTTTGCTAGGGTTTCTTCTTACTTGGAAACCCTAATTTTCAATCTCCTTCCTCCCACAACATTTTGATGGAGGATCAATATCTATGATGAATGGATTCCAAATCCATTATCAAAGCTTCCAATGTTGTATCAGGTGTCTCCAACATTGTATCAGGTCCTTTCAGACCTAAAAACTGAAAAACCCTAAGTGAGAGCTTCTTCCTCCTCTTCTTAGATTTCCTCCATTGATTCATTTCAGATGTGCCGTATTGTTTCTAGTGCATCTCTGAAATTTCGAACTTGCAGGGTCTAAAACTTCGGCCCGTGGTAGCCTGACCTGTCATCTTTCCAACCCCACAGGTCTGAGCTTTAATGGATTCTCTGAGAGAGAGTTATGCCAAGTGTCGCAACATGACTTGTTTATGGGATGAAACAGCATAGCGAACTTGTACGGAGTGCCACGTGTCATTGTTTCAACTTCGGCCTTTGAAAAGGGGACCTGTCAAACTACAGTCCGTGACTCTGTGCCCTAACTACCACTTTTTACAGAATTTCATTTGGAGCTTTCTAGCCCGAGATATGACCTTTTTCCCTAGGTCACGTGTTTAGGACTGCATTTTGGAAGAGGCAGAAACCCTAACTTGTACGGATCATAAATCACAAAGTACAACGAATCTGAGGCTGAGCTTCGGACACAAGGTACAGGGGGATGTTATCTTCGGCCTGTAAAAGTTTCAGATCCTGAACCTTCGCCAAAATGGATTTATAGTGAAAGTGCCACGATGACTAGGTTTTGCTATACAAAACCCTAACTTTCAAATTGTCGCAAGTGAGACAAGTGTCATACGTGCCATACATTGCCTTCCTTCAGGCTAGCTCTGGTACCATGTTAGGATTCAATATGCTAAGATAGATAACATCAATATTACATTCCATTTCACAACAATAACATATATAGGATCACTGAAAAAACAACAAGCACAACATAAACACAAGAGAAACAGATTTATCCTGGGAAACCCAGCAAAGCTTCCTCAATATAGATGACCAACAAATACAAGTATGTAATCCGAAACATGAGCTCTTTCTCCTCCTTTGCAGATCTATCCCTCTCCTATGCGAGTTTCACAAGTGAGTGTGTGTGTTAAATGAGGAACACACCTCCTCTATTTATACACTACTTCACTTGTCTTTTAACCTTAGCTAGGTCGGCCCCAACTTAACCACTCAACATAATGCTGACTGGGCCGACCCCACTAGGGGACTTAAACACCCAATACAACTGACTTTGGGCCAACCCTACTAAGGAGGTCTAATAACCCAACTTAACACATTCCGACGGAGGAATAAACATCTCCGGATATACAATAAGATCTCTACGGAGGAATGAAACATCTCTGGAATAATAAAGTACAAATATAATATTCTTAGAAGTTACAATATCTCAACACTGATTTTCATGAACGTGCATGGGTTTGATATGCTTAGTATTTTCCAGATCTACTGATGGATTTGGATACCCATTTGGCCCTACTTTCAATCTACATGGTTGCATGTTAGAGTGCTCCTCCAGTTTGGTCAGTTCTACAAGGGTCACTCAAATAGTATGATCGATCAACCTGTTGCCGCCTAAAACACACTTAACCGCATAAAAGTTTCCAACCCACTAGGTGTGTTCTTGAGGGGCAACTATGAGTTTAGAGTCCATTGTCACCTCGATTCCTAACTCCTCCGTTTAGACCCAACTCCCAAAGGTCAAGGGGGTTAGTCCCTATTTACTAAGTTTAATGAATTTTAGTTTTAAGAGTTCAAATTTAATTATGCTTATTTAAGTTGAATGACAAGCAATCATGCAATATGCAAATATTCAATGACAACAAACCTTACTTTGACACTCAACCAAATAAGAATGAAACAATCAAATTACCAGTGCCTATTCTACTTGGGCTATGGAGTCAACAATAAATCAATACTTGCTCAATTAATCATACAAGATACTCAACAAAATGCAATGAAATGCTTTCCCAAATGTAGAACATTCAAAGATTGCAAGAATTAAATTAAAAAGACTTGTTTGCAAAAAATCACTTACTAACCATGAAATATATTTGAACTTGAAATAACTTGCAAATGAAAGTAAAGGACTTGAAATGAAATAAATGTGAGAATGATTCAAGAAATCTAGACCATTGATTTAGCAACTAATCCCATTGGGATCATCACATGATGTAACCACCTTTGATCTCTTGTACTTAGGGTTAATTCGCTCCCTTAATCTATAATAGGGAAGAACAAATCCATTGTGTGGGTTGAAATGCTGGGAATAATAGCACTCTTTTGATTTTGCTCTATTGTTCTTTATCTCTCAATTTTTGTTCATATGAGTGGTATTTGCCACTTGGTGGAAGGAGGCTCTTCACAAGGGCCTAAGGTAACTTTAATTTTTCATGTCGGTTAAATATAAACAAGTTTAGAATTGTCTTGAATTTCTTGCTTCGATTAGATCTTGTGTGAAATGTTTGGATTGCTTTGTCCTCCTTCATTTACATTTTGATTTAATCATGTACTAATCCCCTTGATGCATAGCATGTCTAGAATTTGGATTGCTTTGTCCTCCTTGTTCTTTTCAGGTTGTTCCCATCAAGAGTTGGAGTGAAGCCTTGGGCTAGCAAAGGAGGGGGATTGTCTTGACTCCCACCTCCCTTGGAGACTACTTAACCATCAATTGGGAGGCTTCTCGACGCCATGCCCAATTTTTGATTTCATTTTAAGGCACTTGGTCTAATCATTTGTTGTGTTATTCTAGTTTTCTTCCATTCTAAATTTCATTGCTAAATCTATTTTTTAAAGGTGCTTGGTGATCAAAGTGATAAAATCATAAAACTCTAAGAACCTAATTGGGAAGCTATTCGTTCTCCTTTCCTTGAGCACATTATAAGATTATCTTAACAAGGAAACATAAACATATTCACTCAAAGATCCTAACAATTATCACATAATAACTCATTTGATCTTGTGGTTATTTGTTTCTTGGGTAATTTTGTTATTTGGTTTGCTAAAGTTTAGCTAGTAGGTAATTTTAACTCTTACTTTCTGCCCTATTAGCTAAGTTTACTTGCTGTTCTGTTCATTTATATTGCAGATCTGAAATAATAGCAAGTACTCATGTGTTGAATGATCTAATGAGCCCTTAACTAGCATTGTGTATTTGGGCATTTTCCATGTGTATGTTTTATGCTTAAATACATGTTCATTATTGTTGGTAACTTAATATAATTCAACACTAATTTTGCTAGCCTAGTGAAGAGGGCTTTGACCTTTAACAAACTTATTTTTGCTCAAGGCCAACCTATTCTCTCACAAGGAAAAGAACCCTAAGGGGGAAACTCCAAGAAGATTCTCTTTCTAAGATCAACTTAACTTGTGCTTGTACAATTTCACTTCCATTCAAGTAATATCTTATTGGTTTATCTTTCCATACAATAATTTTTCGTAGTTCATGTATACTCTTACAATATTGGCAATTCACACTTCCTTGGATATTTGATATGCTAATGTTATTTCATGCTTGAAGCTTTTCCATATCTTATGGTGATTTAATTTACATGACATGTTTAAATAACTCAATATTTCAATATTTCAACTACACTTGGGGATATTTATCAGTGGGTAGAAGACATGTTCCAACATCTATAAATAACAACAGGGATCTGTCGTTACACATGTAAATTTGCGGTTGGGGGATACCATTATTAAATGTGAATAACGTAGGTTCTTAAGTGTAGTCCGCTCCCTTGATTAAGGCAATGTTGGCCACCTCGTAACTCCTGTTAATACCTCCTTCGAGTAGTATTGCATTATATAGGACTTGAACATGAACTTACTGCCACATACCTTGAGTATATCGGAAGTCTCCCTAGGTATCTTGAAACCAACATTCGTCTATCTTGTTATTGTAATGCACCGAAAACAACATTCAGGAAGATTACTCTTTGTTGCCGCCTGGAAGGCTAGAAGCACATCTGGGGGGAATGCGATAGAAATCTTCAAGCCGCTCGGTGTGGCCTTGGGGGCAATTCAGAGTTAAGAGCTGTCACTCGAAACTTAACTCCTCCTTTTAGGCTTACTCCTAGCGAAGCCAAGGGGGGTGGGCCCTAATAAAAGAAAATCTAAGGTTTTTAATCTATGAAGAGAAAAACACACTTAATCTAGGAGTTAGAGAGATGATGATAAAATACTGAAAGAATCATTTGCAATTAATTTGAGCACAACAACACATGAGATTAAAGATACATTCACGACATTTTGTAGATTGATTTAAACAATAATATTGTATGAAGACTAGTGCCGAGATTGTGAAAATGATACTGCTGTGTTGTGTCATGAAAGTATTGCAAAGTCTTGTTTTCAGTTTTAAAATTATTAGTGAGTATTAAAGGAGTGGGTTTATTGGGGGTTTGGCCCAAGTAAACTTAACCTCTCGAACTGAGTGCTATAGCGGTTTAACCAAGTGTCCAACAAGGCGAGGCATAACCTGCTTACAATATCCTTTTGACTCTATGGTGTTAACCGAAGTTGCCAGGGTACTTGGGTACTGGGACGGGTACGGGTACAGGCATGCCACTTTTTGAAATAGGGTACTTGGGTACGTCGGGGTACTATAGACATATATATATATATATATAATTTTCAAGTTTAAATTATAAATTTATAATTAATAATTATATTAATATATTTATTATTAAGTTAATAAGTTTTCAACAAGTAACACACATTTGACATTGGTATTGCTGCTTGCACATTAATTCAAATTACATATATGATATTGATATTGATATGAATCTACCAATCCTAGGGCAGACAGTACCTTTTGTTGATCATAGGCGTGAGCCTCTATTGAGGAAGAGCAACAATATTATTTGCTGAGACTAAACACTGTAGGGTCGTGGTCATCTAGCAGCCCTATTCCAGTGCATGAGGGTGCAGCACTCCTGTGGAAGCAGCAATCAAAAACTTATGCTTATTAAGGGCGTCTTTCTCCTTCACGGGCTGCATACCATCAATCTGGGTGTGACCTCTTACAGGTGGGCGTGCCTCCATTGTTTGGGCATTTATCTCATGAAAGTGCTGTCCTAAAACTTCAACAATACTCGTATTATTTACAGCCGCTGTGCTTCCATTGTTCTGGCATTAATCTCATGCAAGTGCTGTCCTAAACTCTAACAATATTTATCTTATTTGCAGCAGCAGTCCCTACCTCAACAGTCCACCTTCAACAATATTTAAGGTTAGATTTATTCTCTTATAATATGTGATTGGCATTGAATATTTAGGAAGCAATTATTATTCTTATCTTGTTTATTATTGGGTTCTTATTGTGGTGTTAAACCATTGGGGTATGCAAACAACCTTAAACAATAATTACTCCCTCCCAAGTCCTAACATTGCCTACAAACCAACAAGTCACCAACCAAATCAAGCAGACATAAACCAGCAGTGAAGGAATTTGGGGTCAGATTTAAGTTGGGATATTACACCATTGACTCACCAGCAGGAAGTCAAGGTTGGCTTAAAAAATCAGACCCTCTATCATTTGATGCAGAGACTGGTTTGTCTACTGAATGAAGTACCCTCAGAGTACCCAAACTCGCGGTACACGGCCCTTTTTAAGTACTAGTACCCAAATTTCTTTGACCAAGTACCTGGTACTTGGGTGAAGTACCCAGTACTTTCACGGTACTCCCAGAGGTACCCGTTTCGGTGCTCGGTATGGCGGTACAGGTACCCGGTACTGGTACGGGTGCCCAACCCCTCGGTACGGGTACCCTGGCAACTTAGGTGTTAACCCATGCAACCTCCCGAGTTTTTGAAGTTCAAATTAATTGGATTTTCCTATTAAACTAGTGCTTACCTTCCTTTCTGGTTGACCAACTGATCAGACTAAGCTGTAGCGGCCAAGAGCATACTCGGAGTTTAAGCATTGGTTTATTTTATTAAACAAAATTGGATTTTCTACTTGGTTAAATCTACCTCCAAGAATCTCTTTTCCGGCCGAATTCCAGTACTCGAGCAAGCTCTTTCTGTGGCATCGTACTTCAGGAAAGCAAAGACAAAATTACTCCGAAAGCAGGAAATTGTTAAAAAAGTGTGAAAATCTAAATCCCGAGTGCACTTGTGGCCCGCCGTTGAAACGGATCCAACAAGGTAAATTTTAATCCTATGTTGATTTTATTGGTTGCAAAAAAGGAAAATTAAACTAAAGATAAAAAAGCTAAATGTGAGGTCTTGAGTACTCTTGTGGTTCGCCATTGAAACAGAACCAACAAGTTTTGTTTTAGTTTGTTCGTTTTATTAAAAGCAAAAATAAATCTAAACTAAGAAAAGCAAACACAAAAAATTGAGGCAACATGGATCCCCCCTGGGGGGATGGGGCATGGGCGCTGGGTAGCCCACTTGCCCTCGTTTAATTATTATTTTTTTTTTTACAACACTTTCAGAAACACTTGTATTCTTTTGAAGATTAGGAGTAACAAGTTTGAAATAATGGAAAAGAAATGAATAGAAACAAGTAGAGGGTTCTCGGAATGCTCCAGATGGCTCAAATCATTGAAATTCCGCCAGCATGCCTCTCTTATTTATCACTAAAACCTGCAAACCAGCAAGCAATTATTTAGTAATAATGCCCGAAAACACTTTAAAAGTGTCTTGGGACTTACCAGGAAAAAAAAAAAGAAAAAAAAGTGCAATAATAATTAAGTAGGACAAGCTATGAAGCTTGCCTCCTTAGGATCTTTGCTTGCTCAAAAAGAGCAACAAATTTAAAGCTCTAAAACAGGCAAGTAAAACTTTTAAACCAATCTTAATATACTACTTGTTCAAGCCTTGAGATATGTCGAAATTAACTTGTAACAACGGAATGCTTATACTAGATCTAGATTTGAGATTTGCGCTTTGAAAATAACTATGATCTAGTAAAAATAAATCAGATCTACTTTAAATTTTGCTTGATAAATATAAATCTGAGATAAGTAACCAAGTAACCAAGAATATTGAAAAGAATAGGATGGGAACAGTGAAGTGTGTTGAGCCCTTGAATTTGGGCAAATGGAGTTGCTTGAAGTGGGGATCAGAGGGAACAAATTCCTGTAGAAAGTAGTTTGAATACCAGAGGATGCTAACATGCTCCGCTTGTTCTCCAACCTAAGCAACCTGCAAACTTACATCAACTTGCAAAAGAAGGGTTAAAAGCATTGGTGCGAACTACAATAGAAATCCAGAAAGCATGTATTTAAACAAAAATAACATGCTAGTCTAACACAACTATTGTAACTCAACAGAAGAAATAATAGATCAATCTACTATTCTACCTTACTAGGAGACACTTCCCTTTCAAAAGCCAGATATAAATCAACAATCAAATGCAATAATGAAAGACATTGATTACCTCAAGCTTGAAAGAAGATACACATCCACACATATGAGGATCCACACATCAATTAGCCTCCAAAGCCTTTATTCTCATTACTAAAAAACTTCACAAAGATTACAATGCCAAAGTAGCAGAGGTTCCACCTTCTCATGCTCAACAATGGAGAAGTGGCTGCCTTATATAGAAATTACAAAGAGAGGGGGCACTAATCCAAGAGAGGGGCGCATGGGTGAAGAGGTAGTCCAATTAGAGATGAAACAGAGTTGAATTGAAGTGGATTGGAGTTGTAAGTTAAGAGGGATGCGCCACCTCTCAAGAGGTAGGCACACCCTCACCTTGGTTTTTCCACCAACAAATCGTGGGCTGCCATCTCACATAAGCTAGAGATATGCACCCTCCATTGATTTAGACTTGATAAATATGATGGGAGCTGATTGATCTTTGATTAGATCTTAAACATATGAGGATGGACCACTTCTTGATGAGGTAGGCGCCCTCTCCTTGGTTCTATCACACTCCAATCACACAACGCCATATGGAGAGGATGCCCACGTGAAGGGGGGCGCTCCTCAAACTTAGATATACTCGCCCACCTCATGTTTTGACTTTTTATCCACATGTTTTGTGATTTAACTAAGCCGCCCATCATAAGAGATCATATGCCAACTCATTTGGCACATGTCTATTAGCTTTTTTAATATATTTGTTTTTCATATTTTGGGTCATTTTGTCAAATTATTAGCATTTCTCTGCCATTTTGTTGCCCCAATAAGAAAAAAATGCTCCAAGTGATAATTTAATCATCCGAAACATAGGAAGAGTGGGTCCCCAGGGTAAAGAGGATGCTCTGAGTGTGAAAACGAGCACCTCTACACCAAATTTTGCCTCCGGATCACACTTTTATTACAAATTGAAATTTCCCAATTAAACCATTAAAACATGGCCTAATTTTACGGAGAAATTTCCCAAGGTTTGACCACCAAGGTAAATACTCTAGCTTTGGAGGTGTGAGTGAAAAACTCAGGAATTATACATCACTGAAGCGCAATGCATAATTCCTTAGGAAAAAACACTCTAGAGTATCCCCTTGACAGATAAACCTAAGGCAAGCCAAACTTGTTACAAAAAGACCATGCTTAGACCAACTTATTACAATTCCCCATGGGGGTATGGACATGCAATTTTTTTTTTAAAAAGGGCCTTAAAAAAGGTCTGATGGACTTCAGTAAGCGGAAAAAGAACATGTAACATGCTCAACTTTGGCACGCTCGCTTGAAAGTCCAGCTAAGTGTAACTTAGCTATTAACATCTGGCTCCAACTGCGGGACGTGTGCTTGATCTTGCCGCCCACCTATTGAACCTTCCAGACCTGATCTGAAGCTAACGTTGAGGGTTTTTATGCTCCTAAACTAAGCCGTGAGCCACCCGTGAGCTCTACTGAGGAAAGCCGCAACTTGTTGCTGATTTATTTGTCTAATTCGTGCCTTGTTGGAAGCTGGTTGAGGTCCGATCTGGTTCTATTGAGGTCTGATCTTCTTGTTGTATCTTGCCTGGAGTCTGATCTACTACTCTATATCCTGATCTGCTTTTGATTTGCTGCTTTGACATGCGATCTACCCTTCATTCTACTCACTGAGGAGGCCATGACCCTTAGACTCAGTTGAGTCCTAGTTCTTCCTGCTGACTATTGTTTTGAGGAGGCCGTGAGGCCTAGCGTTAGACCTTGACTGTTTTTGTGGAGGCCGTGAGGCCTAGGGTTAGATCTTGTCCTTTTTTTGGAAGCTGTGAGGCCTGGGGATTAGACCTGCTATTGTAGTATGTGGTCTAATTACTGTGGGGTGATTTGCAAAGGCCGTGGCCCTTATGGATCTGGTCACATGCGTTAAGATTTTTTGTCCTTCTTGTTAATTGATTTATATCAGACCTACCTTACTGTTGAGACTTACCTTGATCAGATTCATATTGCCGGGAATTGTTTTTTAGTCGATCTTTGTACTGAAGATTATTCTGGGTCTGATATTTGTGATGATCCCTTGTGTTGATTAATTGAGGTCATATTGTTGTCATCACCTAGGGTTTAGACCTTTTGTGTTTATATCTATTGGACATCCATTATGTTGGGATTTGATTGTGACTATCACTGTGTTTTCTGATTGTCATTGAGTATCCCTATTTGACTGTACCTCAACTCCATCATCTCTCTCTCTAGTTTGTACTTACCCTCTAGCAGGGTCAGCTGGTTCCTAGTGTTGACTGGCCTCTGAGAGGCTCAACTCATTCTGAAAGTAAAATTTTTGAGTATAAAATAGGAAGGGTCCCACACTCCAGGTAAGTACTCTAACTTGTTCTTAATTAGACTTGTTATTGTTAGTCTTATACTGTTGGTTACATGTTACTGAAGATTACTTTAACACAAGGACCCCTTGGTAGTGTTAAAGTTGAAAAGTTGAAAGACATAAAAATTATGTTTTGAAACATCTTGTTTAAGTTACTGCTGTACTATTTTGCCCTAGTATAAATTGTTATATTGAATTTTGCATTAAAGTATATAAGATTTGATTTTTTCTTCATCAAACCCTAACCCTAACCAAAATTTAACATGGTATCAGAGCTTAGGTCTTGTAGCTAACTCTGTTTTGCAGGCTAATAGAATCTACATAGATCCTAAGGTAAGGGTTTGTGTCCTAATCAACTTGACCACAGGTTTATAGGTGTATTTGGCAAGTTGGTTGTAAGGGTTCAAGATGGCTTCTAACTTAGTGAAGGCAGAAGATAGGCTTGAAGGAGCCTCAAACTTTAATGCATGGAAGGCTAGAGTCTTGAATATTTTGGAGGAAAATGATTTGGATGATTTGGTCACTAGGGTTGTGGAAGAACCCACAACAACCCAAGGAAGAGTAACATTCAAGAAGAAGCAAGCCGAGGCAAAAGGAGTCATCTTTGACTTAGTTAAAGATAATTTGATGTCTGTGATAGCTCCTCTAAGGATAGCTAAGGAATGCTTTTATGCCCTAGCAAATCTCTATGAGAAGAAGGCACCTACTCAGAAGAGGGTTTTGAAGAAGCAACTTCGTTCATTGAAGATGGAGGAAAAGGAATCAGTTGCCTCCTTCTTTTCAAAGATTGTTCTGACAAGAGATCAACTCATGGCAATTGGAGTTGAAGTAGATGATGGTGACTTTGTGCAAACAACAGTAGATGGTCTTCCTACAACTTGGGAGACATTTCTTGCAGCAGTGAATGGAAGAGAAATACAACCAAGCTTTGATAGGTTATGGCATGATTGTCCAGAAGAAGATGGCAGAATCCCGAGTAGATCTGGGCCTCCCACTGAAAAGAATCATGCTCTTGCTGCCGAGACAAAGAAAGGAAGAAGCTTCCCTCAACATCACAACAAAGGTAAGGGACCTCGAGGCAAGCACTTTCATAAGCCAAAAGTAAGATGCTATAACTGTAGCAAGCTTGGTCATTATGCAAAAGATTGTAAGAATCCTCCTAACAGGAAATGGCATAAAGGGAAGTATCATGCTTCAACTGCTACAGAAGAAGAAGAACATATTTCATTATTTTATATTATTTTATGTTATAATTTTAAGTTGACATGTTATAATTTCAAATTGACATTTTAAAGGCATGTCGACCTGGTTATATTTTAAAAGTGAGTATGAGAAGCATATAAATAGCATCTCCTCACTTCATTTTCAACACACAACTTATGGGACAAAACTATTATGCTACTCTTTTACCCTAGATGAGCTTTATGAAGTGATGCACACCTCTTGAGAGAGAAGTCTTCTTGCCTTTTGGATGAAGTTGGATGTTTTCTTTGCTTTGCTAATGCTTTGTGGATGCCAGAATCGTTGGAATAACTCATGCTCAAATAAGTCTACTCCATTTTTAGGTTTGCTTAATGAATGGTAGGTAAATTTTGCATTTTGAATGATTGAATGGTGGCCCTAGGGCTGCATTATCTTTGAATAGGGATTTTATTTGCCTTTCTATCCTCATAGCATAGTAAAAACGCTCCCAAGAGGAGGTTTTTACGAAAGTTTGGCCTTGGATCTCCAACTCTGCCCTAGTTTAAGCTCTTGAAACGAACCCTAGAGGTTGTTTTAAGAAGCCCCAACCTAGTAGCAAGGAGAATTATCTCCAAGAGGAAGGCTGCTCACCTTCCTCTAAGGCTAGGGTTTGGGGTAACATCCACTAAAACCCTAAGTTTGTCTTTCTCTTCTATACCAAAACCCTAGTTTGTATTTTTGTAAATATTAATCTAGGTTTAATTGCTTGTTTATTTTTGTAATTAGGTTTTGTTTTTGTTTTTGTACATAATTTAAAACCTAAATTCTGAAACCCTAACCCTAGTTTCAGTCCTAAAACCCTAGAGACCTCACCTTTAAGCCTCCTAAAGCCTTCGCTCTCCCTCTCTAGGGCTTCGCCCTCCTTCCTTCTACCCTTCTAGGACCTCGCTCTCCTTCTTTTCTTCTTCGCTCCCCTCTTTCCCTTCCTCTTCTCCCCTTTTTTTTCTTCCTCCTTATCTTCTTCCTTCTCTTCTTTCCCCCTTCATCCTCCTCCCTTTTGCTTCCTCCTTCCTCTTCTCCCTCTTCTTTTCTTCCCCTCCTTCCCTTTTCTTCTTTTCTCCTAGCTCGGCCAGCCCTAAAAAGGACCGGCGTAACCTTTTTGAGGCTTGGCCTCATCCCTTTAAGGCCCTCTTGACCTCAGCCTAGTCCTAAGTGGACTCGGTCCCCCTTTGAGCCTTCCACAAAGGCTGTAACTGCCTTCAAAATAGGCTGTCCTGCTGCTGCATATAAGTCTGCTAGGGCAGCAGACTGTCTAAACTTGACAGACCTCCTTCCTTTGCCATAATACCTGCCAAAATCAACACATAAAGCACTAAAGGAGTTAGTATTTTGCAATTGTTTAAAGGGCTGTTACATCTGATAAAAGCAGTCTGAAAATACACTTTTTACTTACTGTTAATAAGTTTGAAGTTTGCATTCTATTGACAGTCATACACTTAGAGGTTTAAAGTGGAATTGGTATTAGTTGTTTCATTCACATCTTTTGGGTGGTCTTACTGTTGTTACCAATTTCTACTGAATTAACTATCATACTGTTGCTAATTAACTGTCATACAAAGTCTAAAGCTACTCTAACTTGGTTGTTACAAAAGTGGTTAAGTGTTGGAAGTTACATTGGAAATATTATTGCACCTCAACTTACTGCTCTTACACCCAGCTGTCTGGATTGTATTCATACTGCTAGACTGTATTATATCAGCCTTATATGAGTTTGTAGTAATTGGTGATTACACTCTCTTGATGATCTATGTTGATGCTATTCATTATTAAATGATCTCTTATATGCTTGGAAGTTATTGAATGCCTTACACCATTTACATTGCATGAACTCATACATATTCTTATCATCTACATGTACTAAACCTAATAATATGTCTTCTTCATTCGCAAAACCATATTGATTAAGGCACTGGTCTCTAATTTGGTCTTCTAGAAGACATAGCTTCTGTTGTTTTAAGTGTTTACAGATCATTGAAGGGCTCTCCCCTTGGAGGTTCCGTCTCTCCGAAGTTGTTTGGAGGAGTGGCCAAGGTGACAGTGGTCACTTTCTTCGTGCATTTGTTCATCGGAGACTAGCCTTGCTAGTTCATTTGGTAACAACTTGCATCCTCCAAGGCCGAAACTAAAACTTTGTTGACCTTCAGTCCGAATGTAGAGCACTCCTGATACCTCTAGGAGTTCTCCAAACTCTAGAAGGAACCTTACTCGTCCCAACCCTTTGACTGTATGCATTGATCCCTCAACATCCCCTACAGGCTAATCTGGAATAGTATCTAGTGTGAGGAATGGATCTCACATCCTTGTCATATGATTGCAATACCTACTCTCAACCATCCATCTCTCATCAACCTTAATCTTATTAGGTTGATTGCTATCACAGCCTAACAGAAAAGAAGCAAGAGAGAACTCTCTCTCGAACCAGCAGTAAACTCATCCACCTCCTCGGTTGTTGTTACTCGTTCATCCTTCTCCTTCTTGCCCTTCTTTTTATGAGGGCATTGGTTTGCATAGTGGCCATACTCATTGCAGGAAAAACACTTTACCTTGCTTAAATCTTTCTTCTGATCACCCTTCTTGGATCTCTGCTTGCCTTTTGTTGCAAGCGCCACATCCTCCTCATCACGAGTGTTTCCACCGGATACGCACCTCGGGGGAAAAGGGGGTTAGCGTCGTAGAAATATTCAATCCATTGGGTGCGTCCTTGGGGGCAAGCAAAGAGTCGAGATACCGTCACTCAACACTCAACTCCTTCGTGTAAGCCAACTCCTAGTGAAGCCAAGGGGGGTTGTCCCTATGAAAAAGAAACTAAGGCCTTTAAGCTAAGTTAGAGAAAAAATGATTCTAGGAGTTTGAAAGAGATTTAATACTGAACCAGAGAATGCAACTATGAATTAAATCAACAACATGAAAAATGATAAACCCATCTAACACATTGATATCACTTAATGTTTGATTGTTGCAGATTGTACCAGTGCCAAATGGAGTCACATGAGATTATTGGAGTACTGCTGTTTCGTGAAAGTGTTGCAAGAGTCTTGTTGGTCAATTTTAATTAATTTATTATGATGTGTGGATTAGGGAGTGGGTTAGTTAATGGTTTGGCCCAATTCCAACTTAGTCCTTCGAACTGAGCGTAGTGACAACTATACCAAGGGTCCAACTGGGCGATGCATAACCTGCTTAAAGTAGCCCACTGACTTTGTAGTTAGTTTCACACGACCTCTCGAGTTCTAGTGATTAAGTCTTTGTTGGATTGCCCTATTAAGCTAGTCACTCAAGTCTCTTTCTGATTGGCCAACTGTTCAGAATGAGCTGCAGCGGTCAAGAGCATACAAGAACTTAAGCCTTGGTAAATTTTATGAAGTAAAATAAAGTTTTATTACGAGGCTGAGAATCTCTCTTCACCTACTGAGGATAAACCCTTTCAGTTTACTTCGGGAATACACAACCTAAAATTTATTTGTTAATAAAGTACAAGTAATTTATTGATGGCTAAGAATCTCTTTTCCCTTTCGGTACTTTGGGAATGCACATCCGAATTTAGTTTTTTTTATGAGTTTATTAATTATGAAATAAAATACAAGATTGTGAAATAAAGTGCACTAACTATACAGTTTGTTAGGGCGGATTGTGTGCATGTGTTGAGAAAGCAAGAAAAAGAAAAGTTAGAAAAAAGCAAATCACAAAAATGGCAATCCCCCTAGGGGCGACGGGGTGTGGGCGCTGGGTAGCTCACTTGTTCTTCTTTTTATTTATTGGTTAAGATAATCTATTGAAAGAAATGCCTTGGATCTTTACAGATATAGATCCAAAGGCTTACAAAAGTGCTAACACAAGTTGCTAGATGAAACTAGGATGCTTTGGGAAGCCCCGAATTGGTCTAAAACTTTATTTTTCGCCAAAAAAGTTCCAAAACCTGCTAAAAAATACAAAATTACAGCAAACAAATTAGTGCTCAAAATTACTTTAAAAGTGGTTTTGGGCGAACTAAAAAATTTGTTGAAAAATTTCTAAGTAAAACTATTTATAAAAATGACCAAAAGAACTCAAAAGGACAAGTCCTTTTGAGGATATTGGCTTGCTTTTTAGGGAATCCAATAGAACACTTTTAATATGCTAGATATGAAATTTAAACCAACACAAAAGCATCCCTTGCATAAACCTCAAGATCTACTTTAAACTAGCTTGCATAAAGGAAAAATTTATGCTAGATCTAGATGTAAAATCAACCCTTAATCAAATTCTTAGATTTAAGCATGCAAAACTATATCAAAAGTTTGATTTTAAATGAAACCTTAATAGATATATCAGATTTAAGTTATAGCATAAAAACAAGTGACCAAGTAAGAAATGAAAGTTTTTTGTTACCCCAACCCGGTTTCAAGCTTAGAAGCTTCTCTACATGGTTTAATGCCCAAACCCTAGTGTGCACATTTTTATTCGTAAAAATGACTTCAACTTGAAACGAATGAGATACTTTTTCAAATTTTACAACTCAGAAATTTAATTTTCAGTCCATAAAATAAAACTCAGAAATTTATGACACATAAATAACACAGAGATTTTTGACTAATAGGTCCAGGATAAAACCCCGAAGGGAAAACCTGTGCAAGAGAGAGAATTTTTATTATCTTCAGAGAGAGAAATTACACAAAATAAACAGCTATACTTATCTCAACAATTTCTTCTCGAAATCTGTGCCATGTACGACCTGCCCAATTTTCTGTACTCTTCTCAAAAATTGTGCCCAATAAATGCTGTACGACCTCACACGTGTGGCCTCGATTTTTGTGCAAAGCCTCCTCGAATTCTATGCACAAAACATACTGTACGGACAACAATAAATGCTGTTGTACTTTACCTTGAAATCTGTGCAGAGTATCGATTGCAATAAATGCTGTTGTACTTTACCTCGATTTTTGTGCAAAACTCCTCGAATTCTGTGCCACTGTATGGACAGGTACAATAAGGCCTCCTCGTCGAAATCTGTGCCAAATTAATTGCTACACCTTGCTGTATGGATTCCTCTCCTGCTGAACCTTTACAGAATCCTTAGGAAACATGCAAAAATTTATCTTCTTCTTGTTGGTTCGAATTCTCTCAAACCCTCTCTTTTCTCTCTTCTCCTCCTCTCCAAAACTTCTCTTTGAAACATGAATAATAAATGAGTTTGCCTTGCCCTAGTCCCTTTTTGTTTATGGAAACTTCCTCTTTCAATCTAATGGTCTAGATTAGATTAGATGAGGGGTTCTCATTAAATGCTCAATTAAATAATTAATAAATGACATTTAGTGCACTTCATGTCATTTAATAAAGTATGACCACCCCCTTTTAATTAATCGCTCACTTGACTTTTATTAAAAATGAACTTAGGATAACCATGAATTTATCTTTTAATAAAGTGACTTTAAAGTTATAAAGTGCATCTCACTTTATTAATTAAATAAGACTAGGGGTCACCAATTAAAGTGTTCTTGTCCACCCCAAGGCAATACTAGGTGAACAAACACTTCCTAGGTAACTTTTCAACACTCCCTCTTACTGAGGAAGGTGTTCTTCACCACTCCCAACTTGTCTCTGAAATAGACATGCTTCCCTCTACCCAAAGACTTCGTGAGAATGTCAGCCACTTGCTCATCAGTAGAAATGTACTGCAACTGTACTGCTCCTCTCTGAACATAATCCTTGATGAAGTGATACTCGATCTCAATGTGTTTTGGCTTGTCATGAAATACCAGATTCTCAGAGAGTCTAATGCAACTCTGATTATCACAATGTATCACTGTAGGTCCCATCGCCTGACCAAATAAATCAACCATCAACTTGCGAAGTCACAAGGCTTCACAACTGGCCTGATTGGCTGCCATATACTCAGCCTCTGTAGAACTCAATGCTACGGACTTTTGTTTTCGACTGAACCAAGACACAACTGCTGAGCCCAAACTGAAACAACAACCGGAAGTGCTCTTCCGGTTCGAAACACTACTTGCCCAATCTGAATCTGTAAAGCCAACCAATCCCACTCCATCAGATCTCCTGTAGTCCAAAACAAAGTCTATTGTACCTGCAACGTATCTCAACACATGTTTTGCAGCTATCCAATGCACTCTCCTGTGCTCCACCATGAATTGATTGGGAGTGTTAACTGCAAAATTCATATTTGGTTTGGTATTGACCAAATACATCAACAAACCAATCAACATACGATATAACGTAGGATCCACCAACTCTCCCTCAAAAGCATGAAGCTTCGTCTAGTTGGTGGTCATAGGTGTGGACATGGTCCTGCAATCCTCCATCCAAAATCTCCTCAAAATATCTGCAACATATTTTCCCTGACTCAGGAAATCATGTCCATCCTCCTGCCATATCTCCATCCCCAAATAGTAATGCATCAGTCCAAGGCCAGTCATCTCAAACTTTGAAGCAAGATCTTTCTTACATGCTTCAATTAGGTGCTTCCCTCCTGCAACGAACAAGTCATCAACATATAGCAGAAGAATGAGCGGAACACCACCAACCACAATGTAGTATAGGTTGGGATCCGCCTCACTCTTCTGAAACCCAATCAATAGCAAGTAAGTGTCAATCCTGGAATACCAAGCCCGAGGGGCTTGCTTCAGACCATACAAGGCCTTTTTCAGCCTGCAAACATGTGAATCTCTCCCATGAATCTCAAAGCCCCGAGGTTGCTCTAGATATACCTCCTCCTGTAGAAAACTGTTCAAAAAAGTGGTTTTCACATCCCCATTTGATGAATCCTCCAACCCATCTCTTCCACAATGGAGATCACTGCTCTGATCGAAGAAAATCTAGCAACCGGTGTAAAGGTCTCATAGTAGTCAACTCCCTCTACTTGTGAGAACCCTCATGCAACAAACCGAGCTTTGTACTTGTCAATGCTGCCATCTGCAACAAGTTTGATTTTATAGAGCCACTTGGAAGTCATCACCGACTTCCCCTCTGCTCTCAGAACAACCTCCCACACTCCATTCTTCATGATGGATTTGTACTCTTCCATCATGGCATCTCTCCAAACCTGGTGTGGGGTAGCCTCCTCAAATGTAGTAGGCTCGGAATCACTCAAGCTGGTCACCATCGCCATATAATTGGAAAATCTCTCGGGTGCTTTGCTCTCCTTGACCTCCCTCTTGGGTGGTCCTACAGACTCCTCAGCTTCCTTCACAAGATCCTTAAGCCAACTTGGCTTACGTTTCTTGGAAGTAGCTTCCTCCTGTAGGCGCTCCTCCATAACCTTCTCATCAGATAACTGTCTACCTGAAGAAGTACCTGTGGCCTGAGATCCTGTACCTGGTGATCTTGAACCTGTACCAACCGAATCACATGAAGGTGAAACTTGTGAACCTGTGACTCGTGAACCTGTCCCTTTACCAGAAGTCCCTGTAGACTGAGTCCCTGAAACTGATGAACTGGAAACCTGTGACCCTGTACTCTGACTTTGTGACCCTATCACCTGTGGAGACACAATCTGCAGCTCCTCCACCTCTGAATCATAAGACTTCCTGAAGGCTTTCTCCTCCTCAAATCTGACCTCCCTCCTCACCACAACTTTCCTCTGTGCAGGAAGGTATATGCGAAAAGCCTTCGAAGTCTCGTCATATCCAACAAAGATGCCTTTCTCCGCTGTAGGCTCTAACTTTGTCCTCTTCTCAGAAGGGACATGAGAGTATGTAAGGCATCCAAATATACGGAAGTGACCTATCTCAGGTCTCTTCCTGGTGAACATCTCCTCAGGAGTTTTACACCCCAATGCTCGGTGTGGACTACTGTTCTGAACATAAACAACAATGCTACAAGCCTCTGCCCATAGAAAGAAAGGAAGACTCTGCTCATGCAACATGGCTCTAGTTGCTCCCACTATCGCTCTGTTCTTCCTTTCTACAACTCCATTTTGCTGTAGAGTGTATGGAACTGTCAACTGCCTCCTGATGCCCTCCTGTCTGCAAAACTCATCAAACTCCTTGGAGGTATACTCACCCCCATTGTCTGACCTGAGTGCCTGAATCCTCCTCCCTGTTTGGTTCTCCACAAGAGCTTTGAACTCTTGGAACCTACGTAAGATTTCCTGAGATTGTTTACTTCTCAGAAAGTAGATCCAGGTTTTATTAGAGTGGTCATCAATGAAACTGATATAGTACTCAAAACCTGTCACTGAAGCTGAATACATAGGTCCACATAAATCTGAATGAATAAAATCCAGTATCCCAGCTGATCTAGTGTCACTGCTCGGAAAAACAGTCTTGGTGTACTTTCCCAAAGCACATCCTCAACACACACCACCCTGCTTTGTGCTGAATTGAGGCAAACCTGTAGACATCTCCCTCAACAACCTCAAAGATGAATGATGAAGGTGGCCCATCCTCCTGTGCCACAACTCACATGTATCGATGCTACTGCTAGTATGGGCTAATGCATGGTGAGGCTAGAATAAAAGCTTGTACAGTTTCCCACATCTCACTCCAATGGCACATGAAGTAGATTGTCCTGCTGCTCTAGGAAAGATATGAACTTTCCCATCTAGAACACATACTCCAAAGCCTTTGTCCTCAATCGTGGAAACTGAAACAAGATTCTTTTTCAGCCCAGGGACATAAAGAACATCCCTCAAAGTCATGGACTGCATAGTCTCCCTCTCAAAGGTGACAGTCCCTCACCCAACTACTCTCACAACTTTGTCATCTCCCAATACTACCTCAAGACTCAAGCCCCTCTCAGTCATCTCTGTGAACACATCACGAACATCTGTCATATGGCTCGAAGCCCTACTATCAATGTACCAAGTGGAAGTAGTAGTGGTAGCACTAAAAGACTGACCAACCAATATCGAACACTGTATCTGATCCTCCATGTCTCTCTCCATATCACTGTTGGTGAAAGATGTCCTCTCTGTACATCCAACATATAGAGAGAAATCTCCCTCAAACCGTGAGGAAAAGTCATCCATCTCTACTGTCGTTGCTATCTGTTGCCCTTTCTTCTTCTTGTTCGGACACTGTCCAGCATAGTGTCCAAACTTCTGACATGCGAAACACTTGATTTTACTCAAGTCTTTCTTCTGCTCACCTGTATGCTATTTGGCCCCACCCTTGGGACCCTTCTTCAACTTCTTCTTTTTGCCCTTTGCTGCCAATGCCACATTTTCCTCATCATCTCTGTGATGTGACGAACTGCTCTGTAAGTATCCTCTACGTGTCTCTTCCTGTGTGAGATCATCCCAAAGACGATCCCATGTAGGCATGTTCTCTCGACCAATAATAGTCTGTACAAACACACCCCATTGCTGAATCACGCCATTTAAGGCTGTGTGCACCATCTCAGTGCCCTGTATAACCTCTCCCACAGCTGCAAGCTCATCCCTCACCTGTGTAATCCTGGTAAGATAGGAAGCCATGCCTTCCCCTTTGCTCATGTGTACATTCTTCAACTTCTCCCTTAACACCATTTTCCTATTCTCATTTGAACTCTGGTAAATGTTGGTCAAAGAAGTCCACATCTGAAAAGCATGTGTCTTTGCTGATATGTGGGGGATTACATGATTCTTCACGGCATCAAGTATAATCCTCCTTGCCTTTACATCTCTCTCTGCCTTATCAGTAGCATCGGTAGGTACTGTCACAAGATTTGCTATTGTACTATTCACTATATCCCATAGCTCATTTTCTTCAAGTATCAACATAATCCTAGCCTTCCATGGGCTAAAATTTGTAGCCCCATCCAACTTGTGTTCTACTCTAAGCCT
Source organism: Larix kaempferi (assembly GCA_027924585.1). Lineage (NCBI taxonomy): Eukaryota > Viridiplantae > Streptophyta > Pinopsida > Pinales > Pinaceae > Larix > Larix kaempferi. The sequence goes on from BSBM01001272.1 coordinate 492,380, forward strand.
AGACACCATGGCTACAACCTGTACTACTCAAGCAACCTGTTCAAGAACTTTTTCTGAAATCTGGAAATTTTCTCAAAACCCTAACTTACTTCAAATCTGAAATTTTTCTCAAAACCCTTGTTTTCTTCAAATCTGATAATTTTTCCACAAACCCTTGTTTTTCTGAAAGTTTAAATTCTGATCTTTAACTCAGCTCTGATACCATGAAAGTTTTTTGTTACCCCAACCCGGTTTCAAGCTTAGAAGCTTCTCTGCATGGTTTAATGCCCAAACCTCAGTGTGCACATTTTTATTCATTAAAATGACTTCAACTTGAAACACATGAGATACTTTTTAAAATTTTACAACTCAGAAATTTAATTTTCAGTCCATAAAATCAAACTCTGGAAATTTATGACACATAAATAACACATAGATTTTTCACCAATAGGTCCAGGATAAAACCCCGAAGGGAAAACCTGTGCAAGAGAGAGAATTTTTATTTTCTTCAGAGAGAGAAATTACACAAAATAAACAGCTGTACTTATCTCAACAATTTCTTCTCGAAATCTGTGCCATGTACGGCCTGCCCAATTTTCTGTACTCTTATCAAAAACTGTGCCCAATAAATGCTGTACGGCCTCACATGTGTGGCCTCGATTTCTATGCAAAACCTCCTTGAATTCTGTGCACAAAACAAACTGTACGTACATCAATAAATGTTGTTGTACTTTATGTCGAAATCTATGCAGAGTATAGACTGTACGAACAACAATAAATGCTGACGTACTTTACCTCGATTTTTGTGTAGAACTCCTCGAATTCTTTGCCACTATACAAATAGGTACAGTATGGCCTCCTCCTCGAAATCTGTGTCAAATTAATTGCTGCACCCTATTGTAGAGATTCTTCTCCTGCTAAACCTGTACAGAATCCTTGGGAAATGTGCTAGAATTTATCTTCTTCTTGCTGGTTCAAATTTTCTCAAACCCTCTCTTTTCTCTCTTCTCCTCCTCTCCAAAACTTTTCTTTGAAAAGTGAATAATAAATGAGTTTGCCTTGCCCTAGTCCCTTTTTGTTCATGGCAACTTCCTCTTTCAATCTAATTGTCCAGATTAGATTAGATGAGGGGTTCTCATTAAATGCTCAATTAAGTAATTAATAAATGACATTTAGTGCACTTCATGTCATTTAATAAAGTATGACCACCCCCTTTTAATTAATCACTCACTTGACTTTTATTAAATTTGAACTTAGGATAACCAGGAATTTATCTTTTAATAAAGTGACTTTAAAGTTATAAAGTGCATCTCACTTTATTTATTAAATAAGACTAGGGGTCACCAATTAAAGTGTTCTTGTCCACCCCAAGGCAATACTAGGTGAACAAACACTTCCTAGGTAACTTTTCAACAAGAAATATAATTTGAAGAGAAGGAGAGAAGAAAGAAACAACTCAAAGCTTGGGAACTTTGGGCAATGGGGCTTGATGGTGGAGAGCAGAGGGACTATTCCTCTTCGGAAGTGCTTGAAGATTAGGAGGACGCGACTGAGCTCGACCCCATCTCCAATCTAGGCAACCTGCAGCTTAGAGATTCTTGCACACAAAATGGTTAAAACGAGCATTGGTGTTGCCTACAGCAGAAACTTAGAAAGCATGCAATCAACCTAGATTAAACATACACGTCCAAGAGATCTATTACAACCAAACAATAAGAGCATAAATTAAACTAGAATTTCTCTTACCTACTGGGAGATAACTCCCATTCTAAGGTCAACACTCAACCAAAGATATACAAAAATAAATAAATACAGATTACCTCATAAAGAAACAATGATCATCCACACACTTGAGCCATACACCCATGAAACCTCCAAAGCCTTTTTATTATTCCAAATGATATTACAAATACAGAAGTAGAGCTTGAGTGGCCTTTCGGTCCTTTGACCATGCGAGAATGAGAGCCCAAAGCCCTTCTTAAATAGATAATGAGAGAGGGGGGGCAGATTAGGGCCATGAGGGCACCTTCCTTTGATGGAGGAGATAGTTATGCCACAATCTATGCCTAGATTAGAGCGCTGATTGCATGAGGTGGTTGCCACCTCACAAGAGGGGCGCCACCCCTACCTTGGGAGCTTCACCTTCCAATCGCAAAGTGCCACAATAGAGAAGTCGCCCATCTAAAAGAGGAGGGTGCATTCCCTAAGAGATCAACTCACAGTCATCAGATTTGATTGCCAAACAACCCAGACTTGATTGATTTACTCTCCAATACTGATTGCTAAGTTAACTAGGTCTTTAGTTGGACAAATTTCCTTCAATTTAGGAAATTTGATTTTCTCCAAATCTTTATTTTTTGAATTAGATAATTCTCTTTTATTAATTTGGAGAGAAATTTTATTTAAGTGAATAATATTCACTTAGAACTTAGGAAAAGTGGGTTTAGGGGTTTAACAGGTGCTCTGGGTTAGAAAACGAGCACCCCCATGGCAAACTTCACCAACTAACCACACTTTTATCATATTTTTGGATTATTTAATTAAAACATTAAAAAAAGCCCGTTTTACGAGAAACAATTATTTTCTCAAAATTGACTGAAAATCCTAGGGGACCTAGTGCATGTTTGTAATAAATCAATTTGATGTCTAGCATGCTCATAAACATTGACATTTGAATTTTAATAACCTCCTAAGGCCTAACCACCAAGACGACATTCCAGCTTTGGAGGAGCGGGTGAAAAACGCGTCGATTATACATTGCTTATTCAGCAGTGCATGATTGACAAGGGAATAAACACAATGGAATGATCGCATTTGATGTCTCCCAGGAAGCCAAGCTCTTTACAAAGATTGTCATGCTAGCACATTTTTACAAAATCCCCAAGGGGTATGAACATGCAATTATTAAAAAAGGGCCAAAATTTGGCTTGATGGATCTCAGAACACTGATGATGAAAAGTTTGATTGTTCATGTCTTCAATGGCTAACTCGGAATCAACTAAGTGCAATTTTAGTGGATCACAAGGAGTAGTAGAAGAGCTACCCCGAAGATATCCTCTTCGGGTCTCTTCTTGTGTGAAATCATCCCAAAGATGATCCCACTTGGGAAGGTTTTCTCTTGCCACGATAGACTTGATGAACACTGCCCATGGCTTGGTCACATCATTCAGGGCTTGTCGCACAAGCTCATTATCCTCAATCTTCTCCCCAATTGCTCCCAACTCATCTCTTACTTGAGTGATATGGCTAAGATTGGTGGCCATGCTCTCAGTTTTGATCATCTTGATGCTCTTTAGTTTCTCTGGAAGCACCGTCTTCCAATTCTCATTGAAAGTCTGGTACAACTTGGTTAAGGCATCCCACATTTCATACACATTGTCCTTATTTGTGATATGCGGGATCACATGATCCTTGATTGCATCAAGGAGGATTCTCTGTGCCTTAGTATTCTTTTTCTCATAGGGCGCTTTTGCTATTGCATCTGACGGAACTGTCACAGGTTTTGTGGCTATACTCTCCACAATGTCCCACAACTCACTCCTTCAGAAGCATAACAATTTTAGCTTTCCAAGCACTGAAATTTGAAGCCCCATCCAACCGATCCTCAACCCTCAAACTAGTAGCCATGATCCTCTCACTGAAAACTAAGTCCAAGCTTTCTCGGTGAACAAAGAAAGCCTCTAGGTCACAAATCTAAGCTCTACTCGCACATATTTGATAGATCTATCTCAAATCTAACCTCTAACCTCACAGATCTGATATGTCCCTGCATAGATCTGGTACCCGCTCTCCAGATCTGAGCCTTGATCTCACAGATCTGATATGTGCCCTTCAAGATCTGGTATGAATACTCACAGATTTGGTATATGATTGCTCTGATCTTTAACAGGTTTTTGATACCATGTGGATTTTTCAGATATGCTCACTCTGAAAATCACAGATCTGAACTCGGTCTCGAGTCTCTATAAGACATGTGCATGTACTAAAACCCAATTCTCAATCCCTGAGAATGTATTAGCATATACAATAACTTATAACAGGAAACACATGAGATCTATCTATAACTTTGCAAAATATAGCAATCACACATGAAACTTGGACACAAATTTTTTGGTCAAAGACCTTGGAAAAACCCTTGTAGGAAAACCAATGGAAGAGTATAGAACAAATTTATAATCTTAAGCAGTTTACAATAGATACAATGGAGTCAATCCAACATAGACTTGTCTTTGAGCACACAGGCTCTGATGATCAAGTCTGATCTTTGATGGATAGCTGGGGAATGTGCCCCTCTGACTGATTGTGCCCTCCACTCTGAATGAATGTGCCCCTCAGGTTGAATGCGCCCCTCCCTCTAATTGAATCTGCCTTTGAACTGCTATTTGACTAGGGCCTCTCGCCCCTCTAACTTTGGATCACTGTCTCAGTGATGCCGTTTCTCAGATTTGCTGAATTCTGTCTCTGGAATGCGCCCCTCGTCTGCACAGGAATGCGCCCTCCTCGGACTGATCAATCTTTGATCTCTCAACTACTGAATCCTATCAAGTACTGAAGCAATCTCTGCTTCCCTGAAGGATCAACCTCAAGTGCACATGATCTGTCTCAGATCTGCGCCCTCCTCCAAACAGAAAAGGCACCCCTCTCTCAGGAATGTGCCCCTCTATTGCTGCTCCTCAATCTCTGAAGAGATCTTGTGTGAAGCCTCTCACACAGTGGAATAATTTGCCTCCTCAGTCTTAGAAGAAACATTGCGCCCTCACTTAGTCAGGAAGATGCCTTCAATCTCTCTCAGAATGCGACCCCCTCTACATGCACTGAATGTGCCCTCTCTCTCTCTCTCTCTTCAATCCCTGAAGAAAATGCTTGAGTAACTTTTTCTCTTTGACCCTTGCCTCCTTTTATTAACCCACTGATTGATTAGGGTTTCCAAAACCCTAATATGAGTGCATGCAAAAAATCCCGCTTTTGCATGGAAAATAACACAATGTATTAATTTTTTTGCATTCGTAAGGTAAAAGTCACTGAAATCTCCTCATGTCTCCACCACTAGATCCATGACACTTGGGAGAGTGTTTCTCACCCTCTACAGTGCTACACTGATGCCTATACTGATAATGTACCTTCATGCTAGGCATCACCACTTGAACGACATCCCGAGATACATATATCTCTAACAACTAGAACATCTCAAAGGCATATATCTATGGGTGTTAGAATGCAAATCTAAGTGGATGTACATGTCTGTAACACACTAAATTATGACTGTCCAAACAACGGACAGTGAACAAAAGATGCCAAAAAAGATGATTGCAAGTGAATTAGGACACCTTTTGGGTACTAGCCTATATGGGTAACTGATAAGACTTAGTAAACACACGATTTAGTCTTAGTACTTCTAGATCTATGCAAAATAACACTTTAAGATGCAGATCTATGGCATGCATGCACATGCAAGCTATTTTAAAGATAGATGTTTGAAATGTGAATAACTTAAAGACGGGATAAAACGTTTTCATTTAAGATCTAGAAGGTTTGAGAAGAGATGATAAAGTTTAGAAGAAGGATAATGGAGTCACTTTTGTTCTTGCTTTGCAATGCTTTGCCTTGAATGAATCCAAGAGGTTAGGGGAGCTCTAGGCAAGCCTTGATCTTCTTGGAGTTTGTAGTCAACTTGCAAAAGCTGAGCTTATACAAGGAGATAGATCTCCTCTTCCTTTTGCCTGGTGGTGTAGTCTACCTGAAAAAACGTTAATATAACAATATCCAAACTAGGAAAAGAGCTAAAATAACTATCTTTTAGATAACCTAGCACTGAGATACATCAAACTAGAATGAATCTACGCCAACTGGGAAGCAATACCCCTTCAATGGCCAAGCATGCAACAAAAAGCAGTATAAGAAAAGCTAAAGCACACTAACTAAACATGAATGAACAAGCAAGAGACATATACCATACACATAGAACCAGCTGATGTGACCTCCAAAGTCTTCACTTTAATCCAAAATCTCTTCAAAAGAGAGAGAGAGAGAGATACAATACAATAGCTCTATCTCTAAACACTAACCAACAATGGAATGAGGAGGGAAAGCTTGCTTAAATAGAAAAAGGGACCAAGGGAGGTGCCTCTCTAAGTGTCAACATACATGCATGAAGGGAGGTGCCACCTCTCCAAGCCTCCATGAGTCAACTCAAGACAAGGTGCCACCTATAGGAGCATGAGTGAGGCAAATCACCACAAATCAAGTGAGTGTTTCCCCAGGAGGTGCCCCCCTGGAGAAGGCATATTATCCAACAAGAATCCATCATAAATCAATTTTGAGGACTAGAATCAGGGGATTTTGTCTCTAAGTGGCGAATTAGCTTGATTTCATGATTTTTGAGGGTCCAAAAAGGGGTGTATGAAGTGTATTATGGTTTCTAACAGCCCCCTTGACCATATACTACCACACTAGGTCATATTTTACAAGGATAAACATGGTGACGGACTCAAATTTCGACATCAGACTCTAAGGACTTCGACACCAGGCTGAGGCATCTGTATTATGACACACTTTGGCTTTGGAGGTTTGAGTGAAAAACCTAGAGGAACTTAGAAAGTTCTTCTAAGTGAAAAAACACTCCAAAGTTGCCACAATATGAATGACTCATTCGGGCTAGCCCTTTTACACATATAATGATTGTCAAAATTATTACAATCACCTTCCTTGACCATGACAAAGGAAGTGTATGATACAACTGGGCAGAAGACTGCCTGGTCCGGATGAGGAACTGAAGGTTCCCTGGCTGACTGGTGTCTTCTGTCTGCTGAGCATCCTGTGCAAACTGGGTGGTAACAGGGCCTTTCATTAAGAAAACTTAATGGCCACTAAGTCAATATTATAATAGTATGCATGGTGCATTAATTGCACTAACAGTTTGAAGCTGCAGTGATCTTTTTGTTTTGTTTTGTCTTGTCCTTCAAGGATGAAGCGTTTCCAGATGGAGGAGCATGCAATGTCCCTTAATTATATTATTTATATTAAGAATTATTATGAAAATAGTCGTGTCTCTTAGGTACTGGATATATGACAGTTGTCTTGACTGCATATCAATTATTTCTATCTTCACATTTAGTAATTATTATTTCTGTTCGTTTGGACAATATGGGTTTGTCACTTTTCCTATGAATGCTTATGTCATCCCATCACCACCACAAGATATGTCACAGAGGTAGAGTTCTCAATCCATGCTTTTGATTAGAAAATCCACCAGTCTTGGAGTAGGCAGTAATGGCAAGAAGGTATTTACTTCTTGTCAGGATTCTTCTGTATTCTTTTCACCTAGCAGTCGCTTTGCAAGGTTGTCACTAGCCACCACTGCTAATCCTCTGGTAAGATTGCATTCAAAGGTGCTGTCAACCACATTAAAAAAGACTTAATATTAAATAAAATTGTGTTCTAGTTTTCTTTGTTTATCTATTAATACTATTCTATCATGCATTTTATGTAGAAGTATCTTTCGATTTGTGGGTCAAAGTTGCAAGATTCATAATTAATCTGTTCTTACCTGTTTTGTTCTGTGCAATCAAATAGGATTAGCACAATGTCTATATTACTCGTCTTTTTGGCACTGCTTAGATGAGGGGCCAAATGTATGTCCATTTTGGTTTTAATCCTTTTTGTGCATTCTGTCTTAAATTATCTTGGAAGTACTGTGGGTGTTCCTTTGGTGATTTTGTTTTGTAAGCTATGTTTGTATTCAGGTACAAGGGAAATTGGAAGGTGGCCAGCTTTATACTCCTTCATATGTTTCTCGCATTAAAGCCATGGTACGTGGAGCAACACGAGGAATTATGGTCCCGACAAACTTATCTTCAGTTTGGAGCTCCTTACATCAATTGCTTCAAGAAATGGATGGAGCAACTGGTGGTTCTACAGAAGGCATTTTTTTCCAGACCTTGTTAAATAGCCTCATCAAAGAAGGGGAAGTTCTTGGTTCACTCCGGTCAGGAATATCCTGGACACCAGCAGTATGTTTTTCTTTTTAGTTCTATTTTTGCATGATGTAGATTGACTTCATTGAATTATGGGCCTTATTCTAAGAGCATATTTCTAGCTTGCTATGTGGAATACTTTAGTCTAGCTTATATCCTAGTCTTTCACCTTTTACACTGAAACACTTAGTTTTTGAATGTGACAGGTATTTGCTCTTGCACAACGTGAAAGTGTGGAGTCTTTCTTTTCTCAGGTTTGTATTTTTGGAGTGTATGCTTTTGGGAAGGTATTTTCTCTTCTGAGTTGTTTATAAGTGCAGTGGCACACCGGATTACTTGGGAATCTTCTATTGATGCATTGAAATTTAACTCTCCATGCTCAATGATGGTGTCTAATCTATGCTATGCAGACTTCTCTGTCTTCCACTAGTCTTTAGTCTCTGTATGCCTTCTTACTTGAACAGTTCAATCATCATTCCTGAAAAAGACATGGAGCTTTGCTCATAGGAGGATATATTATCATATCATACTAGACTGTAGCCCAATGTGCTAATTAGAGATGTATAAGTGAAATAAGTGCAGTCAACCCAAGAACAAATAGAATAATGGGTAAAAGCTGACACTCATTGATTATTATCACCTTATACTTTTATACAAGAGAAGTGGTAGGATATGCCTTAAATTGTCTAACAATAAACCATTATTCATAACTTACCCTACTGAGATTTGTTGATATTGATCAATGTTGAGATCTATCTTCTGTGTCAATGTCAAAATATCCCAATGTGTTCCACATACTGCAACATTCTTTATTGTCTGAAGAATCAATACAGCTAACATAATACAAACTGAACTGAAACACCTTTAGTCTAAGACTTTTACAAATGGATATATTATAAAAATAGTTGACTAGAATCAACTGCATAACACTGAGAAATAAGATAAAATAATTTGATTAATGTCCAACAAATGACAAAGAAATAGGTCAACAGGACTAGAGAGCACAACCAGTTGTTGATAGACTATGGGAGTGTCCACAACACTCCGAGATGTTAAAAAGCTAGCAAAAGAGGAAAGATACAATAAAGCAGACACATGAAAGATTTATTGCTGATACTGTAGTTAACTGTTCCTAGGTTGATTACTACTCTGAGAATCCTGCCGATTAGGATTATATTGCTGCAGATGCTTCACAAGATTTAAAACTTTAGTATCTGTTGGCTTTAATTCCTTGTAATAAGCTAAATCCGCCTGAAGATTGTTGTATAGATTCTTGCCTTCTATTATGCTAAAGAATTTGGCTTAGGACGCCAGGCATTTGATCCCCGCAAATCCTCACTACAAAAATTGGGCTATATGATTATTTTTTAGCTTTCTTGGAAACTTCTTATGGACAAGAGCGAGGATTTTTGACCTTCTTTCTTTTGCTCAGATTTTGTTTTGTCAGCTTTTAATGACGCTCCATTCACTTTTGATCAACGGACTCCTTCAAAATTTCTGTCCGCTGCATCTGTAGTTCAATTGCTTTTATTCAGCTTTTTGAATCTTCTTGATAACCAGGTCGGGTCACTTGTATATATATATTGCAAAATACCTCTTATATTTACAAAAGACCGTACAAAAAACACAGAAGGGAATATACGGTGATGATCATAACCTCATCCTTGAAGCAACGAGAGCTGAAAGAAAATCCGAAGACTCAGCTGGGTCCAAAGAGTAGGCATCTTTTATCAAAAGAGTTCCTTTGGCCAAAAGCTGATGGCGTACCTCATCTCGCTACATAGAATAAAAAGAAGACAGGGAGCTAACCTCATGTGCAAAAACAGCCTTACACCTGATTTTCTGCACAATAAATAAGGCAGTGATCCTCAAACAGTGCCAAAGCCCGGCAAATGCGGGGCGAACCTGAGAGCAACAATCATCAAATAAAGCAGATTGCCAACAAACACTGTCCTGAAGCACTGCTGAATATTGATCCCCAAGAAACTTCCAAGACAGCTTGGCAAACTGACACTCCCAAAAGATATGTTTCACTGTCTCCAACTGTTGACATACAGGACAAAGTCCATTAGAAACCCACTCTTTGCCAATATGGCCTTGGATGGAAGTTGGAATCCCCTGATAAATCACCAGCCGTTGAGAAACTCTCAGCCTATAGGTAAGCCAAGACGACCAAACACTGTGCAGCTGACAAATCCATCTAACCTTTGAATCCCTAGATAGCCAAAAAGCATTGTGGAGATCAGGGGTAATGGATGCCTTTGGTGAAGCATTGAATACAAACAATTGAAGTGACAGTATTGAATCAGTGGACCAAATCACCAATTCCAATCTCTCCAAAACGGCTTAGGCATTCCAATGTTCAATTTGAATAACTCAGCCTTTACGATAAGCCTTCGTAACTCCATAATCGAAAGATGATTAGAAGCTAGGAGACCATGCTCTTGAGCAAGAGCATGCCAATCTTGCCAAGAGCGAGAGGTCAAATCCCACAGGTCCCCCTAGAAAAAGATGCCCTTCCTGCTCAATCCGTGGGATAGAAAGTGAGGTACCTCAGCTACACATGAGTCCTGAACCTTCCAACTCCAGATGGGATGACAAGCCAAGTCCCAACAGGCCCAACTTCTCTCCCATTTCCAATGAGCCAAACCAGCCACTGCCTTCTAGGTGGCCCAAACGCTCCGAAAGATTAGGGAGCCAGACACTTGAAAATGTTAGGAAGACAAGATGATACTGCAAAGGCCAAAATTCCCACAGACTTGACTCGAATGTTGTGTTGAGAAAACCCGATGCTGAAACAAGATTTGTCAAGGAGTTGAGCCCTCAAGACACACCACCCACTTGGCCACTAGAATGCTTGCTTAGGTGGCAACATCAATTAGACCAAGGCCCCTCTTCTCCTTGGGCATGGTGAAAACATCCCATGGAACCAAGGTCAAGCCCTGATTTCTTCCATACTTAGACTACAAATAACCTCTCAAAATCTGCTCAAGCCGTTGGAATAGAGTCCTGTGGAGAAACCAACAAGAAACATAATAGATATGAGAAGCCCAAATAATACGGATAACAACAGTCAACTTGCTTGTAAATTGGAGGTCCTTATGATGCTAGATATGAAGCTTGCTTTGCAACCTCTGTAAACACCAATCCCATATGGAGATTGGCGACAAACAGAGTCCAAAAGGAATCCCCAACTATTGAGCAATAACCCCAGGCCAAATAAATAACCAAGCAGGATGAATCCAATTTGGGGGTGCAGCCAAACCGACTGATTAAAAGTCAATTTTATGGTCATTGACTATGGCAGCCGAGGCAGAGCAAAAAGTGTGAAGACAAGCGAGAGCCCCATCCACAAAAGCCTTTTCCACTCTGACCAAGATGAGAGAGTCATAAAAAAAGTAGTTGTTAACCATCTCAAAACCATTAGGGGGAATAATACCATGGATCTGATCAGAAATATGGGCAGTCTCCAAGAAATAACCTAGAGCATCTGTTGCCAAGACATACAAATATGGGGCCAAAGGACAGCCTTGATGAATAGAATGATGTAGAGAAATCTGAGGAGACAAGGCCCTGTTGACAGATACAAATGCTGATGCATTGGTGAACAAAGTGCTCACCATAGAATCACAATGGGGGCCAAACCCCAAGCAATTTAACATCTTAGAAATAAAAGCCCAATCAACCCAATCATATGCTCTTTCTAAATCCACATTCAAGATTAGAGATTGTTTCCCAGTCTCTCAGGCCCACACCATAGTCTTTCCAGGTAGTATTTTTTTTTGGAGAAATAATTCTCCTCACCCTCCTGCACTTACCCATTTAGAGTAAGAAAGCTGGTATGTTGTCAATCCCCCATGGATTTCCCTCCTCATCCTTGGGTTCCCGGACGGAGGGTGGTATTAATTGCCAGCCACAATAGTGACTAGTAACCCTGTATGACTTGATGGGAATGGATCTTGTGACCTCCCTAGGAATGGATTTTGTGACCTCCTTGGGCATTGCTCCTTAGTGGAAAGGGTGGAACCAGCCAAGCTATCCCTTGGAGTTCTGTAATCATATGTTATGCCCTGGCTCAGTAGTTGAATGAAGCCTTGAGGCTATCAACATCAATGGATACGGGCAGTAGTTCCTTTCTATATGTAACTGTTCAATTAACTTTTTTCTCTTTGACATAGTGTCTTTTGTCCTTTAGTTCAGCCATGTCTGGGTTGAAAACCCTTGTTAGAGAGCGGTTCTCCACTTTTAAAACATGAGTACAAGAGAGATCATCTGAGTTACCATGGATGTAAGCTTACATGAGCATCTAAGTTATGTGATAATTGAATCCAATATTCTTTATGCATTGGGTGGTCCTGCTTCTAGGACATACTATATTGCCATCCAACCCTCCCAATGGTTACTAGTTTAGTGCCATATGATCAATCATACCCCAACACCATAGGACAATGCCTTTCTCAATGGCTCCCATAACCCTTTCACTTTACAGCGTAGTGCACAAGACTATTCTCTGGTCTCTCAGAGCTCCTTGCTTGGATGGCAAGCAATAGGGTTATGCTCATAGCACACCTTTCTTCCTAGTTGGATTTTCCTGACATATGTGAAGCATATGAAATGAATCAAATAGGCGATTGCCCCTCTGATCATAATGGAAGAGTAAGGGATATATTAATGCACCCTCTTGACTAGTGAGAAACCATTAACCCATGATGACCCATGTCATACAATGTTATCCTACATGTATGAGTAGAATAAAATTCCAGTTGGATCTGCTTGTGTCCATTATAACTTGGATAGATCTTATTATTTGGGTATGCTTTCTTCCTGGGCAGTACACAGTTATAACTGACACATAACTTTGATAGATCTTGACTTTTATCCTCATTTGTTTCGTGTATTCTTTGTTTTGGTAATATTTGGTTTTCTTATATTTAGGACCACTTTTCATAGCTGTTTCATGCTCTGCCTGTTAATGTATGGGTGTGTTTTAGCTCCTATCTTTATATCCTGAGATAAATATTTGCCAATATTTATCATGCAGAACTCATTCATTGGTTATGATGTTCTTAATAAACTTGCAATTCCCCAGCCTAAGCAATACTTACAGGTAAGAATTATTTATAACATCTTTTCAATTATCAGTATAATTGTTGGCTATTTTGAATATATTAGCGAGGAAGCTAGAATATTATCTGACTTACAGTAATCTAAATGGCGTGCCTCCTTTTTTTTGTATCTTAGTCCAAATATACAGAAGGCATATCTCTGGAGACAGTCTTTGTGCACCCTTCAATGGTTGGCATGTTGGATGCTTCTGCAGAGGATGCTATTGAACATGGTGGATGGTAAGGGCCAGAACACATAATCCTCCATGACAGTTTTTAACATGAGGAACTATTTAAATGTGACCGAGCCTTCAATATCTATTTTCTATATTCTTGTTGAAACTTGAAAGTGCTTCATTGATTCATTTAATCTTTGTTGTTCTTTCTTGATGGAACAGTTTTTCACATACAATATACTTTAATATTGTTTTGTTGTTACACAATTATATGCACATTTCCTGCTACAGCAATGCCAATGGTCCTTTTACCCTATCTTGACTGAAGTGAACTGTTACCAATAGAACATGCATGGGGCCTAAGCATTGGAGATAGTTGGCATTATCACACATTTTCACATCTCCTGAGGCATATTTGCATATTTGGATGCATGATCATTTTTATGGATACTTCACACATCTTATAACTTATAAGGCATGTTCTACATATTTGGGGGCATGGTATAGTGTGTGCGCACTCTCTTCATGGCATTGAGGTGGACTGTGGAAGGCCCTTCATAGAATGATGACACATGGCCTGTAAAACCCCTTACAAGGTTGAGTGCACACTTCTTTAGGAGGCGTCCACCATCCATGTAGAACTTTTGGTGCATTATTGACTTTGGAGATTATATTATTGAGGCCACTCCTCATTCCAGCCCACATGTGGCACACGTCTATGAAATCATTATTAAAGGAAGTTTTGAAGCTTTATCTCTATATAAGAGAGTCTCTTCCTTATTTGTAATCATGTTTGGATTGGGGGAGAAATCCCACTAAACTCAATGATTTATCTCTTGGTTCTTATGGATGGTTGAGGCTATAAATTTTCCTAGCCCTAGGTGATTGCTGTCCTTATGTTCTCAAATAAATAAACTGTTATTGAATTTGCATAAATTGATTTCCTTAGATCAAGGTTACTTGGGAGCGGGAGCGGGAGCGAGAAGCGAAATTTTCAAAAGCTTCCGGTTAGGAAGCGTTCCGGAAGCGTTTTTTATATAATATATATTTTTTATATATTTTGATGCATATATGTCAACAAATGCATGTAGAATGTTAAATTAGTTATGGAAAGGATAAAAACATGAAATAAACAATAATAGTTAATGGTAAATACCATATAACATCATTTCATCAATCATCAATCATTAATCATTTACTAGTGAATTCATCAACCATAGGTCCAGACTCCGGTATCCATGATTCCATAAGTTATAACATCAAGATCCAACCTTAAAGCTTCAAATTTTCAATATATATACATTTTGTCATCAACTATTAACCGTATTTCTACTATGTCGAATCTTGAGATGCTATAAAATCACCCATTGAGAATGCATCATGAAGAAACATGATGAATGTGCCAAATATAAGTGAAGTGCAGTCATCATCATGAAGATCTATCAACCCCCACATGCTGAGACATCATCACCAAGACCCCAAGGCACCATACAAAATCTAGGATCAACATTAGGCCATCCAAATTTCCATCAAGACGTAAAACCCCTACTGAAATTGTGAAAAACATGCAAAATGGGAGGTAACAAGGGGTAACAGTAAGGGTTTGGTGGTAACGCATTGTATACTCTATTCAACACTTGCAATTTGCCCATTTGAAATCTCAGCAGAATTCACCCATTTAATTACCAAATTGATCATCCTTGGCACCAATTTCTGTTGATTGAATCACTTGGTGGAACCCACAGCTCAATCCTCCAATTGCTTGATCGCTAGCATGCAGAGAATGCTTGTGCACTGTTTTACTAGGCAACTACAGCACTATTATTAATTTGTTGGCTTCCTTTTTAATCCTTAAATTACCAGCCCAATCTGTTTAAATTCTGTGTGATGGCATACCTACAGCATTTGCCCTCAAGCTGTATATAGTTGACCAACTGCTCACAGCCTGTGTGTGGCCTTTTCAAAAATCCCACAGCCATACATCATCCAACCTGCACATTTTCCTTGTACCTACAGCCATCCCCTATGATTGGTTGAAGCTAAAAGAATCCCAAACAAATGAATATATACATTTGTATCATGAATAGTGATAGCGATGAGGAGTAGCGTTTGTGTTTTTTGGAACAGTGCTTGAACACACACACACATATGTATGTATCTTTTGAATGGGAAGAGCAATGGTTGAATGAAGTTCTGTGTTTGTAGAGTTAAAAAACACGGAGTGCATTGTTGTGTTGGCATATAGAATCAGAGTGCCCTTGGATCTATACAGGAAATATCTAGAGGCCACAGTGCTGCATATGCCATATATTATGCTAGTGTAGTGTGTAACTAAGAGCTATCCACATATGCAAGCATGAATGTATATTGAATGGCAGCTGTGTTCATAATGAAGTGATGGGTTTGAATATTGTAGTTAACAAAGCGTGGTATTTGGAGAATCTTGTTTAGATGGTATGAAAGAATTGTAGCATGTATTTGTTCAGAGTTTGGCATTGATCTTGGTCTACAAGCAAACAAACCAAGCCTTCAAAACCGGACCTGGACAGAGAATGAGAAGCTTGACTCAGCTTGGCATAGAATTGCAGAGACCTTACAATTTTAATTCCACAGTGGAGATCCATGTTGGCAAGACGGATGGGCCATGACACGTCCAAGGAAGCGTCAGGAAGCGATTTAGGAAGCGTCGGGAAGCGATTTAGGAAGCGACCGAAAGCGATGGGAAGCGATCTAGGAAGCGATTAGGAAGCGAAGGGAAGTGATCAGGAAGCGACACTTCCGAACGCTTTATGATAGTGGCAGGGAGCGTTTTAAATTGAGCGGAAGCGAGCTTCCGAAATTCGCTTCCGGACGGAAGCGAAACGGAAGCGCAATTCCGCTTAGCTTCCGGCTAGCTTCGGCCGGAAGCTAGCTTCCGGAGCGGGGACGAGGGGGGGGGGGAGCGCTTCCCCGCAACCTAGCCTTAGATAGCAATGATCACACATATAGCTAGAAAATGAATAGTGGAAGCATAAACACAGTACATAGACAATTTACTCCTTCAAATCAATATTTCATTAATAGATCAAAGCTTACAAGGAAACCTTCACTAGCTTTTGAAACTAATAGTTGTACGGTGTTACAACCCATATCATCTGCAGCATGCTTGCCAAGATATACCAGAGTGAGGTGGCATTTTTCCATTGTAAAAGGCCAAGTTTGGGCTTGTTTATGTAAAAGTGGTGGTCTAGCGGGGCTCAAGACCCAGAGTCTGGTCATGGCAGGTCCTCTTGGTTTTCATTCCAAGGAAAATTGGATTAGTGGCATTGTTGACTATTGATGTTTGGGGCAGCTTCGGGCAGACATCCTCCTGGATGTAGCCATGGTGCTTGGCTCGACGTTCACTCATTGGTGTATGTGAGGCCCCTGGATGTAGCCTTTCTTGATCATGGTGCTTGGCCAAGTGGTAGAAGGCTTGGATGCTTGCAGATCTACTCCCTGGATCTGGGAAGCCTTGGTATAGTCCTTCTTGATCATGGTACTCGATCAAGTGGTATAGGACTTGGGTTTCCCATCACATGCCTACCTAGCTCTGGTATTCCTTGTCATAATAGAGTGGATTTGACTTGCCCATTCTTAGGGATTAGCTACCCCTGTTGGAATGGTCAAGTCTACTCTAGTGTGGGTGCACACACACTAGATCTCTTCTGACATGATGGACGTGCATGTGAAGCAAGCTCATGGAAATCCTTCTTGGGATATGAATACTAAGTTTCTAGATCTTGTTACGTACATAAATGATAATAAAAGAATAGTTGAGGGTATGTGCAAATAAGAGAAAATAATAAATTAAATATTAAAATGAAAAAATAAAGAAATAAAGTACCATGGGAAAATATCAAATACCATGGTTTTATGAAACCATGGAGAAGCAATGATATAATAATAAATTAAATATTAAAATGAAAAGATAAAGAAATAAAATACCATGGGCAAATACCATGGTTTTAAGAAACCATGGAGAAGCGATGATATAATAATTAATTAATTAAGCATCTAAATAAAGAGTAAAAAGGATGTGCCTTTACATTAGAAAAGTCATGATGAGACCTATTTAAAGGTCCATGTATTGTATTTTATTCATTCATTTTTTATCAATCATTCATATTTTATATATACAATATTTAAGGTGAAACATATGGTTGAATCTTTTAGTGTATAATTATTTTATGAAGAATCTGTTGCATAAAATTCTTAAGGGAAATAATTATCAGATCTAAAAGTAGTAAAATCAACACTGGCTGCCCCTTGATCGGTGGAAGTCCCCCGTCTTGTTGGGCCTTTTGTGCCCTGGGTTGGTGCTCGGTGCTTCTTGGGGTGGCCCCATTAGGACACATGGCCTAGGGGCTCCTAGCCACACTTATGTTTTGCTATGTTTGAGGTGATTGCGCGTGTAAGGGTTGTCATACCTGGTTTAGCACACCTGCTTTATGCCCACTTGGACTTTTTTCTCCAGTGTATGATCCCTCCTCTTGGTACATATGTGCTCACATCACCATGACGCCATCCTCATCTAGAGAGATTTACTTTGCTAAAGGGGAGGATGTTGAGAAATATCCTACATTGTTGGGGTTAGTTTGGGCATGACGTCTGTTGCCACTGAAAAACACACTTGAGGGGAAACACAACAGATATATTTCGAAGCTACTAGGTGTGTCCTTGGGGGCAAGTCTCGAATCAAGTGCCGTCACTTGATCCTGACTCCTTCGTTTAGGCAAACTCCTAACCGAAGCCAAGGGGGTAGACCCTACTGAAGAGTTTCATGTGTCCACCACTTGTTCATCGGAATAAGTCTCATCATCGTTCTCTTGTAGGCCATATCATATGGTCATTTCCCTACAAGTCAAATCCCGTCAGATGGTTAGCGACATTGCATAATCAAATTTAACCAATTTATATTTCAATGCAATGGAAATAGTTTACACAGGTATGTACGCATCTTAGCTAATGCTTCAACACAACAATCATAAACATGTATCCCAAACACATATGGTAACTATCTAGATATCTGCTATCTCCACTAGAACATGCCATCAAGAGTGTGCACTACTCTAAGCATGTAAGAAGGAGATATCATCTAAACTTGCTCCAACAGGTGTTCATGGAATGTTGTGCAACTCATATGCATAACAAGTACAAGTGCCTACGGTTCATCAATAAGTGAACTATATCAAATGCTCAACAAACTTCCTAATAGATCTCAATACAATTTGTTATGAAAACATATAAAACAAAATAGATCTATGTGAGCAATAAATTCAAATACTTATCCTTTATTGTTTTTGTGGGTGGGCTCCCACTGCCTCCTTGTGGAAACCATGAGAGACCTCTGTTATTCATTTTCTTTCTGGGAGACCATCGCAATCTAGATCTTCATATCATCACCTCAACATGGGGAGCACTAGAAGATGAACTTCGTATGATCATCATTCCTTGACTTCTTGTGAGGAGTGTCTTCATCAACATCACCGGTTGAGGCTTCATGCTTCCTTTTGTTTGAACTTCGACAATATCTGGCATAGTGGCCATACTTATTGCATTTGAAGCATTGAATATGAGAGAGATCATTCTTCTTCTGATCTGGTCTAGCGCTTGATCTTTCACTTCAATCATTTCTGCCATGGAATTTCTTTCCCTTACCTTTTCCTTTATTGGTATGAGTTGTAAGGGCTTGAGTCTCTTCATGTTAGAGTACCATGCAATCTGGTTCTGGGCGCAAGTCTTGTCTCTTCTTGAGTGCAATCAACCCATAATCTGTCAAACTTGGGAGACTTTGTTCGTCCACTGAGGCTCTGAATAAATGATTCCCAAGAAGGTGAGAGACCATTAAGAGTTGACATAACAAGTTCTTTTTCTTCAATTGCTTCTCCAATAGTGCTTAACTGATCTCTGAGTTCTGAGACCTTCATGAAATAGGTAGCAATTGAATCTGACCTTGACATCTTGAGATTTGAGAGTTGTTGTCTCAAGGCAAGGGCACAGTTGATATTGCTATTTTCGAACAACTTCTTCAAGTCTTTGAACATCTCCCCGACTATCTTTTTTCTGAGAAAATTGAGGAACCAAGTGGTCTCTTACTGAATCTACCAAGATCCTTCTTTCCCTAGCATCATTCTTTCTCCACTGGTTCTTTCCTGTTTCTTCTTTTGGTTCTGGAACCTTCTCATTTACAAAATTTAATAGTTCATTTTCTTCAGGAATTAGAAGAACTCTAGACTTCCAAGGGCTGAAGTTGGAAGCCCCATCCAACCTATCCTCAACATTCATCCCAATCATCTTGACTACAACTGGATCGGAAACCCTAACAGGAGCTAGGTCAATTTCGAATTTGGGATTCTTCGAAAACTTATTCTATAGTGAGATGTACCCTATCAAGGCGAGTTGAATACCCCTTCTTTTCTCTCAGGTCTATGGACATAACAACTAAAAACTGGAAACCCTAGTTTCCCGATTCCATAAGAGAATAGGTCAAAAATGAAAATTTTCAGATTTGAAATCTGCTTCCATAGATAGTTGCGCCCTACCAAGGCGAGTTGAGGAGAGGTAAAATCGAACCAAATCTGTGGACAGAAGGGTTAAAAATTGGAAACCCTAATTTTTGCAGAAACTGCAACAACTGGAGATTTAGGTCAAAATTTGAAAATTCTCAAAACTGGAATTTTCTTCCACAAAAATATGTGCCTTCCCTAGAGCGAAATTCCAATGCTCTTTTCAAGTCAAATTGAGGTGGGAATGTTTCAGAATATGAAACCCTAGTTTCCGGCAATGGCTTCTTTTGGTATTGCTCTGATACCATGTTAGTTTTTGTACAATTCTAGCAGTATAATTTAATTGCAGATAATAAAACATGATCACTAAAAGAATAACCAAGCACAGAAACAATAAACACAAAGTTTTATCCTGGGAAACCCAACAGGGAGAAAACCCAAAACCTTCGTATAGAGATAAATAGTTCAGAGATCAGAGTACATCCAAATATCACAAATAAGAGAGAGAAATATAAACTTCTCCAATAGTAGCAACCCCAAATAAGCTTTCTCTGACTGCAACAGCGAACTTCTCCTCTTCTTGAGCGAACTAGCTTGTCTTGTGTGAATGACCAAATGAGAAGTGCGACCTCTCTATTTATACACATCAAAACAATGACATTTTCCCTAACTGGGCCGACCTGTCTTTTCTTAACTGGTCCGACTTGACTGGGGCAATTCTTCCCATTGTATGGGGCAGACTGGCCATTGTTTGGGGCAGTTTACCCACTGGGCCGACTTGTCATGGAGGAATACAAACTTAGATTTATTATTTATTTCCTTTGGGTAATTCTAAGCCAAGGTTTACATTGATTCTTTCATGATCAATTACATTAATAATTTCTCCGGAAGGAGGTACAACAATAATATAATAAAGTACATTAAGAATAACTTCCGACGTTACATTATTTCCAACACCTATGTAGAAGTTTCTTTCTGAGCTACAAACATCAATAGAGGCTAGTGCTCCATTGAAGGCTTCTTATTTTTTATGTTTGGTATGATGGATGGATCTTCAAATTGTCAGTAGCTTTGAGACAGTAAATAATAGGCTCTCTATTATTTATGTGGTTGTTCTATGTTACCAGATGAACTAACAGGGCTATTCACCGATGACAAATATGAGAGAAGTGGCCACTGTCACCTTAGCCAATTCCCTAACTTCTTCGAAGAGTCGGAACCTCCAAGGGGAAGAGCCCTTATGTGACCTGCAAAGCACCTTAGCACAAGGAAAGCTATGTCTTCTTTGACAAGAATTTTAGTGACCAATGCCTTAGACAATGAATTTAAGCGAATAAAGAAGACATACTACTTAGGTTTAGTGCTTGTAGATGCAAAGATAAAGCGTATCAAATGCAAATATTTAACTCATTATATAAACAATTGAGTGTTTTTAGCCTATATGATTACTAACCATGAAATACACTTAGACTTGAAGTAACTCGTTTTGAAAGTAAAGAACTTGAAAAGAAATAAATGTGCCAAGAAAATAAGATGTTTTGCAAGTGTTCCTTTAAATTTTATTTGATTTTAGGGTCTCACTTGAACTTGGGGATTAATGTGTGTCGAGGAAGTGCAAAATTGAAAATTGAATGTCCTAAGCTAATGTGACTACCCCCAACAATTATCTTTCAATTTGAGAGAAACTGTTGGGTGCTCAACAAGCAAACACAAAGTTCCCTTCTAGCTCCACAAGTCAGTTCTGAAAATTACCGAGTGTTCAACAGGAGGACACAAAGTGCCACGAGGCTCCCAACAGCCTCTACCCCTCTAACTCCACAGATCAATCTCTTTTCATCAACTTCTAGATAATTTATTAGAGTGCCTATTATTTTAGCCAATTCAATCTTTTGCCCTCTCTTGTAACCCAAGATTGGAATAACCGACAAGGGGAGTGAATATGGGGCAAAAGCGAGGCAAGGTTTATTGCTTAACCCAAAAGAATGCTGATATTTTAAACAAATTTAGCTAGCCAACATGATTTTGCATGGATGGGAAAAGCCCTTCACATGCAAGGTGTGGGAAAAGTTTATTAACCTTAAACAAAATAAAATAACTTGAATCTTAAGAAAAAACTAGCCAGCACGATTTTGCATGGATGGGTAGAGCCACTTCACATGCAAGGTGTGGGCAACAAATTGAATTGATGCAACAATAAATAAATCAAATCCTAGCCTTTTCTCTTTTGCTTACAAGGGTGGGAGAACCCAACCTCCTTTGTAAGCAATGGATGGCAAATAAAAGTAAATTAACAATTTACCTAGCCACACTATCCTCTTCCTAGTGAAAATGTGGGGCAAATGAATGAAGAAAATGCAAGGAAAAAAAACTAAGTACACACTCTAGCCCCTCTTCATTTGCAATGCAAGGGTGGGCAAGCCCAACTTCCTTTGCATGCAAAGGATGGCTGAAAATGGAACACAAGTATATCTTTTGGAAATAAACAAGAAGTCAAGTTCAATAGACTCTCTTCAACTTGTTACAACCAAATAATTTTCAGCACTTAAGAAATGATGAAAAATGTGAGAAAGAAGAGAAATTTTGACTCTTTTCTTGCAAGGGACTTGGGATGGCTTTTTTATGATGTCCTTTGCACTTAATTGAGGCCAAATTTCGATAGAGTTCCCCCTTGTGCTGCTAAAAACCTGCACAAAACAAGAAGCTAATTAAAAGTAGAAAGTGCTCAAAATCATTTTGTGACACTATATCTGTGAGTAATAAAATCATTTACAAAATTTCTGAAAAATTTATAGAACAAATAGCTTCAAATAACTTATGGAAACATGGATTTTAACTTAATTCTAGAGTGCTAAATAAGATAAATCAATAACATAAATTTATAGAGAGAATAGGTTAGGAAAGAGTGCTCTTCTTCAAAACTTGGAGAAATGGGGTATCTGACCAAAGAATCCCATTCTCCAAACTTGGCAACTTGCAACTTGAAAGATTTTACTACACAACTAAAAAGAGGTGAGTTCCAAAAGATGTACTAAGAAATCCAGTATTCATACAAGAAATCTATGAACTTCTTAATAACAAATATGAAAACTCATGAAATCTAACAAAAATGAGTAGATCTCACCAAGGCAAAGAAATTTGTCTCTTTGGCCTCCAATCACTTGAGTAGCAATGGAACACATGAGCAAACCACCATAGACACCAAGACACACCAACTTACCTCCAAAGATTTCTATTAAAATGCCAAAAATGACTGAAAATTACAATAACTTCAAGAATGAGAGCAAATGGGAGCAAGAGAATGGAAAGAGAGCAAGAGCATGAAAGAGCACGAGAGATTGTAACCAAAATGAGGAGGAGAGGCCTCTTTTTATACGAAAAGAGAGAGGAGAGTGTTCATTTGCATGAATGACATTTGTCACTTGGAGAGAAAAGGGGGCCCATGAAGGAGGGTGCACTTCTTTGGGTTAAAAATAACAAACAATGGGAGGGAAAAAACCCCCACCCATGTTTTATATTTCATTGCTAGGCCAAGGGGAGGGAATCATGAAGGTGGGACCCACCCTTTTGGCTTATTTCAATTTTTCTCACTTCCCATGTTGAGAGAGGGTTTCCCCCTTAGGGAGGCAATTTCAAACTCTTGAAACTTTACATGGGGGCCCCCATTTTTGCCTTTGATTTCCCTCTTGGTACATAATATGACTTTAGGAAATTTAATTTCCCCCCTCCAAGTGACTTTAGACACATTACCAAAATTTGCCATTCTAATTAATAACTATTTTTCCTGATTTTTTGGACCGACTTAGAAAAATATGCCCAAAACCTTATCAAAACTTAACGGCTTGACTTGAAACTTGGTCCAAGGGTGTAGGGGGTCTCATGCCATTGATTTTCAGTACCCATACTTCTATTTATGGGCATTATGTGCCACTTATCCCTCTTTTACAATACAACAATTTATGCTGAGGGACATTTTTTAATTATCAAAAATTAAAAAATCCTAAGTAAAACTTAATGAAATTTCGCAAGACTCTGGATAATGTTTAGCATGGTAATATAGAACATTTCTAGGCCTCAATCACCCCATGGACTTGATCATTAGAATGCCTTTCACCACTTTGGAGGATTTTTTGAGTGAAAAACTCAGATAATTAAAATCACTAAAAATGAATTTTAATTATCCAAGGGAAAAAACACTCTATGAAAGGACTTCCCTAATGATAAAGTCCTAGGCAACTAAGTTTTACAAAAATTGACCCTCATGCTGACATATCATTACAAATCCACCTGCAGGGGTGCGAAAATTTCATGGAGAAGAGTTAAGAAGAGAAAGAGGAAAGACTGCCTCGCTTGAAAAACTTTCCCAGGTACATCTTCTTGTCCTATAGGTACATGGTACATGGTTGTCCACCTAGCTGGCTTGGTGGTCAACAAAGTCCATTTGAAATTTCTACTCTAGAACTTTCCCTTTGATTGATCTTGAAATCAGCCTATCAATTAGAGAGCAGCTAGGTAGTGCACTACAACTCTAGTAGTTTCTAATCTTTCCTAAGACACACTAATGCGATCTTTGGTTGATCCCATTTGCCCATTTGGTAGAACATTGGTTTGAAATCCCTTCATCATCTTTTATATTTTCCTTTACATAAAACACCTTGTTTTGCTAGGGTTACTCTTCAAATTCACCTTGTGCTTCATTACTAAACCCTAGTAATCCTATTTAGGGACTCCTCGCTTGAGCTAGAGAAGAGCTAGCCTAAAGAGTAGAAGAGGGTTAGGTGTGGTCACATTGGCCTCTCTTATTTATCCATAAGCCATCATTGATGTTAGGGATTTAATCTCAAGATGTTGGTTTGTGTGATAACAGTGTCCAAGTGTCAAGTGCTCCTCATCACAAGGCTCTTTGCTCTCCAAGACAAGCATCCAATGCTCCAATGGGCCTCCTCAACATATGTGTCCCAGGTCTACAACCAACCATAAGTAATGTGTCCTCAACCCAAGTGCCCTCAAGTCAAGCACTTATAGACTTAATGTATGCGATGTGGTCCCAGTGATCTTATGGCCAAATGCCCTTTCTCCTAGTGCATAGTGCTCATCCTCCAAGGTAGGTACACCTCCCCTAAGTCACCTGGTTTGAATTCGTGTTCGAGTTCGACGACCTTGAAGTTTGACAAAAAATTGCCATACTAAAATCCTCCAATAAAATTCATCATTAAATTCAAATATATATATATATATATATATATATATATACATATTAGAAAGTGGCAACAAGGAAGGTCTTCTATCATTTGCATGTGTCCTTGCATGATGGAAGACATAAAACAGGAAGCCAAATGAATTAATGCCTTTATCCAAAGTTTAGACATAGGAAAAGCGCATTATGTGATTTAATTATTAATTAACTTAATGGAGTTACTTTTTATAAAGTTTAAGTGGAAATAATTTAAGTGATGGCTAATCTAATCTTGGCCATTGACCTCATCGGAGGATCTCATCCATTGATGCATAGTAAGAAGTTGTGGTTTTCGCTTGGCCATTGAGTTAAAAGGAAGATCGATTTGGTGGAGAGGACACACATACACACAATTGAGATTTCTTGCTCATAGCATTCAGCCGAAGAGTGAGAAAGACAGTTTGCAGGAGAATTTTACAGAGGGTGAGACTGAAGAACTTCTATGTGGAGTTTGACAGGGCGACATGGGCAAATCGAAGGAGGCCATATAGGTTTGCAGGGAGGTCGTACAGCTTACGTAGAGGGCCGCACAAGATGACGCAGGGTCGACCGTACGAGTGATGCAGGCGACCGTACGGATGACGCAGAGGCTGTACGGGTGACGCAAGGAGGCCGTACGCTGACACAGGGGCCGTACGTTGACGCAGAGGCCGTACACGCTGACGCAGGGGGTTCATACGATCTAGCTGGGGTTTTCTCTATGAGTTTCGGTTGTACGATTTTGCCAGCTTGGGTAAAATAGATTTCTAGATTGTACTGTTCTATATCTTGCTAATAAAATATCTTGTCAGACTGTTGCACCGGTATTCCCATCTTGGCTTTTTCCGGGGGTTTCCATACCCAAAAATATTGGTGTCTCTATTGATGTGATTGCTGTTCTATTTGTCTCAGTATTTATTTTCCGCTGCAATATTTGCAAAGAAATCCATTTGTGGTTATCAGTAATAATTTGGGGTTAATAAAAAAATACTGTAACTCATGATTGGGTTTTAAGGAAATTTACATGGTATCAGAGCTCTTCTGAGCAGATCTGAGAGAAAGCAGCAATAATTGGATAGATTAGGGGCAGATCTATTCTAAGGGTTGACATATACACTTCATTATGGCCGTACAGTTGAGAGTTGAGGATAGACTCCAGGGGGTTCAGAATTTTCCTACATGGAAAGAGAGGATCACCGGGATCCTGGATGATAGTGATGCAGAGGAGCACATTGACGACCAGAAGGTTGCTCTCACAGATCCGACAGAGTTTGCAAAATGGAAGAAGGTAGATTCTAGAGCTATGTTGATTATCTTGGATGGGGTGAAGGATCACATAGTCCCTGTTGCCGCCTGTTTCCACACCTGGGAAAACGCAACAGAAGTCTTCAAGCTGCTGGTGTGGCCTTGGGGGCAAGTCAGAGTCAAGTGCTGTCACCTGAAACTCGACTCCTCCGTCTAGGCTTTCCTAGCGAAGCCAAGGGGGGTGGACCCTAAAATATGAAAATAAACTATGGTGTCTAATCTATGAAAGACAAAGCATCTAATCTAGGAGTTAGAATATTTTTTGTAAACCAAGATAATGCAGCATATATATATAAAGCAAATGTCATTCATCATCATTGTCATAAGCAAACATCCATCATTGTCATTTTAAAACATTCATCATCATTGAAATATAACAAGATAGACTAGTGCCGATAAATGGAGTCAAAAGAATGCTTGAACTGAAAAGACAATGTTGTGTGATTGTTCTTGGTTTATTTTATTTTTAATGTGGTAATGATCTTTTTATTAAAGGCTGGTGGATTCCCGATATACACAAAGGTACAGGGAATATGTCCAGAATTCAGCTGTGTGGTTTCTCACTCAGACAGGTGGGCTGGATCGGAGTCTCAAGGAGGTGTTCAAATGCTATACCAACGAGGGCAACCCTAACGGTTTCCAAGAGGTCACTATCCAGTGTTATCCCACGTCCTTTGAGAAATTTGCCCACAACAGAAGAATATTCGCTTTGTGCCGGATTTTCACGAGTAGGTTGTTTATTTGGGATGTGTTATAACCTATTATTAGTCACTGATCCCTTTCTGATGTGTGCCAGCATGTTCAGACTTCAGACTGAGCTGAAGTGGCCACAGAGCATACAGGGAAAAGCCTTGGAAATTTTAAAATTTTTTAGAACCAATATTTTACTTTTTTTTAGAGCCCCAAGAGTCTTTTCGGGCCAGTACTCGGGAAAGCCCTTATCTTGAAACCTTACTTCGGGAAAGCAAGGGGGTGTTATAAATTTGTAAAAAAAATGAAAATTGTAAAAAATGTGAAAAAAGCGAAGTCCTGAGTGAACTTGTGGCCCACCAATGGAACGGACCAACAAGGTAAATTTTAATCCTAGTTTGATTTTATTAAGTGCGGAAATAAAAGAAATAAATCTAATCTAACAATCACGCCATGAAAAATGAGACGACACAGACCACCCCTGGGGGGATGGGGTGTGGGCGCTGGTTAGCCCACTTGCTCTCGTTTAATTTTCTTTACAATGAGAGAGAAATGCCCTAGTCTCTTTAAAATGACTTGGTGGCTTACAATGTTGAAGAGAAAAGTAACCGGTTTGAAAAAATTAAGTTTTGGGTACTTCGGATGGCTTGGATCTTTGATTTTTGGCCAGCACTTTCTCTTATCTGTTCGTCTTTTGCTGCAAACCAGCAAGCAAACTTTAGTATAAGATGCCCAAAAACACTTTAAGAGTGTCTTTGGAACACCTCCTAAAAACCCAAAAAAATTCTAAGTCTAAAACTAGTTAAAAATGCAAGAAATTAACCAAGTAAGACAAGTAGTGAGGCTTGTTTACTTGGGATCTTTGCAAGCTTTATGAGCTGCAAATTCTAAGCTTTTGGACAACCAAATAAAACTTTTTAATGAGATCTAACACTACCCATTAAACTCTTTGAAATTTTAACGATTTTTTTTAACAAGTTTGAAAGGTGAAATGCTAGATAATACAAGATCTAATCTAATGGAATATAAAAGCTTTAAACAACTAGATTAGAATTCAAGGAGCAAATCTGATCTACTTAAGGATGTAAAGTCAGAATGTAAATCATAGATCTACTCTTTTCCAAAGTAACTAGTAACCAAGAAAACTTTTAATTTTATAAGTTGAGGAAGAGAGAAGAGACAGAATGGCCTTTTGAAACCAAAGACTTTGGAAGCTTGAAAGTGGGAAATCGAGGGTGAGATCCACCAAAATGTGCACAGAAGAAGAAATGGAGAGCAAACAAGCTATCTGTTATCACACAACTTGTAGTTGTCCCTAGTGGTATCCCATCCGGGATGGTAGAGGAGATGGACAACTGAAGAGGTGACCCAAGAGATGCCACGGTTCCCAATGCAAGCTGGGAGTCACGTCAACCGAGGCACTCTTCACTTTAGATCAAGATGAATCAAGACCTAGGGGGAGACCCTATAACCAATCAAAGATGATTGGACCCAAACAAAGGTTCCTAGGGATATGTAAAAGACAAGTTACAGAAACCAATGCAAGGTTAGGTGGACCTAGAAGTTTAAATGTGGTTGAAAGAGGCTTAGGGAATGACTTATGTTTCAACCAATGAATGATTTAGGCCACATGATGAGATAAGATGACAAGATCTAGTACCATGAAATACATAGGTGGGGCCCACTTCCTTGGGATATGGAAATGGCTCAAATGGGACCCATAAGGTGAAGTTAGGGGTGCAAATGGTACTAAGGGGTATGTAATGAGTAGATCTATGGATCTAAAGTGAAATTAGAGATACCCACATATGGGATCTAGGAGATGACACAACTCCCAAGGAGTGCGAATTGCCCTAGGTGGACTAGTGCCTTGATGGATGGGCTAATGGAGTCAAAAGAGATGTGGAAATGTAGATCGGGACACCTAGGATGCAAATCAAGTGGGCTATTCAAGATGTGATGGTTGGATCTTAGTAGATCTAATATTTCACTATGTGACCCAAGTGGACAACAATCCCCAAAATGAGGAATGATACCCCCAAGGCAGAACTTCACAGAGTGAGATACTATGTAGGGGTTTCAAGGTATGCTCTTTTCAAATCAAGCGGGATCACAACCACCCATGTCCTAGAAGTGGGCAAACTCAAACACCCAAGGAGTGTGACTTTGCCCAAGGAGGGCTAGATGTATGGAATAATGTGTCAAAACAAGTCCAAAGGCCACCAAAGTTTAGATCCAAGTAGTTTAGGCAAGTATGAGTGTGGATCTTGAAAATCAAGGGCATCCAATGGCTAGATCTCCATAGATCTGAGATTTAAAATGCATCACCAAATTGACCCAAGTGGGGCACAACCCTCAAAATGAGGAATGGGGCCCACAAGGCAAAAATCAACAAGGTGAAGCACTAGGGGTAGGTTATCAAGTGAGGAGAGTGTGAATCAAGTGGGATCTCACCTACCCATGTGTTAGATCTAACCCAATTAGCTTCTCCCAAGCAATGTTACAAAAACCGAACCGGTAGTCGAACCGGCCGAGCCTGTGAACCGGAACCGGACCAAAACAGGAAAAAAAACCGGATCATAAAACCGGATTACCAAAAATACATAAAATATTCAAATTTTGAAAAATTATAAATATATTCATGTGCATCCATGTGCATTCAAACCATTATACACAAAATATCAAAAGTATCTCATTTATATAGCAAATAAGAGTGCATAGAACCAAAATAGTAGTTAGCACTGAGTGCAATATATGTCTGAATCAAAATACATCATCACACTCAGAAATCGAAATATTGGAAACCTTGGAAAGACTCCAATGAATAGTGTGAGTGAAAGAGAGGGGGTGGGTGTCTTTTTATAGCTCAGGAGGAGTGTTTAGGTTAGTCTAGGTTCATCCCCCCCAACCCACTTTCCTTTAAAAAAAAAAATAAAAAAAATAGTTTTTGGCCGGCCGTACGAGCTGCTGTATGGACCGGCCGGTTTACACTTGAAAACTGGTTTTCTGCAAAAAAAATCCGGTTTTGACCGATTTGTGGACTGAACCGGCCGATTTTGGCAAAAACCGGCCAAAAACGGTTTGGTTGACCGGTTTGGACCGGAAAGGCTTGTGAACCAGTCTAACCGGCCGGTTTTGCCAAAACCGATCCAGTTTTTGTAACATTGCTCCCAAGGGGTGTGATTTGCCTCAAGAGGGCTATTTTGCCTTGAAAAGTGTGTCAAATGGAATCCAATCACCACCAAACTATAGATCTGAATTGCCGTGGATGCTATAGAGGTGGGTTTTCAATATCTTTTCAAAAGCTAGGCTAGATCCAAGTAGATCTAAGAAAAAGTGAAAAATGAGGGTTTTAATAAATTAGGGTTTTTATGATCTAGAATTTATGGATAAGCTAAGGAAAAAGAAGACCATACCTTTGGAGCATACTTGGATGAGGAGATGAATGCTAGTTGAGATGATGATTACTTTTGCCAAAGATCAAATGAAAATTTTTGAAGACCTCTTGCCAAATTGATTTTCTCCAAGCCACATGTGTGTCCCTCTAACCTGTCAAAACCAAGGAGAAAAGCATCAGTCAGTTTAACATGTTGAAGGTAGATACAAGCAAGAGAGGGATAAGCAAAAAATAGTTGGCACAAAGACAAAACCACTCCCTGTTTAACCAAAACGTCCTCCTCCAAGCTTGAAGGGCAAGCCTCCCCACCAATTCACACTTGTCAAAAACGTCCTCTTAACCTGTAAAAAAGTATGGCAACATATGCAAGATAGCTACAAGAGATCCTCCAGTGCAATGGACAAAAGCATTTACAATCAAAGCAACCAACATCCACTCCAAGATCCAAGCATGTACTCCAAAAGATGGAAATTTTATTCCAAGAGCCAAGAACCAAAATCTCTAGATGATTTTACAATGAGGGATCTCCTCCTTATATAGGATAATAAAGACCAAAACCCTACATCTCAAAACCACTTTATGAGATGAGTGGTTGAGATTAAAAGATCTCAATACATGATCAATGGCTAAGAATGAATCATAACAATATAACACATGGATCACTTAAATAATGATGATGTCATAGCTGAAAGATACTCATGGAGGGTGACATCATCCACTAGAGGGGGTAAAAGTACAAGAACCCACCTCATATGACTAGGACATGACACATGAAGCTCATGGTGGGGCTAGGAGGCATCAATCCTTACTAGCTCATCCCCATGGCACAATAAAATAATATAATATGTCCAAAATAAATACAAATGATCAAATATGTCCTCAAAATCTGTGACAGACAAGCAGTAAAAAGCCTCCTGTGGCCTCTGTGGACCCACCCAAGTGATGAAAACTGGCTGGAAGATAAGGGGGTTCACCCTGGAAGACCTCTGTGAAAACCAAGTGCCAAAACCTTGCCTCAATTGCCCAAATCGAATTCCTCAGTGACCCTTTTATCCCATTTGTGGACTGCCTCGGGAACTGTGAAAGTGATGAAACTACCTCCTAGGGCACCTGCACTGTCAAACTGAGCCTACCCAAGCTCTCCAAGAGGGGGGATAAATGGTAATAACAAGTGGCTGGACCACCCCCTCCTCATACAACACCCTAGGTGAACTAGCCTCTCATGGCCCCTGCTGCTCAGGTTGGGAAATCAACCCCAAATCTGGTCAACAAGTGAAAAACTGCATCTATCACTGTCAGAAGTGCCTGGAACTGAATGATAAGTGTCTCATTGGATCCAGAAGACCCAAATCCACTAAGAATGTGTAATCATACACCATGGGTTTTCCTGATGGGCTAGCTGTAGGGTCCACCATATATGGACAGTGCATAATCTGATGATCTGAATTAATAATAAAACCTGTTGAACCGCATCAATCATCATATGAATCATATGTCCATCATAGCATCATCGTCAAGAGTATGTGGGACCATCAGTCATCATCAATAAGTATATATAGCCCACATCATCACGGATCCCAAGAAATGACCATAGTCAAACTAGGTTTGACTAGGTCCATATACAACCAAGGATAAATCAAATCAATAGACTAAGACATGTTCCTCTAATCATACTTCACAGCTTAACTTAAAGTATAGCATTCATTCAGTGGCATTAATCATGTTAACATATTCCGTTGTTATTTATAATTACTTGCACAATAACTTAAATGACAAACTAGCCCATTGGACATGGTCTAACTGCTAGCTAAGGATGAAGGCTAGGAACAAGGTTGGGCAAAGGGGTGACTTGTCTAAACTCAACTGAAAGATACTTTGGATTGGGAGAAAGGGGAAACTACAAACTCTGTGCTGGACAAAATAACATGGGGGATGGCTGTGCCTCACAAATGAGTAAGTTGTTTAGAGAGTGCTTATTCAACTTAGGCATCATGTCTACATCAAGTTGATCCAAGTTCATTAGGATCATTCAATTTCATTTCATGGCCTTTTTGGCCTACATAACCTTTCGGATCTTAGGTGTGCTGATAAGCACAACTAATTGCAGCTTGCATCCAGGGCATGTTTACATATACATATAAGGTCAGCAATTGTTTAGATATAGCATTTAAGAATCATTGCTTTTTGGACCTTTCTTATACTTTTCGAGGAGTATTTTTAGCAGTTCATCGCTCTTGCTCTTTTTAGTTTCCATGGGCGAATCTATATAAGTTTCCATAAGTAGTACATGAGCTTTCAGTTTTAGCCAACAACATCTCAAGTGACTAGGGGTAGTTCGAGCTAGTGCCAAACATCGGGACAATCAACCAGAATGATTTAGGCCTACAATCCAACTTACCAAAGGCAAGTTTTGTCACCAACTCAAAGTCGAGACATTAAACGTACAGGGATGCGGTCCAAACACAGAGGTAGAAAAAGGGGAAGTCCTCAATACCAGAAAGTCAAGTAAGACAAGTCAAGGTTTAAAGCCAAATAAGGAAAGTCATGTATGGATGGAGTCAAGTGAAGGTGGAGCCTAAGCTAGCAGACAAATGGTGTCAAGAAAGACCATATCTATGCAAGGTAGTGAACCAATGAGTTTTGTCAAACAACCTAGATGTGCAAGTAAAAAGTCCATTTTAAATTATTATCAAGATAGTCCATTTTATACAGTTTGCCACATCATGAAATATATACCAACCTACTGTTGTGAACATGACTAAAACAACAAGATAATAATCCACAATCAATGATCATACATCCATAGGTCATACAACATCATCATAAGAATAATCATCATATACCATCTGAAACACTGTTGCAATACATCTCTAGGCACTGAACTGAAACTGTATGGGATAAAGGGTCACATCGGTTATCAAATCTGAACTCTCAAGGCTCAGCCTTGACACAAGGTCTAACATAAGTCTGAAAAATACACTGCTTTGATCATGAGTGATCACAAAGTACAAAATCATCATAGCCAAGTTCTGAATAATGTAAGCTCTGGAATGTGCAGATATCTGCTAAGCAAGAATAGTAGCCCTGCTACTATGGTGTGATAACACTATTCTCCTCTTCACACCTGTCAATCTGTAGCAAACAAAACTCACAGAAGAACCATCAAACTAGAAATGCACATGGTTAGAAATCACAATAGTATGAGCATAAACAAATGAAACATATAAACTTTGAATCTCTAACCAATATGACAAATGCAAGAACAAATTAAATCAAACAAGATTAATTGTTCCTTCCCACAAAATCGTTACCAATCCTTCAAGTAGGCTAGTTGATGGCTGGAAATTACTTGCACATAATTTGAACTTGCTACAAATTACTCCACATCAAGAGACCATGAAACCACTCACAAAAGTATCACACATATGGACCTCCAAAGTCTTTTTAGTCACAAGTGAAATAGCAAAAGCTTACAATACAATTCTGCTCACTCTCCAACTAGAGAGAAATGGAGTGGGCAGACAAGCTTAAATAGCCAAAGATGGAGAGGAATGGGTGGAATTGATGGAGTAACTCGTGGAGCAAATGGGGTTGCCCACTCCCATGTAATGCGCTGCCAAAATCAGCCCCAAATCAACTAGAAATCAACGATGTGATAGCCCATAAAATAGTTGCAAATTCCATGATTGAAGGGCCCAATTTTGGGAAATGCGCCCCCCTTTAGTGGGGAGTCATGCCCATGATTTGGGATGCCCAAATCTCTTACAAATCAGCCTAAAACACTCCTCTTTTATGGTTGAAAAATTTCTGACTCTAATTCCCCAAAACATGGAATTTATTTTTTTTGTCATTTTTTTCTTTTTTTAATGTCTCTCCATTTTTCACTTTTTTTTTTAACTTTTTAGCCATAAGTGAAAAATAAATGGGTCTAAGACTATGGAAAGTGGGTTTAAGGGTAAGGTGGATGTTCTGAGTTAGAAAATGAGCACCCCAAGGCAAAAAAGTCCCCTAGACCACACTTTTACGCCAATTACAATATTTTTAATTAAACCATTAAAAATGGCTCAATTACGGGAAAAAAAAACTTTTTTGCCGGAAATTAAAAAACAACATAGGGGGACTTAGCACATGTCCATAGGACTCAAAATTAATGTCTAGCATGTTCATATACATTGACCCATGGAATTTAATAACCCCTTAAGGCCCGTTAACCTCACCAGGCATTCCAGCTTTGGAGGAGCAGGAAAAAAACTCAAAAATTATGTTATGCAAAGTTGCAAGACATAATTAATAAGTGAAAAAACTCCTTGGAATACTCGACTTAGTCAAAAAGTCCTAGGGAACCAATTCCTTTACATAAAACACCATGCTAGTACATTTTATTACAAACCCCGCAGGGCCATGGACATGTGGTAAAAAATAAAAAAAGGGGCCCTAAAATAGGCCTGATGGTCATCATATCACTGAATACGAACATGTAAGATATTCAACTTTGCCCACTCACTTGATAGTCCAACTAAGTACAACTTAGTTTGTAACAATCCCTCACCTTTCCGAGAAGAAGACCATATTGGAAATGTGGAAGGCTTTGGAAAGCCTCTACTAGAGTAAGAACGAAAACCAGAAGATGGTGCTACAGGAGAGGCTATGTAGTATCAAGATGGCCAAGGGTGAAGGATTGATTCCTTATCTCACAAGGCTCACATAGATCAGGGATGAACTTGGAGCAATGGGCTCTAAGACTGAGGATAAGGAGCTAGTTCAGATAGCTCTCAATGGATTTTCTAAGCCATGGGACGTCTTTGTCAATGGCGCGGTGGCTAGGGAGAAGCTCCCTGATTGGAAGAGATTGTGGGATGATTTTGTGCAGGAAGAGATCCGTATGGGTCAAGGTTCAGGGTCATCCAGCAGTGCCCCACAGATCGTGGATGAAGAGGCTCTAGCCCTAGTAGGCAAGGGCAAGGGTAAGGCAAAGAAGAAGAAGGGTGGTAAGAAGAACATTAACATGTCAAAGGTCAAGTGTTTCATCTGCCACAAGCATGGACACTTTGCCTCCCAGTGCCCAGATAGGAAGAAGAAGAACAACACACAGATGGCAGGTTCTGTAGAGGTGGATGAGTTCAACAAGAGTTTTGATGAGGACTTTTGCTTGATAGCTTGCATGGCAAGCTCCATCACCAACAACATTTGGTACGTTTGATAGCGGTTTATCTTGTCATATGACAGGACATAGATCATTCTTCAAGAGCTTGTAGGAGGGTGGAGTAAATCTCCACATTGAGTTGGGAGATGATTCGCAGTATTAGGCGCAGGGAGTTGTTATTGTTTCGTTTCAGAGGGAGTCTGGAAAACCCATTAGTTTTGCTGATGTATTATATGTTCCAGGGTTGGCAAAGAACCTCATATCTGTTTCCACACTGGAGGACAAGGGTTTTCTAGTGACTTTCTGGGATAGGAAAGTGTATATCAGGCCCAAGGGGTCAGATCAGAAGTTGGATCGGATGATTGGGGTTCGGAGCGGGAAGGTGTACAGACTACACTTCGAGTCTGCAAAGGCTCTAGTCAGCAGCAGCAGCAGTCAGAGTGAGTTGTGGCATAGGAGGATGGCACACTTACATCATGGAGCACTGAGGCCTTTGAGACAGGCAGTTATTGGAGTTCCTTTCGTACAGGAGGAGAAGCATAACCACTGCAAGGGTTGTGCATTGGGGAAGAACATCAGGAGGTATTTCCCATAGAGTGAGCACAAGTCTAAGGGAACCTTGGACTTGGTGCATTCAGATGTTTACGGACCGATGAGCGTCCATTCTTTCAGTGGCTACAGTTATTGTGTCACATTCATTGATGACTATTCCAGGAAGACTTGGATCTATTTCCTGAAGGCCAAGTCAGAGGTCTTCGAAACTCCAAGGAGTTCTTGGAGTTTTGTTCATCAGAGGGGATCAAGAAGGAGCACACTGTTCCTCATACCCGCAATAGAATGGAGTGGCGGAAAGGAAGAACAAGACACTAGTTAGTGCAACCAAGTCCATGTTGTTTGATCAGGGATTACCACTATTCCTATGGGCTGAGGCATTTCAGACTGCAGTATATGTCCAGAACAAGTGTCCCCTCTCAGCTTTGGGGAAGAAGACACCTGAGGAGGTATTCAAAGGCACTAGACCAGATGTGAGTCATCTACGCATATTTGGGAGTGTTTGCTATTGTCACATTCATGTTGACACTAGGAAGATGCTGGACCCTTCTGGTGAGAAGGGGCTTCTAGTTGGTTACAGCGAGGCTTCTAAGACATACGGAGTATATATTCCGGCTCGCAAGATGATCATTGTGAGCAGGGTGTCCAGTTTGATTAGGATAGGGCCTTACAAAGATCTATGGACTTACCAGCACTAGAGCAGCCAACACAGGACTCGGGAGTCAAGTTGGAGGAGCCACAGGTACAGGTACAGACACAAGGCACTGGTTCTGGTAGTCAGAGGGAGTCAGGTGGACATGATCTTTTGATCATTGATTTGGAGGATGAGCCACAGCAGGAGGAGGATATCCAGCAGCCGCAACAGGTAGATACTAGGCCATGGCCTAAGTGGTACAGGTCCACAGTTCAGGATTCCAGGCAGGTGACTCTTCCATAGAGCTCCATGAGGCGGAGCGACCACCAGATAGACTTA
The DNA here is from genome assembly GCA_027924585.1 of Larix kaempferi. Lineage (NCBI taxonomy): Eukaryota > Viridiplantae > Streptophyta > Pinopsida > Pinales > Pinaceae > Larix > Larix kaempferi. Next base: position 529,412 of record BSBM01001272.1, read on the forward strand.
GCTATATGGCATTGATGACGGAGTTGATTGTCTCCGAGCCTTCCAGTTTCAAGGAGGCTGCACAACATGATGTGTGGCAAGAGGCTATGGTTGAGGAGTATGACTCCATCATGAAAAACCAGGTATGGGAGGTTGTGCCAAGGCCATAAGGAAAATGGGTGGTAGGATCCAGGTGGATCTACAAGGTAAAGCATGCAACAGACGGAAGCGTGGAGAAGTATAAGGCGCACTTCGTGGCAAAGGGGTATTCGTAGAAGGAAGGCATTAACTATGAGGAGACCTTCGCCCCTGTCGCCAGATACTCTTCTATTCAGACTATTCTCTCATTGGCAGCAGAGATGTGTTGGCGCGTTCATCAGATGGACGTGAAGACTGCCTTCCTCAACGGAGTTATAGAGGAAGAGGTATTTATTGAGCAGCCAGAGGGGTTCGAGGTAGAGAGCAAGGAGTCACATGTATGCAGATTGCAGAGAGCTCTTTATGGGCTCAAGCAGGCACCTTAGGCATGGTACTCGAGGATTGACAACTATCTACAGGAGATGGGATTCCAGCGGAGTGAGGCAGACTATAACCTGTACTTCTTGTCAAGCGAGGTACCTCTCATACTGGTATTATATGTGGATGATCTCTTTCTTATAAGAGATGAGAGGCTGATCGAGGACTGCAAGTCCAACCTTGTAGTAGAGTTTGAGATGAAAGACCTTGGGTTGATGCATTACTTCTTAGGTCTGGAGGTTTGGCAAAGAGATTGGTGCTTCTTCATTGGTCAGGGGAAGTATGCAGTGGAGATCTTGAGGAGATTCAGGACGGAGGACTGCAGACCCATGTCCACGCCTCTAGTTACCAACTGGAGGAAGATTGATGCATCGGGTTCAGAGGAGTTTGATCCTACATTGTATCGCCAGCTCATCGGGTCACTCATGTATTTGGTCAACACACAACCATATATTAGCTTTGCAGTTAACTCTTTGAGTTAGTTCATGGTGGACCCTTGGAGAGTACATTGGACAGCTACGAAGCATGTGCTTCGCTACCTCAGAGGTATAGTGGAGTATGGATTGGTTTATGAGCGCAGTGGGAGTATGCAGTTAGCAGGCTTCACAGATGCTGACTGGGAAGGATGTGTAGAAGACAGGAAAAGCACTTTAGGTTGTTGCTTCAACATTGGGTCAGGGGTTGTCTCTTGGTTTAGCAGGAAGCAGGAAGCAGAGATCAGTTGCATTGAGCTCGGTAGAGGTTGAGTACATGGAAGCCAGTATGGCAGCATGTGAGGTGATGTGGCTGAGAAAGTTGCTCTCAGGGTTATTCGAGCGTGAGTTGGAGACTATCGTGATTCGCTATGACAATTAGAGTGGTATTAACCTATCTGAGAATCCAGTGTTCCATGACAGGAGTAGACACAAAGAAATCCAGTATCACTTCCTGAGAGATTGTGTTCAGAGAGGAACGATTCAGTTGGAGTACATTCAGAAAGATGAGCAGGTGGTGGACATATTCACCGAGGCTCTTCGCAGGCACAAGTTTGTGAAGTTCAGATACAAGTTGGGGTTGCTACCTAATCCCTTCCTTGTTGAGAGGGAGTGTTAGAAAGTGGCAACAAGGAAGGTCTTGTATCATTTGCATGTGTCCTTGCATGATGGAAGACATAAAACAAGAAGCCAAATGAATTAATGCCTTTATCCAAAGTTTAGACTTAGGAAAAGTGCATTATGTGATTTAATTATTAATTGACTTAATGGAGTTACTTTTTATAAAGTTAAAAGTGAAAATAATTTAAGTGATGGCTAATCTAATCTTGGCCATTGATCTCATTGGAGGATCTCATCCATTGATCCATAGTGAGAAGTTAGGGTTTTCGCTTGGCCATTTAGTTAAAAGGAAGATCGATTTGGTGGAGAGGACACACATCCACACAATTGAGATTTCTTGCTCATAGCATTCAGCCGGAGAGTGAGAAAGACAGTTTGCAGGAGAATTTTATAAAGGGTGAGACTGAAGAACTTCTATCCAGAGGTTGACAGGGCGACTTGGGAAAATCGAAGGAGGCTGTACAGGTTTGCAGGGAGGTCGTACAGCTTACGTAGAGGGCCGTACAAGATGATGTAGGGTCGGCCGTACGTGTGACGTAGAGGCTGTACGGGTGACGCGGGGAGGCCGTATGTTGACGCAGGAGGTCGTACGCTGACGCAGGGGCCGTACGCTGATGCAGAGGCTGTACATGCTAACGCAGGGGGTCCGTACGATCTATCTGGGGTTTTCTCTGTGAGTTTCGGTTGTACGATTTTGCCAGGTTGGGTAAAATCGATTTCTGGATTGTACTGTTCTATATCTTGCTAATAAAATATCTTCTCACACTGTTGCAGTTTTCCCATCTTGGGTTTTTTTTTGGGTTTCCATACTCAAAAATATTGGTGTCTCTATTGATGTGATTGCTGTTCTATTTCTCTCAGTATTTATTTTCCGCTGCAATATTTGTGAAGAAATCCATTTGTGGTTATCAGTAATAATTTGGGGTTAATAAAAAAAATATACTGTAACTCAAGATTGGGTTTTAAGGAAATTTACAATATATACGTAACGTAATTAAAATTATTATTAACGTAACATAATTAAAATTATTATTAAATTATATTTTCTCACTTTTTTAAATAAAAGAAAAAACATATTACATATTACATTTAATAAATATAATATATATATATAAATATATTAATGATAACTAAACTATATAATTCTTGGGCAAAACTTAACTTTATATTTTATAACATTAATATAAAATTAAAAAGGCGGATTACTATTACTACAAGTCTACAACGCATAAAATTAAAAGGGGGAAGGAATGAGGAAGGAAATATTTTAACATCCGTGAGGCTAAAAATAGCCTATGGGACAGACCATATCACATGCCGTTTTCTGCAACTCAATCCTTTGCCTGTTCAACCTGATGATGAGCGCCCCCAATTTTTTCACGGTCCCCCCGTTGAATAAATTATCCCAAGATTTATCTGCCAAGACACTTGCATACCTGTCCCTACTGTCCTTAAAGGCTTCACACTCCAAAATGAAATGTTTTTTTGTCTCCACTTTACCAGAGGTGCAGAAAATACACACTCTTTCTTCCCAAGCTTCTTTTGGCCTTTTCCAGTGCCCGGTCTCGCAACGGAGTTGATGGGAATTAGTTCTTAATTGAGCAATTAGAATTTTGGCTTTCCAAGGTATATTGGCCCCTATGTATGCCTTTTGATGCTGACTGTATGTAGGGTTAAACTCTTCAATATAGTACTTTTTCTTTCTCCCTAACTCTTTATCCCAAGTTCGTTTGTGGAACTTATTGATAACAAAAGCCTTTATCTCTTTATTATTCGTGGGGCACATGTTCAAGCATATATCCCATTTGCTAAGCCATTTAATATTTTGCCGCATCCAAGTCTTCTTTCTTTTGCACAATATATCTTTGAGGACGGCCTTGGGCCATCTACCTTCTTCCATTTGCTCAACTCTTTTTAGATATCTTATTAGCCGCACCATAGCAATTGCTTCAATAGAAGCAACCCCCATTTCACTTAGCATGATCTCATATGGTACTGAACTCTTAATTTTGAACTTGATTGTAATCATGTGTTTTGAGTCTTCTCTATTTGCCTCCACTGTAAGTCCGAGGTACTGCTGGCCCATACTTCACAACCATAGAGAACAACCGGGATCACTAAAATCCCAAAAAGGGTTTGCATAGTTTTCCAATCCCATAGCTTTGCCTCTCTGCATCTATTTTGGAGAGCATAAAATGCTTTCCAACCTCCCATAGTTCTTTTTTTTCTGCAACTTTCCCAACTCAGATTTTTATTGAAGTCGATTCCGAGGTACTTGTAATCTGCCACTTCTTCAAGAGTGTTGTTTTCGAAATAGAACTTATGTTGTTTATGTTTCCTTTTGCTAGAGAAAACTACCACTTTTGTCTTGCTAGTATTTACTTGCATCCCCACTGATCTACAAAAGTGCTCAAGGGAAATCAATTGCTCTTGCAAACCAAGAGCAGACTTAGTGATAAGAATAAGGTCATCTGCATACAAAAGAAGCCTTATCACGAACTCACCCAGGAGGGTGCCATCCCCATCCTCTAAGTTTAACCATTCTTCAAGTTTGTCAATATACAAGCCAAAAAGGGTAGGAGATAATGGGTAGCCTTGCTTGACTCCGATATCACTTCTGAAGCTTTTAGAGATACCATATGATGTTCTGATTTTGACTTTGACCTCCTCATATAGCCTAGGACAGCTGCTCTAAGATGTATAGGAACCCCAAGTTCCTCCATTTTGTGCCAAAGCTTATCTCTAGGAACCGTGTCAAAAGCTTTTTTGAAATCGACAAAGCAACAAAAGGCTTCCTCTTTATTCTCCCACACTTTTTCAATGATGTGCCTTAAAGTTATACCATGATCCACCGTGGAATGTTTAGGTCTAAAACCTGCTTATCCTTTAGCATGCTTGCCCCTTTCTTCCGCCCACTTGCTAATTCTATTTTCAAGCATACTTCCAAATAGTTTTGCAAACAAGGGGTTTATCATTATGGTCCTATAGTTGAAGGGATCGTTGACATCTCCACTCTTGAAAAGAGGTATTGCGAGGCTAGTTGTCCAATCTGTAGGGAATCCTTGCTGAATGATGTTGTTGAAGATTTCTGTAATGTGAGGTGCAAGAATTTTTGAACCACACTTTAAAAATTCTGCTTGAAATTCTACTAAATCTTTGGCTTTTCCAGCACCCAACTTTTTAATTCCCACCTCAATTTCTTCCACAGTGAAAATCTTTGTAATGGTGGAGGTGTTGATTAATGGGGGGGGGGGGGTTAGCCTTAGGATCCCGCTCATAAAGTTGCCTTGCGTAATCAAGCCACTGGTCTGCTGTAATATTATTTTCGGTTTGCTTCTTGCTCGCTTGAAGTTCTTTCCAGAAGAGTTTGGGGTTATTTTTCCCAAGGAAGATTAGTTCCTCCCTCCTTGAGACCATGAAATCCACTTTTTTCTTTCTTAAAATTTGCTTATAAACATTTAATTCCTTTTCTTTCTGGTTTGACAAATAAGACAAATAAGAGGTTGTCCATTCTTCTATATGCAAGCACACCAGACCCACCATTCGAAGGACGACTGGGACTGAGATTTGAGTCATTTTTCGACCCTGCGAGGGTGGTGATTATGAAGGATAAAGGCGTTTTATCAGTTTTATGCGAGGAGTAACATTCGAGGGCATCTTCGTAAACCCTACAGGCACTCCATGGAGGACTTCTTGTTAAAGTTAATGTAGCTGCGAGAGCCATTCTCTGGGAGGATGGCACCCTAGTCAGTTAACTAGGGTTCCTGGTCAGTTAACTAGGCACTGTACGTCCCTAGCAGGTATCTAGGGTCCCCAACAGTCTACTGGGGTTCTTTGTCTAGGACCAAGCAGGTCGTAGCCATGGCAAAGTCCCTAGCTTGTGGCTAGGTCCCCTATCTGTCTCTAGGGCATTCTGGTCAGAGACCAGACAGTTTCTTGGTTGTGAGGACCAAGCAGATCCTGTAGGCAGAGACAGAGACATCCTGGTTTGGGACCAGGTAGACTCTTGGTCAGGGACCAAGCAGGTCCTGCAAGTGTATACCTGGTCAATTAACTAGGTGGATCTTGGTTAGTTAACCAAGATGATGATGTGTGATGTCCTCCTCTCCTAGGTCTTCAAGATGGTTGATCTAGGTTGTTTTCTTAGGGGACTGGCCACCCCTTGATGGAGTCACTAGCTTTGGACCTTAGGAGCAGTTAGGAGGACTAGAGGATCACATCATCTCGTGTGAACCTTCCTTATATGGAGATGATGAGCTTCCAGTTATTGTACGGAACACTCGTGGACCACATACTTTGAGAAAGAGAGATAAAAGGTTGTTTTCCCCTCCGTGTGGTTAGCCCTTTTGTTGACTTGGGGTTAGAAGGGTTGTCTTCCCACCTTGTTCTTACACCTTTTCTCTTGTGGTTAGAAGGGTTGTTTGCCCACCTTGTTGTGACACCTCTTGTTGACTTATAACTAGCCTTGTGTTGACCCCTCTTAGTTGATCCTATGTGCTAGCGCCCCCTCTTAGGTGTGTCTCTCTACCCTTTGTTTACCCTCTCCTAAGACGTCTTTATAATAAACTAGATTTTATGTGTGGGGAACCTTCCTAAAATATAGGACGTTTTGATCTTGTTTGAGTAACCCTAAAGTCAATAAAGAAATAGAAGGAAGATCCTTCCAGAAGTCATTAAAGGTTATAAATATAAAATCAAGACGTCATTGTGAAGTATCTTGAAGATGAAATCTGAGATCTGATTGCTTGTGATTGTTCAAGGGTTTTGTTGCTGCTGGTTGAAAGTGACTTCAAGGGTTTCAAAGTTTGTCTAGGGCTGCCGTCTCCTTGTCAAGGGTTGTTATCTCTTTGTCTAGGGTTTCCGTCCATTGCTTGATGGCTGTCACAACCAGCTGAAGTCTGTTTGAAGGTGCCGTTGTGTTGTCTGAGCCTGCCAAGGACTGGTTGAGGGCGCCACTGCCTTGTCTGAGGGTGCCGAGTTCTGGTTAAGGTTGCTGCTGCCTGTTTGAAGGCTGCCGCTACCTATTGAGGCCTATTTACTCCTGTTGGAGGCTGCCGTTACCCTGTTGAGGTCTGTTTAGGCCTGCTTGAGGCTGTTGTTGTCACTTGTGAGGGTGCCACTGACTGATAGAGTCTGTGTGAGGGTGCCGCTGCCATTTGTGAGGGTGCCACTGCTTTTGTGAGAGTGCCCCTGCTAGTTGTGAGGTGTTTGTCCATTGCCGTGAGGATTTGAAGGTTGCTGTTGTTGCTTAGGTCTGCTGTGAGGTGTCCATACACTGTTGTTGTTAAAAATCAGGCTTTTAAAAGCCAATGAACCACCCAACAAAACGCAGATTTCAGACTTATATAGTCACTAGTTAAATGAAATTTACAGTCACTTAAAAAATGAACAGCAAGCTGAAACACTTATGCTGAGATAGTTAAACAGCGGAAAAACAAATAGAACAACAATCTGAAATTGTAATGCACAGTGAGATTCGGTCAAAACAGACCCTGGAAAAACCCCCCCTGGGGAAACCCAGTCCAAGAGAAAATTTCATTAAGCATTTCCAGGCATAAAAACTGAGTTACAGCAGCATTTAATGCAGAATTTAATAACTGAACAGCACATCGAAATCTGTGCCCAGCAGTATCTTGAAATCCGTCCCACGCAGCACCTCGAAATCTGTGCCGCCGTACGACTGTACGGACTGTATGGACGTATGGACTGTGCAGATTCTTTTTTCTCAAACTGTGTGCAGTCCCTCGAAATCTGTGCCCAGCAACCTTCTCGAAAAACGTGCCAGAAATGAAGTTGCAGCAGAGCTGCCCTGGGATTTGAGCCACCTCCGGAAAAATTCCTCTCTTAGGAATTCGAGCCACTAGAGAAATGCTCACTCTTAAACTACTCAGAAAGGCCAAATGCTTAATCTCTTGGAAAAAACTCTCTTGAAAACTGTGTCTTTGCACATTGCCCTAGGCTTGCTCTTATAACATGAAAGTGACTTTTCACCTTCCCAATCCCTAAATCCAACGGTCAAGATCTAATCTTGATTTGACAAGATCAAGGGATGAAAGTCATTCCCTCCAAAATAATTCACTTATAATTTTTTAATAAAGTATTTTCACTTTATGAAATATGTGCACTTTTACTTCATAAAGTCACTTTATAAAAAATCACTTTATAATGGACTTGGAACATTACATAAAACTCACTTTATTACAACTTAGAAAAAGTCAAGTGCCTAGGTAATGTAAATGCAAGGTCACTTCCGCATACAAGACAAAATTATGCGAAGTGCCTTCCAAGCTAAAAAACTAACAGTTGTGAGGGTTTTGTGACTGCCACTTACTGTTGGGTACCTGTTGACTGTCTTGGTTAAAGTCTTGGGGTTTATCTTGGATTTACTGTACCCTCAGTTAGCTGCTACTGTTACTGGCCAATACTATTCTTCTGTACTTTATCTCTCTCTCTCTCTCTTAGGTATGTGCTCACCCTCAGGTAAGGGTCAGTTACTTGTTCCATTTGTTGACTTGCCTTTGAGAGGCAAGATTTGATCTGAAAGTAAATTCGGAGTATAAGGAAGGTCCAACAACTCATCAAGTAAGTAATCAGACCTGCTTCTTTATTTTATTGCTGCTATCTTTCAGTCTATTTTAATGGTTGTTGATTAGTTTATTTTATTACTGCTGTTACTCTACTGATTATGATTTTCTGTAGTACTTTTACTGTGTATCTGCAATTGTTAAATTTTGTTTCAAACCCTAACTTTAACACAATGATCCTTAATTATTGTTAAAGTTGAAAGAGATGAAAATTATATCTTAAAATTTAACACTTCTCATGCATCGATACAGCCATCGTGAGCCAAAATCTCAAGTGACGTCTCGAGATGAACCTTTCTGGAGCTAAATGAATATGAACAACAAATTAATTGGCCGGACCTAAATGAATTTGTTCGGCTGCTAATTAAATGCGTCGAATTTCGAATTTAATCCTTTAAAATCGGCGAATTCGGTGACTTAGCACCTCCCATGCAAACAACTATCTTCCCAATATACATGCCATGTAGAAGATACCAATGCCACATAAGGTAACCACATCCTTAAGAAGTGCACCAATTCTAGAATCAAGTGCAAGGTGAAGCAAACACCTATAGAAAGCTCTCCTAATGTCATCAACCAAAAGGTCTAAGATACAACTAAGGGGCTAGGGTTTCACGGTACTTTCACCATGCACCTCACATCACGTGAAATCAGCCCTGCCATGTTGTTAACACTTTTAGAGCAGCGTGAAAGCTAAAAATAGGTATTGATGAAATTTCAGGCAGTAAAAGATTCCTTACAACAGTCAAACGATGGGATTATTGAATAATTTCTTATGAAAAGGTGATTGTTGCATACTTACATACGTGGAGGTTGGATGTTGTAGTATTCATTTCAATGTATGTAAAAATGACTTCTTCAAGGACATGCCCTATAAAATATTATGTTTGCATTATGAAAATAGAATGATGAGTACAAATTTTGTCTGAAGTGAGTATGCTCCTCCTCAACATATGTGTCCTAGCCTCTAGGTCCACAACCAACCCTAAGTAACATGCCATCAACCCTAGTCTCCTCAAGTAAGTGCTCACTGTCTTAAGGTATGCCACGTGGTCCCAATGATATTAGGGTCAGGTGCCCTTCCTCCTAGTGCCTAGTGCTCATCCTTCAAGGTAGGTACACCTCCCATGGAAGCAACCATCTTCCCACTACACATGCCATGCAGAAGATACCAATGCCGCATAAGATAACCACCTCTTCAAGAAGTGCACCACTGCTAGAACCAAGTCCAAGGTGAAGCAACCACCTATAGAAGGCTCTCCTAAGGTCATCAACCAAAAGGTTTAAGATACAACTAAGGGGCTAGGGTCTCACGACTCTCACTGATGAAATTTCAGGCAATAAGAGTTTCCTTATAGCAGTCTAATAACATGTGATTATTCAATAATTTCTTATGTAAACACGATTGTTGGATATTTACACATCTGGAAGTTGCAGTAACCATTTCAATATATGTAGAGATCTCAGTCACCAGATTCAGTGATTTTGAAAGTTAAAATTTGAAATTTGGCGAATTTCATGGAGCGTCGAATTTAATCGTTGAAGCTTACCGAATTCGTGTTTAAAAAATCCAAAAACCCTGGCTTATCTCTTGAGGATTTTAGGAGAATGTCACCTGCGTTCTGCTTTGTTGACTAACTGAAGACTACCATCCGTGTTCCGCTTTGTTGACTAACTGAAGACTACCGTCTGCGTTTTCGTTCTGTTGCTAATTGAAGTCTGGACTCTGAAGGTTGAAGCCATTGCCAGTGCCATTGCCGGACACTGCCTCTACTCTGCGAGTGGGAGTCTTCCTAGTCACCTCACACCTGTTGCTACTCTACTCGAACTTAGTGCCGAATTTAATACCGAATTTTATCACCAAAATTTTCATTGCTGAATTTTTGTCAAACTTCAAGGTCGCCGAACTCAAACACGAATTCAAACCAGGTGACTTAGGTAAAAATGACTTCTTCAAGGACATGCACCATAAAATATTATGCTTGCATTATGAAAATAAAATGAGTAACAATTCTTTCATAAGTGAATTATAGTAATTATCTCCTTAATAAAGGAATGTTCGTGGTTGAGTGAGTTTGCTTTCTTCTGATTTACTGGTTCCGTAGTATTTTCTTACTCTAGTGGCATGTACTCTGAAAACATTTCATTGCGTGGCTGGGACTAGTTATATTTGCAATTATATCTGCAATTAGTTGGCCACTTTTATGAGTTCCTGTTGAGGAGTGGATGATTTTACTATCTTCTAGAAATCTTTAATTTTTGATGTCTTGTAAGTTGTAACTGTAAATGATGTAAATTTCAATCATATGATATGATGAGTCTGTAATATATATTTCACTTTCCAACTCTCTTCTGTTAATACTTATGCCAGGCTTGATTGCCTTTCCATTTTGCCTACATCTATCGGAACTCAGGATGCTGCTAAGTTGTTGACACTTTGTCCTTCTGTACAAAAAGCTATAAAGGTAATTATTGACACCAAGTACTGTTATCTATGCTTTATTTTATTTTAGCTTCAGCACTTTCTAGGAGCTGCATTTGCACTCCCACATTGTACTCATACTGGATGTATCATGATATCATCTAGTCCCGTTGACCTACTTTTGTGGTCATTCGCTGGACATTATTAAAATTATCTTATCTTATGTTATATTACTCAAAACTTTTTTGGAATTTTCTTTCAAGATCATGGTATTTGTGAACTGGTTTTTGTGCAGAGTACAACGACAACTGTTCTGGCAGATACATGTGTAGTGAGCAATGATTTCATGAAGGTGGGTAATGTATTTTGTATAGCTTGATTAGTCATCATATTTTTTATACAGAAATAATCATATATTTTTACATGGATATAAATCCTACCATTAAATGAAATAGAAGCACTAAAGTATCCCCAGCTAAACTAATAAGGAAGCACTTAATAAATATAATTAAAAATTTAAATGGCATTCAACTATACTTCGATGACTCTTAATAAACAGAAAAATGATATATTTTTAATATTAAGGATCACTAAAATCCACAGTGGATTCAATATAGCTATGCGATTCAAAAAAAGAGTGGTTTGGCTTTGGGAATGTAGTAAACAGTTCTTGTTTATTGGGATTGAGACAAATATTTCTGATTTCTGCCAATATATATAAGAATATTTGAATAATGTTTGATTGATAAGATGATCTACAATGAGCCTTGTAATGATATACTTATACACATTGACTGGTGATGAGGTGAAGATGTATGTGCCTTTTGACCTTTCATTAGCCTAATTATTATTATTATTATTATGTTTATAACATAGTAATGATAAGAAAAACTCACCAAATCCTCATCTTTATGATGAGTGGAACAGGAGGCCAGGTCTTCAAAATGAATGTTTTCAAGGGCTTCTTCTTTCACATGGTCTTTTTCAAGGGATTAACAAGATGTTTCTTCATCATGCATGGGTTCTTTTTTATGTGCTTTTTTTTCGAGGATAAGCACATGCTCATGAAATGCATCATGCAATTCATTCGTAAGTTCTTCTTGCCCTCAAATGACACACTTCTCTTTAGCAAAATCAACCAAGTATAGCAATGATTCTTCTTGAGCCTTGATCTCACTTGAGAGAGTCTTTGAAGGGTTCTTCTCATATTCTTGCATCGTACCTTTCATCCTAATTTTCTTTTCTTTTCAAATTTGAACCCATAGAGAGGCATCATGCACTCCTTCCCATTGATCATCTATATCCATCCACGATTCTTAAAAAAATGAGGAAGCACAAAGTGAAGATATCTTCTTGGGAGGAAGATTGTAATACCATTCCCTTGCATACTCCCTTACCAAAAAAGCAAACATCTTCATAATTTCATCTTCATGAACCAAATTATGCTTTACAATAAAATCAATGAAATCTGTAACAAAGAGTGGAGGTTCATAACCATGCTTTCCATATAATCTAGGAGCATACTTTTTCCATAAATCATATTGGCATTCACGTGGAAATCCCAGAATGCATGAGAAGTCTAAAGGACCGTGATCTTTAGTTTCAGTGTCATGCTCTTGCTTGCTCTGCAAGTAATGTCTGAAATGCTTCAGAATAGATCTCTGATTTTGCTTGGGAATCAAGTAACCTCAAATAAATGCTGATATGCTTGAAAGAAAGAGATGAAAAAGTATAAATTTCTGAACATGTCTATTATGGAAGCAATTATCAAACAGAACCTTCCATGGGAGATGTGCCTGAGATGTGAAAAAAGTCCTTTCTTCAAACAGATACACGCTTGAACTCCTCTGATTTTTTGATTGCAGGTTTCATGAGTTAACAAGGTGTATCCTAGAGTTGAAATCAAGAAGTTACAAGGAGACCTTATTGTCATCCTACTCACTAACTGTTACAATGAGAAATCGGGTTACCAGCATCGACAACACCCTGAACAAGAACAACATGCTGTTTACTTTCCTAAGAATCAGAATTTCAGTTTGACCTGCGGTCAAAAGCGAAGACATTCCTGGAGCAATGATCAAAGAAGGTCATTCAAGAGTCTTATCAACAGAGCGTTCTAGACAAAAACTAATATAGCATGGATTGATCCTTGTGCAATGGGGCAGTATTGTTTAAAGCTTAGAAGATCTTTTTGTCTCATTTCTTCCACTGCGTCGAGAACAAAGCATCTCAACAAGTGACATCCAATGAATATAAATTACATTACATTGATTAATTATATTAATTATTGCAAGGTTGTGTCTATTAGTGTAGATGTGTCTCTTAGGCAGTATATAAGGAGTCTTCTTGACGATCACAAAGCAATCATTTTATTATACATATTACATTTATTAATACATACTTCTATCCTACTGGATATATGGGATTATGCCTTGTATTTGTGATGCCTCTGTGTAACTGATTGGTCTGTTACATAATACATCCCTTTTTTAATTTTTATCAGCTTTGGCTACCCTCTTGTAATTTGCACAAAAGGAGAACTCAATCTCCAAGTTCATATTCTATTCTGAATCAATTTCTTTGAAGTACTTTGTTCATGGATTTGTTGACAAGGTATTTTATCATCTCTGGTTGCAAATCAAGGGGGATATTAATTATTATGCAACAAAAGGTGTAAGATTTATTGCACTCAAAAGGCAGCAGTATTGATTTGGTGTCATTGTCAATTTATGGAGTTATAGTATTAAGAATTCTAGCTTTCATCTTCATCTAACCTCAGTCTTGTGATTATCAGTGGTTTGCTTGTGGGATTGCTTTTTTTTCAGATTATGATGTCCGAACAGAGAGATGTTTTTGTCTTGGTAAACTTTGTTCTTCTCAAGTAGATGCTTCTGGCAATTCTTTCTTATTGCCTTCTACTTGTGATCAGGCTTTGTTTTCACTGTTGGAGAAAGACACTGAAAATTTTATTAGGGAGAAGATAGCTTCCAGTCAAAAGATACAAAAATCTCAGCCTTCAAACTTTGAAAGTAATGATGCAGCAATTGAACAATGTCAAATAGCAGAAGTTGATCCTGATGAGGGTCACTTTACTGTCGTTAATGGAAAGGGTGCAACAGAGAAGGGGGCAAAGAAAAAAAAAGGAAAGGATGTAAGCCTATCAAAGGCGACTTTAGTGGAGAATGTTGATGATAATCAAACAAGCAAAGGAGGCAAGAATAAGAAAAAGCAGGGCAAGACAAAGGGAGGCAGCACATTACCAGCAAGAGGTGCAAAGTCTGGTCAGCATAAAGGATCGGGTAAAGTTGGAAATGATGACTTTGATTTGCCATCTGAAGAATGGATGATGGAGAGGCTTTTGAAGTGGCAGCCAGATCTTGAAGGTGCAGGAGCAGGTATTGGAGTTAAGAAAAAGATAATTTTGTTTGGTTTTCATGTCTCTCGATGCATACACCTAAACAATACGGCCTTTAAATTTTGCCTTCCTGAAAATTTGTCATTATTGCGCAGGTGAAGATGGAAATGGGCTGGCAAGATCATTGGTGACATATTTGAGGCCTATGTTGGTTGATTCCTGGAAAGCCAAAAGAAATGCAATAATGGCAGCAAATGCCGAGAAGAGACGACATGTCTTAGATAAATTGCAGCAACATTTAGATGAGGTTAGTCTATTTAATTTGGTATTTCAGAACGTATTTATTATTAGAGCATTGATAGCATAATTAATAGAATACTGTAGAAGTGTGGATGTAAACAAGATGGTGTGTGGAATTGACCATTTAGTTTCCTTTATTATTGTGCTCTTCCCTGCTACTTATCTCTCGATTTGTAGCATGCCAGTGTTTTACACAGTTCTCTAAATAATTGTATCATGTTTCAACATGGTGTACTGCATATTAGTGTGATTTTATATATTTGCCTTTCTGCCTGTTTCATAATTCACATTTCAATTGAGTAATTTAGTTATACATAGGACATATGATGATATCGGACACCCAATTTGGTGGCTAAAGTGCCCTAGACATTGATCATGGTTGGATTGATGTCTAGTTAATTTATCTGCATATGCAACATAGGCCCCATTGACACAAACATACTGCACCTGAGGACAAGAAATCAGGATATCCATTGCGTGTTGTAAGTTATTTCACTGCTTTTTCTACATGAGAATTGGATTGTCATAATCATGTCTGCTATTGCTTTTCCCCAGGCTTATTTGAATTTTCAACTATTCGAAAAGGCATTGGAATTGTTTGAAGATGACCCTTCAACTTCAGTAAGTCCATCCTAAAGTTCCTAGTTTTTATTTCATGAAACTTGTTTACGATAATTATGTATAAGCTTTTATGCTGCAACTTTACCAGGTTATTCTACATAGGCATTTGCTTCGAACTACAGCTACAGAAATAACGGACATGATTCTGTTAACTCTGGTGAGTTTCCTGGTTTGCAAGTTGAACAATAAATTCATTTTTAGCAAGTTAAGAATAACCTATGACAGATCATTTCAAGTTAAATTGGCAGTCATTTATGTTTATTTCTATTTTGTAAAGAACAACTAATCAAACACATACAACTTTATTGTATAAATATCAGCATTGCTATTATTGGATTTGGTTGGCACTTGGCACTTTTGTTGTATCAGGACAGTACTTAGTTTGCGCATTTTGATGCTATAGATGGTTGTAAACAGTTATAGATATGCCTGTTGTCAAGGCAGTTTCTCCCATTACAAGGCCATGGACATTCTCCTCCTGTATGCAAGTTGTATAACCTTCATTGTGATTGGCCTTCGAGCATTGGATGTCATTGGTATTCTAATGAGTGCATATACATGTTATTATGATTAGAATTATATCTGGATATTGTTATTATCTCTTTTATGCACACATGCCAATTGATTACATTGTCTAAATTTTCATTCCTCTGATTGTAGTGTTCATCTAGGTCCAATAATTCAAGAATGGCACTGAATGCTTAGCGCATTCAATACTTAAAGTATGGTACTGAACATTTAGTGCATCCAATAAAATTATATGTCCCTTTGCTTGTTACAGTGTTTCTTCCTGGTAGCTAGTACCTGTACAATACTGTAATGGACATAATATAAATAAATAAACATCAATTAATAAATAATAATAATATTATAATAATAAAACAATAAATAAATAATTAGTGAAGTGTCACATAATACATTCCAATGGTGGGACATGACCTATCAACCATGGTGACCAGTCAGTGCCTATATAAATATACTGTCCAATGGCATTGTAATCAATTTGTTCAATAATCTTTCTTTTTCAATTTTATTTATTACTTGTCCTATATGGATTTGAACCTTTGTCCTTTTTGCATTGGATATTCAGTAAATGGACTTTGTTAATTTCATTGGGTATCAGAGCTGCGTTCTGATCCTGCCCTTGGCCACACTTTTTACCAGACCTTTGGCAAATTTTTTTGTTGCCCTTAGCAATACAACTGCCGGCTTTTTGCCACAAATTTTCAGAGTTTTCTCTTATTCCTAGGTGTTTGAGCAAAACTATCGGCCCTTGGCCATCCATAATTCAGAATTTCTACTGAAGAAAGAATTACTCTGCTGTGAAGAAAATGTGAAGGAAGATAGATCAGATTAAAAAAATAATAATAAAATAAATACAAATAAAAAATAAAGAAAGAAAATCTAAAGGAATATAGAATCAGATGTCCAATATCTCAATAGCATTGCCTAGGCCTATCATTGCAGCGGCAGATTTGCACCTGAAATCAGCAGTTTACAACTGAACATTGGAGATTATACCTTCATATCAGAATTCATTGTTAGTTCCTTGTTGAGCTTGTTACACCTCATTTTGTGTGGGTGTCCACTTGTGATATTCATCACGATTTCAGTGGAGTGACATGTTGATGATGGATATTGCTGGTCACTTTTTGCTTGGTTGTGATGCTTCTATCATGGATTGATGGCTTCCTAGGTTCATATCTTGATGATCTTCATGGTGGTATTGAGTGCTTGCTTGGCATGGCTCACGTTTTGTCTTGGTTTTTATGCCGTTTCTAGGGTGAACTTTGCAAAACAAGGCCTTGTCTTCAAACCCTTGGTTTTCCAACACCCTAGCTCAGATGGTGGCTTGTGATATATGGAAGGAAAGCTCTTTTTGAGACCTTTCTAGTGGCATAGAATGCTCCTCATTTCTCAAGGCATTGGAGAAATTGGACATTCTTTTTGGGCATCATATTCTGATTTATGGACCATTTTCAGCAGTTTTGGTAGCCTGTCTTGAGAAAGGCCGTTCTCTCAGACCATAGCTCTGTTGGAGGTGTATGCTATATGGATGGAAATCTTGTTTCATGAGCTTTCAAATGGTATAGAATACGCCCCCAGTTCCCAAGGGTGTTGGTGCTATTGAAGCTTCTTTTTGGACATTCAATTCTGGTTTTTGGGGCATGGTACTACATATTTTTATGCATAATGGTGATCATGAGGAATATTTTTGAGTTGACAGATCATCTTCCATGAGCACCCTTTCTTGGCACACATGTGGAGGCGTGGTTATATTATTATATTGATGAGTTGGCACGGTAGCACACATGTTGATGCACTTTGGTCATCTTTACTACATTTGGGGGTTTTATTGCACAAATATTCATGCACTTTGCTACTTGGAGGATATCTTAGTGTTATGAACCAATATCCCTAGGGTGATATCACTTAGCTACTTGTTGACCTATTTTGGGAGGGGTCGTTCTCTCTTGGAGGTTGTCTACTTGGATTTTGATGCATCATTCATGGGGCCATCCCATTTGGAGGGTTGTTTACATGCACATATATGCCATTTTTGATGCGATGTCTAGGGTCTACTGGATTAGGGAGCATTTATCTTTTGATAGAGTGCCCAAAATTATGCCATCTCAATGTCATTATATGTAGAGTGGTCCTAGAATTTCCGAAAAGTGGTTATAATATAAAAGCCAATAAATATTGAGGAAGTTAGTAATTCACCCGATGACCCATCAACACTGGCTCAACTGGATCCACTCCCAATACATAGGTAAATATGTGTCCACTCTTGAACAACACTACAACCTTGCATCCTCCAAGGTTGGAACTAAGAGTTTGTTTTCTTTCATCCCTGGTACATAGAGTACTTCTAACACTTCCAGAAGTTCTCCAAACTCGAGCTGGAACCTAACTTGTCCCACCCCTTTCACTGCATGAATTGTGCCCTCTCCACTCTTTACGAGACGATTTGGACCTGTCTCTATACTGCCAGGGAATACATCCTGTATTCCTGTCATGTGGCTAGAATACCCACTGTCAACTATCCACTTCCCAGCATCTCCAAGTCCACTATTAGTACAACTCGAAACAAGCAAGATGGGAGAATTCTTTCTCGAACTTTGCAGTAAACTTTTCTCCCTCAGTAAAAACTGTAACTTGTCCCTCCTTCTCCTTCTTGCCCTTCATTTTGTTAGGATATTGGCCTGCATAATGGCCAAACTCGTTACATGCGTAACACCAGACATTGCTTAGATCCTTCTCACTCTTTGAATTAGATCCACCTTCGAAGTTCTTCTTCCCTTTCCCCTTTCCTTTGCTCACAATTGCAAGATTCTCCTCATCATCACTGGGCTTGTGGTCTAATTGATTGGATCCCAATCTCAACTCCTCTTGAGTGAAATCGTCCCACAATCTATCCCAGTTGGAAAGATTCTCTCTGGCGACGATGCAATGAACAAAGGTCTCACATGGTTTGGAGAATCCTTTCAAGGGTGACCGTATCATCTCTGCATTTGCAATCTTCACATCCACTGCAGCAAGTTCATCTCGAACTTGTGTAACTTTGGTAGGATATGTTGCAATTGGCTCATCTTTGAGCATCTTCATACCTTGAAGTTTTTCCCGTAGCACCATTTTTCTGTTCTCATTGACACTCTGGAAAAGCTTTGTCAATGCTGCCTACATCTCATAGGCATGCATCTTTCCACTTACATGCGGAATCATATGATCCTTCATAGAATCTAGAAGGATTCACTTGGCCTTCACTTTTCTCTTGTTGTACATGGCCAAATCCGCTGGATCTATAGGAGAAATAATAGGATCTTTGACAATATCCCATAACTCATGCTCTTCCAACAATAGCGTGATCCTCTCCTTCGATGCAATGATGTTGGTTGCCCCATCCAACCTATCTTTAAATCTCAGTCTGGTCGCCATGACCCTGTAGATATGATAAACTGTGATTCAAACTGATCTGTAGATCACTGTGCACTCTCTGAAATATCACTGTGTAAACCCTTGGTTTCTTTCAGAGACAAGGCTCTGATACCATGTTAATTTTAGCTCTGAGCTTATACTCTTATTACTACTTTTAATACAATTCCTAGATACATACACATGAATAAATCTCAGATCTGATTGTATAAGCAATGATACATAAACCCATTAACATGTCAAACATGCGCAACGGAACAAGAAACCAATCACACACAATTTAACACAATGATTTACCCTGGAAACCCTAATGGGGAAAACCAACAAACTAGGGCTTTCTTCAATCTCAAGCCAGAGAGAAATATAGAATGTTTTACAATAAAAAAATTTACATAAGAGAAACCTGATACCTTGGAAGGCGTGCTAGATTTGTGGTACAACCCAAACTCTGCAATAACTCTACGGAATGTGCCCTCTCCTCTTCTCTGCTATGAAATCTCTAATAGACTGCCTCTGCCAATCTCTGGATGTAGGTATTCCCTCTGTCTCCTTGAAAAAGTGTGCTCTCTACTCTTTTGCTCTGCTTTGACTGACGAAGATGCGCCCCCTCAATCTTTGAAGTACGCCCCTGCTCTGGAGTGCGCCCTCTCTCAATTTGTGAAGTGCGCCCTCTCTCAATTTGTGATGTGTGCCCTCTATCAATCTATGAAGTGCGCCCCTCATTATCTCTCAATCAGTCTCTGGTTGATCTCCTTGTGCCCTCCTCATTCTTAGAAAGAAGACCCTCTGCTTCTCTCTGCCCTCCGACTTCAAGAAGTGTGCCCTCTCTCTCAGAAGTGCACCCCCACCTCAAGAAGTGTGCCTCTCTATCTCAGATGTGTGCCCCCTATCTTCGACTCTTGAATCTCTGAAGATCTATCAAGTGTACTTTACCTTTGCCCCTATGCTCTCTTTTATAAGCTTCAGTGCCTGATTAGGGTTGGAAATCCCTAATTTCCTTTGCATGCAAAATCACACTTTTGCATTAAAAAATCACACTTCCGCATTAAAAAATCTCTCACATGCAAAAGGTAAAAGAATCGGAAATCTTTACATGCTTCCACCACTAAAGCCATGCAGCCTGGTAAAGTGTTTCTCACACAATACATTCATGCCTACTTAGTTAATGTCCCTTCATGCTAGGCATGATTACATGAAGGACATCCTGAGATACAAATCTCAACAGTTTAAAGAGCCACACTGTACTTTTTCCACACTTGCCTTTTGGAGCCTTTTCATGGAGTGCATTCACCTTATTGAGGAAGTGCTCCACCTTTTGAGGCCTTTTTCTTGGAGTGCTACCTTTGGACAGCCTTTGGAGACTAGGTTTGACTTCTTGTCATCATTCACTCTCATTTGATGGATGCACCCCCTTGGGCCTTGTTATCTCTTGGATATTGTGCATGTGGCATTGACCACCTGTTTCATATATTCTTTTATCATTATTGGTTAGTAGTTGGAGTATTTTGGATTTGTTTACTCCATCCTAGGCTAGTTTTATGGTTTTATTACTTGTTTATTGTTGTGAAGAGAAGGATTGAAACCTATATAAGGCTTTATCCTCTCTATCATTTCTCATGGTTGGATTTTTGGAGTTCTCTCTCTTGAGCCTAATTGACATTTCTTTTTCTTGGAGCAAATTTTGTTTTTAGGGATTCCCTTCTTGTTCATGTGTGGTGCGCTTCTCTTGCTTGAGCTTCATGGCTGTAAGGTTGTTTGATGTTTTACATTGCTAAATCATTAATGTGCTTTGCTTGGGCCATTGGAAGGGTACTATTACCTCGTTGGAGAAAGGTGTTTAATGTTAAGCTCTACTTCTGTGTTACCGGATCCGTCCACCCTCGGCGATGGATGTGTGGATCCCTGGATCTGGTACGGATTCGGATCCGGATTCGCCTAGAATTCGCCCAAGATTCGCCCTAATCAAAACTGCAAGCCACAGTAAAGGATGGAAGATGCTCGTCAATCGTCCATCGGGAACCGGTCCCACCACATAGAAAGAGACACGAATTTGAAAGGAGGACCCGTGACTCTGCCGCGAGAAGGAGCCGCGGAGAAGATAAGGAACTGTGAATTCGAAAGAAACAAGACGCCGCTTTGAATTGAAGAGGCAGAAATGTTGTGTGGGGCCGTAGTCGCAGAGAAGGGTGAGCCGTGAATTTGAAAGAGCCACCATGACGCTTTGAATTCAGGAGCCAGTAGCGTCGTGTGGATTCGTGGATTAAATTTATGTTAACGCGGATTTAATTTATGTATGCTCAGTCTCGGAACCCACTTAATTTATGTACTCTCAGTCTCTGAGCCCACTACGGAATATAGTTATCTTCTATATTAACCAAGTCACCTTCAATCGTGTTAATATAAATTTATAAAAGTAATATAAAGTGACTTCAAGTTTTTAAATCAATTTCAATTAATTTATATATAAATAACAAGAAGTCATATAAATAAATAATTATATCATAAATATTATATATTTAAATTATATAATTAAAATATATATTTTTTAAATTTTTATTAAGGTTTTATTTTTAAAAAATTATAAAAATACTTTTATATTATTTGTACCCGTCGTTTCCCCGCCGTATCCGGATCCTGGGTTTTCAAAAACTTGATGGATCTATATCCGTATCCGGATCCGGATTCGGATCCGTATCCGTATCCTGGTAACTTAGCTCTACTTCATTATTTCTTGGATCTTATTTATATGTGATTTGTGTTGTATCTTTGCCTTAATTCAGTTTATGCATCCATAAACTTTTATCTATAGGGTGCACCTCGTAATGCTTGAAATGAAGTGGATATTTGATTTGATCCCTTCCCTTGGAAACTCTAGTTTCTCTTCAATCCACCAAATAGATTGGGGTTAGTGGTTGCAATTCTCTTCTCTTGGTGACCCATTTGGTAAGGCCCTCTTAGTTGGTGATGCTTTGACTCCATTTTCCCTTGATTGGAGTCCTAGGAGTGGTTCCTTTTATCCTCTCGTCACCCATTATATATTCTTATACTACAAAACCAAATGTTTTTCTAGAGATACTCTTCACATCACCTTGAACCTCATTGCTTAGCTTTCTATAATCCTTTCTTAGGGAAACCCCCCTTGAGTGGGAGAGGAGCCAACCGCAAGTGTGAAGGGGATTGATGTGGTAACATGGGCCTTTCCTCGTGGTCCCCCCTGGCTAGCTTGATTTTTTAGGATGTTAATCACACATGCTAGTTTGGGAGGTAATAGAGAGAAGATGGTGACATGATTTTGGGTTTATGCTGGATGCAAACATTGGGGACTTTCATCTTAAAGACGAAGAATTCTTTTTTAACATTCTCCTATAAGAAGAAGAAGATAACATTGCAGGACATCACATTGGAGTTAGATTCAATGACACCTTAATACCTTAAAGATATCTCAAGGGTGATCTTTCAAGATAATTAGGAGTTGATATAAAAGATGCAAAAAGTTGACATTGTTTGATCACACAAATTAAGAAGTTAAAAAATGAAAAAAAGTCACAACAAGAAAATCTAGAGGAACTTAGTAGTGACAAATCAATGATCAATAAGGAAATAATGACCAACCCTGTCGAGTTACAAAAGTCATCAGATGTAAAAATTTGGACCTCGGACAAAGGAACCAATGAGATCCGATCAGCATCACAACTCAAAAAGATGCAAATCTAGTTAGAGTAAGGATACCCTTAGAGTCCAAAGTACAAACAATGGAAAATCCAAGTGTCCTTACTAATAAATATTTGGTGACCAATAGATTGATACTCTAACATTCTGGTCCTCGCACTCTGCTACTCGTATCCTCGATCCAACACTCTATCTTTGCAATTGCTACTAGCATATCACCTGCTATCTGCAAAATGGCCAGAGCTATACCAAACTCATAGACCGAATGTCAGAACAATGCATGTATATACATAAATCTCAAATAAACAACAATACTGAAACTGAAATGCATGAAATATAAATGCAGAAAATAAATCTAATCTACTAACATAACTTGAAAAAGTTTTATTTTATTGTGCAGGAAAAGAAAAAGGCAAGTACTCAGGACTATACTACGAGCTTCAAAAGTGAGCTTAGGGAAAAGACACAAAGGTGCCAGACTCAATAGTTGAAAAGACTAACTACTGCCCAAGCAGGCTTATTCAGTTCCTACCTACTCTAATCTACTAGGCAAGGCACGACAAGCACAAAAGACCACTAAGTGAGGTCAGGGATATAATCCCTCAACTCCCTTTGGTTGACAGGAAGCAATATACGTCGTTCACTACTAGAAGTTAAGAAACACATATCACCAAAGCACTGGTCTACCGTAAATGGTCCAACCCAAAGATCATCAGCCTGTCCAGATCTGATATGCAATAAATGGTTCGGAATAACAACTTGACTTCCCGTAGGAAATCTATTCCTGTTGACAGACTCAGGAACAACTCCAATGTTCCGTATAGGCATAGGGTGTATCTCTGCAAGGTTTCGCGGTTGCGGGGTAAAAATGTTTGAGTTCCTCCTAGGAGGAACTGCATTGACTCTGGGTAGACCACCATCAATGGAAATGGCTATCTTACCAACAACGAATTTTTGAATCTCTCCTCGTCTCTTGGACTCTTTCACTTGGCTCATCCTCATGAGGAGACACTACATTTTTGACAACTTCACCTACAGTCCAGAAATCTCTGTGTTCTTCTAAGGGAGGTGGCTCATGAGATATAACAGTATTACGACTAGAGCCTTCCCCTGAAGGAACTGGAATGCGCATATTTTCCAACCTAGTGGAAACTAACTTAGAATGAGATGCCGAAGAACTAGGAATGTGAGAAAGATCATGACTATGATGACTAGATGACTCAGGCAGCAAAAGAAAATCATGGACATGAGGATATACAGATAAAACATTGTTTTGAGAGTCTGAAGGAGTTTGAAAAATAACAAGATTGTTTAAGTTAAAATCTCCTTCAGGTGCATCATTAATTAAGGCATCCTCTTCCCAACTTAAAGAATTATCATGAATTCGACTTAGATTACCATCTTCCAGGGATAGGTGAGATAAGGAATCATCCACATCAGAATAGTGGGATACCTCGGATTCCTCATTGGCTTCAACCACAGCAGCTGTCACAGGACGGTTTTCCCAAGGATAAATAGGTGCAAGCCCTTGGCTTTCCCTTTCTCTATTATGATTAGTTAAGGCAAACCATTCCCTAACAGTAAAAGGAATTCTCTCACCATGCCTAATGTCATCAAACTCATCAGCTACATGAACAAGATTCTCAATGTTATTTTCTTCAATATTTGTTTGCTCAGAATGATTTTCCCATGGGAGGATGGGTTCCAGACCTTGATTCTTCCTTAATATATTATTGTCAATAAGCGCATTGAATTCAATAACTGATCTGGGAAAACGTTCACCTCTTCTTATATCATCTAAACCATCATCAACTTCTTCGGGTGTTTGATTTTCAATAACTTGTTCTTGATTTATTACATTATTTTGTTCTTGAACCTGAGGTTGATTTTCATTTCTTCTCAATTCTTCTATTTCTTCAACAAAATCATTTCTAAGCAAATCCAAATTTATCCTTCTAGCAAGTTCAACTATCTGCTCTTCTTCAAAAGAAGAGTCAGAATCTTCCATTACCATAAACATATTTTCTATTTGATCATCTTCCCAAAGTTCACTTTCATCTTCAACAAAATTGGTTTTAGAATTGTTCAACAATTCATCCCCATATGTGTTCTTGATCCCCTCATCTAAAGTTTCTAAATGCTTGTCATAGCAAGGTTCTCTATTAACCCTGATTAAAGCTCCATCAGAGTTGGGAACACAAATATATGATAGATCCATCATAAGGTATCCACCTAAGCCAGCTGCCCACTTCCTAGATAGAAAGCATTCCATATGCTGGGGGCAAATCAATAACTACTACATCCATCATAGTAGAAATGTCTGAACATGCAAAAAGATCAGCTCTAAGGTTTTTGATCAAACCATAAGACTGCACACATCGAGAATATATACCACAGACATTTCCATAAGGCCTAGTCACTTCCAATCCCATTTCCTTCATAACATGTAAGGGCATGACATTCATAGCTGCTCCAGAATCCAACATGCAGTTGTGGAGGAGCATATTTTGAATATGCCTAGTAAGGTAAAAGGGAGGGTGACCACTGTTCTTTCTTTCATAAATAGCCGAATAGATGTTTATTGGTGGATCCTTTTCAACTCTGCTAGGTTGTGTTCCACTAAGGCTCTGAATGTGACAGGATTCTAAGACAATGTCAGGAGTCTTCTCTTGGCCTATGCCATCAAAGAACTCCTCTACTTGGCTTCGAACAGAGGGCACTTTCATTAACTCAGTGACAGGGATATTACACATTATTTTGCCTAACTCTTTCTTCATATCAATTTTTAGATCATAATCATTAGCGGCAAAATCTTCTTCTTTCTCTTTATCTTCATTAATCTTTTTGCGTTTGTCAAGGAAAGAAGGCTGGGAATTACTTCCTCGTTTATAGATTTGAAACTTTGGTTGTTCCTTAGGTTCAGGGAGATTTATGGCACAACATGAGGAGCTAGGTTCTTCAATTACTTCTTCTTCTTGCTCCCATGGCTCTTCTTCTAGAAAGATTCTTCCGAAATCATCATCGAAAGATAAGTCATTAATAAAGTTGATGTTATCCGGTTGGTCATCAGGATAATTGGTGTTAGAAGGCTCTCCTTCTGTTTCATCACACCAATTTACATTCTTCTTTTCAGAATTTTCTGGATAATCAGGTCGTTGTCTATTGTTATCCCCCTCAGGCCTTCTATTGTTGTTCCAATAAGGCTAGGGCCATAAGGGTTCCTATGTCTCTCAGGATCATTTAGACTTGCGACACTCTTAGTCAGGACAGTTAGTTGTCTCATCATCTCTTGCATAGTTTCTAACGTGTCCTTTGATTCCTTTGGCTCACTCACAGGTTCTTTGGGTTTTCGGAGCTTAGGGTCAGATCTAGAAGTGGATGGGGTAAAGTGATCGAATTTTTTTTGTTTCCCCATAGATGCTGCTTTTTGCTCAGCCATCTTAGCATTGAACTGGGCGGTCTTTAAGTCATTGGGATTCTAATCCTTCAAGTGATAACCAAGCCATCCTTCGAATGCATTCAAATAATAAATAACAATCGCTTGATCTTTTGGTTTGATTTCTTCAGGGATATTAGCTACAGTCTTGTCAAATCTTATGTTAAATTCATAGACTGTTTCATTTTCCCTTTTCTTGATGTCAAATAGTTGATGCAAGAGAAACTTCCCATCTAGCTTTCGGGACCACTCACTATTAAGCTTGTTGACAAAGATGTCATACCCATCAATGGATGAAGCAGGCAACTTGTCAAACCACTTTCGGACATCTCCTTCCAAAGATGCCAGGAGACCCCTCATGAAAACATCTTCTTCAGATGCTCCATATGCTTCCATATGTTCCCCGACTTTATCAACATGATCTTCGATGGAGGTAGCAGACACTCCATCGAATTTGGGAACTTTTTCAAAATACTTCTCAGGCATGTCATGGGGGGCTCCCTGGATTTGAGAAAAATCTAAAGGAGATGGCTTAGCCTTTCTTCCAAAGATCCTAGGATTCTGCGGGGGAGGAGGAACATTTTGGTTTCCACCAGCATTTATTCCGGCCATCGGATTGAATGAGGTTGAAGGAGATCCCAAAGAATGATTCGGAGAAGAAGTGTGATTATAGATCTTCCAAAGGAAATTGGAAGAGTTCTCTTTGATTGGTCTTCGGTTCCGAATATAAGTTATAGGGGTTCCTTCAAGATTAAGACACTCTAAGAACTTAGGATTAATACGTTGGGTTTGGTCCTCAGTAGAGTCGCGGGGTGGAGTCGTCAGGTGAACCACACAGGGAATTCACTGAAATGAAATATGTCGTAGGAGAGGTGAGATGAGTGAAAATTAAAATGGTGATTGGGATAATTATGGAATTAAAAATGCAATCACCAAGGAAAAATACCAGATGCGATAAGATATGGATTGACGCACGGACACTCGCAGACATCGAAGGTAAGCCTCTACCTCCCTGGCAACGACGCCAAAATGTTATCACCAAACTTGTAGTTGCCCCTAAAGGTGGATCCGTGAGGATGGTAGAGGGGATGGGCAACCAAAGAGGTGAAACCAAGATAGCCTCGACTCCCAATTGGTGGTTGTCACACCAATCGAGGCAATCTTCACTTGATGTTATTTTTAGCCCAAGAAAACAATGGGGAGACCCAGATCTACTCCCGATAGGAGAGATCAGACCAAGACAGTAGATCTGGGTCTCCCCAGAAGTATGTAAGGTGTATGGTAAAGTAAACCCTCGATGGTGAAGACAGTGAATAATGAGACCAACACTAGCAAGCCAAAGTATGGTGGGAATGATCACCTCTATTCTCCCTAGGGAGGGTAAAACCAATGAGTATGGGTAGTGAACTTCTAAGTCTGAGGGACAATATAATATATATAAAAATACAACCAGGTCCACATATCTATATGATCGCCATATCATGATACTAAATGCTAAGACATGCTACAAGAATGAATATAAAAGCAATATAACCATAACACCAGAATATACCTGCTGAGTCATGTACCTGAATGCACATAATCTGAACCAACATCTGTCCTCTGAAACTGCTACTGTAACTCCGGGCAATATTGACTGCTCTGTATAAATGGCTAAATGGCTACATCGCTCATCTCTCTGAGTGTCCTGAAACTTGTTTTGGCATGGGGAATAAAACTGTTGTCCATGGTATAATCATGATCCATAATAGATGCTCATCTCAGCATCTCACTGTAAGGGAACTGGCTGAAAAGTGTATTGGAATCTGAAAAATAGTGTATGGTAGCCCGACTACTATATATGTGATAACATGTCCCCTAGAACCTCAAGTTACGGTTAGCTATGCACCTAGTTACAACGGTTCTAGCAAAGATACTCACAGAGCTGGATTCAGCTTGGATGTGAGCTGTAAACATTTGCCAAGGTTGAATAAGCACCTCTCTAAACAACTCATTCCATTTGTGAGACATTGCCATTCCCTGTCTGTTTATTATCCAACATATGCTTAAGTGTGTATTCCCTTTCCCTTATCCAAAGTATCACAGTGTTGAGTCAGTCAAGTCATCCCTTTATCCTAGCCTTGCATTCTTCACCCTCACCCTTTGCTAGCAAAATGTTCACGTCTAGGAAATGAGTATATTCCTGAGGTTCTATTTTGAGTAAATGATTATTTAAACTTATATTTGATATAATTATTGATTAACTGCTAGTGAAATGATTCTTCCTACTTTAAGTCTTGCTATTAAAATGGTTAAAAGAGCATACCTTAAGCATTTTGCTTTCAGCATCAAGCATTTTTAGCCTAGGTCACATTTTGATCAGTCTTGACCTGGTCAAACCTAGTTTGACCAGGTCAACTATAGGATTTGAGATGAGTTGGACCAGTGATGTTTGAGGATGATGATTTATGGTCCTTTGATGCCCATTTGATGGTTCCATGCAGCAGACACAGGTTTCACTTGATGGTTTGATGGATTTTTTTAGTTATTATTATTTACAGACCATTTATTTTTATTGGTTTGGGCATGGTTGAGACTACAGATTGATTATCCAGGTAGTCACAGGGTGTATGAGTATTCATCTCTAGTGCATTTGGACCTTCTGAGTCCACTAGTACACTCAGATTTCAGTTACAGGCACTCCCAAACGAGATTTCACTCAGATTGTCACTTTTATGCAGATTTGCCATAATAAAATGGCCTGGCAGCATAGATGAGTTTTTATTTGGTTCTCCTAGGGCACTATAGAGGGAGTATAGGGTCCAACCACTTGTTATTACCATATTGCCATACCCCCAGACACTTTGGTACAATAAGGTTTGTGCCCGGAGCACCGGGCATTTTGTTGATTTACAGGGGATTTTTTGAGGATAAAAAATGGGATAAAATGGTCATTGAGGAATTCGATTTGGGGAAATGAGGCGAGGAAATGGCATGAGGTTTGTTCAGAGGTCATTCATGATGCATCCCACACCTTCCGGTACAGTTTCATCATTTAGTGGGTCCACACACACTCCGGGGCATTATTTTGATGTATTATTATGCTATTGAGGGGGCCACGATTTGGTCACTTGGTCACTTTGTGATGTTATTGAGTCATATCTTTTATCATTGTGCCATGGGGTGATGCTAGTGAAGGATATTAACACCTCCTAGCCCCACCATGTGCTCCTTACACTCATCCTAGTCATCTTTTATATGGTGTGACCCCCCTAGGGCCACCTTAGTGAGTGTGCACCCCTCATTAGTGAGTTGATCCATGTGTTTTACCTCCAGCTCATCATAGCTGTCGATTGTATTATGTTTATCTTTTGATCTCCACCACTCGTTCATAAAGTGGTTACGGTTTTGGTCTCTCTCATTCCTATTTAAGGAAGTGACCCCCCTCATTGTAAAAGCACTTTTGGGCTCTTGAACTCTTGGGATAAAATATTATTTTGCAGATCTACTTCTCTGGCTTTGATGAATGTTCTTGCAATTGAATATACAATCTTTTCTCTGTGTTATCATTGTGGATCTTGCTTTCTCCAAACGTTTTTTTGCAGGGAGGCCATGTGGTAGAAGAGGAGGGCGAATTGAAGAGGGCGCTATTGTGGGGAAACCCCATATCTCTCTCTTGGATCAATCTTTGTCTCAGGGAGTATCTTATTGTACCTTTTGGACATCTTGATGCTATTTGTTTCATCTTTTCTCCCGTATAGTTTCTTTCATGCTTGATCGATTCTCACTATAGATCGTTTGTGACAGTGAAGGGCGCACTGGTCAGCTTGGAAGGATAGCGATTTTACTTGGGGAAGCTGGATCTCACTCTCGATTGCCTCACTTTGGGAAGATTATCATTTGCAAGGCGGCCACAAGATTTTGAGGTAAGATCTACAAGGTACGTATTGGTTTTCATGCATTTTACCCATTGGTCACTTCAAAGTTCAAACCCTCATTGTTAAAACCCTAGTTTTATAGATCTAATAGATCTTGCGATAATTTGGGCTTAATAACTAAAACCCAGCTCTTAATTAATTAAAGAACCTTAGAGACCAACTTTGGTGGAAATCCGACTCCATTTACCCCTCGATCCAAGGCACTGGCCATCTCTAAGGGAGGACGCACTTGTGGGTTCTTAGTCATTTTTCAGATCTATCATTTGGGTGTTGTTTTTTTGTCCTTCAAACTTCAGACCTATCACTTAGCCACCCTCTTAGTGCCATTCACACCTTAATTTCACCTAGTGGGCCCCATCTCACTTCACTTTGACTAAACCAAGTGTGGGACCCACTTGGGTCTTTTAGATTGGCATTAGATCTATTTAGATCTACTCTTTTAATTCATTAGTGGCATATTTATTCCATGGTGGAGCATTTATCCCTTTCATAAGCCTCCTCAACCAAGCCCTAACTTCATTTGTCACTTGTATTCCCTAGATCTAGATCTACTTACTGTTGATCTCTCTCTCTTTGCAACTTCACATTTCCCTAGAATGTCTAGACTCTAGAGTAGGTTCGCTAGCCTGTATTGGTTAGCTAGGGTCTCCCCCTTGGTCTTGCATTTGCTTGATCTAAAGTGAAGAGTGCCTCGATTAGCCTGACGACCATTTATCCTTGGGAATCGTGGCTCTCTTGGGACACCTCTTTAGTTGTCCAACACCTCTACCATCCTAGATAGTATCACCTTTTGGGACAACTACAAGTTGTGTGATAACACCTCCGAGCTACAAAATGCTAACAATTTTAGGGTTCTGCAATATTGCTGCTTCAAACTATGTGATTGAGAGTGAATATAGCTCGGATGAAGGATCTACAAACACATTTACCTTGCTGCCCACAAATGCAAAAAACTACTTGTATGAATTCTTCACGTGGAAAATTCCTAAAGCATGTATTAAGGTGTGTCCACAAATGGACAATATGAATATAGCAGCAAATTTGAATTAAGATAAATGATGCAACATTATATTACCAGCCATTTACACAGACAAATAACTTAATAAGAGGGGAATGAGCCACAATTAAAGTCTTCGCATTGAATGAGACATATATATCATTCACAAGTGTAGGTACATTGGAATCACAAAATAAGAACTAGTGCATAGCCATATAGAGACATAAATGATAGTTGTTTCTTGGACACTACAAATGGACAATATGAATATAGCAGCAACTTTGAATTAGGATAAATGATGCAACATTATATTAGCAGCCATAGACACAGACAAATAAGAGGGGAATGAGCCACAATTAAAGTTGTCACATTGAATGAGACATATATATCATTCACATGTGTAGGTACATTGGCAACATGCAATAATACCTAGTGCATAACCATATAGTGACATAAATAATATTTGTTTCCTGGACACTACCTCCGATTATCTATAATAGCGACTGTCCAGCACTAAGTCTCATTCCCAAAAAGGCCTAACTACAAAAGGCTATAGTGCCATTGCACCTTTGTTGATTTGTTTAGTGCAATTGTAAGCGAGGAAAAGGCAGAAGCTATTGTTATTGGAAAAGCAGTCTATCCTAACGTGGCTTACTAAAAAATGGAATTTATTCAAATATTACCTATCATTACATATAGGATTATGCTTTGGTGTGGATGCTACTTTGGCTGGAGTTGTATAATGGATGATTTTGAAGATAAGCTTTAGGAATTATATATTTGAGATCTTCTCGTTGTTGGAAAAGCTTACCGATATAGATAGAATGCAACTGGATATAGTTTTATATTCCTCTTGCAGTTTCCCTGCAGCTATTGGATGGGTAAGAAAAGGTCTACAGAACTTTCTTCCGAGGAAATATGGGGAAAAGAGACACTTCTGAAAGAGAAGGGAAGCCTTTGATTAACAAACATTTGCTTACAAGAATTTGGTACTGGCAGCTAAACTAATCCTAAGGGCAGCCTTTGTAAGGCCCCATAGTAGTTTCTCTTAAGATACCATTTGGAAATAGCTACCCATTCGGAGGATTTAAGGGTGCTTTTGGACTTTGTTATGTCATTTGAGGAGATCTTGCCTTTAGTGTTTTTAGTTCTACTGTTTTTTAGTAGATTTGGCAGGTGTGGCAGACAGTTTGCCGTGAGCTCAAGTGGTCATACAAAAACCAAGAAATGTATGCATTTTCTTGGCTTACTAATTGCAATTTTCAAAACTTGTCAAAATGCAATGCTTCAAATAAAGTAGCCAATAGAATAAGAACCTTTCTCTCTATAGTATAGATAGCATGAAATATAACTTACAGTCTAAGAAATCTGTATCCCGTTTATAGAAACATGATAATATGATGACCCTTCTTGCCTATGTTGGCGATGGTCCATCAGCAGGTCTGTAGCCCATCATGTAACCCCTGATGTTTTCTTTCTGATATTTTTATGTAAAACAAGATGTGCTTTCTCCGACTCCAACTAAAGGGATAAATGAAAGAAAAGAAACAAGGAAGTCTTATTGATGGGCCATGTCCCAAGTATACATAATGCAAGCTACTTGATGCAATAAGTTATAACAATTAGGTTAACTGTTTTTACTTGCCCTCTTTTTCATACATTCCGTGAAATGAATGAAATACTGACTATATTATGCAGGACTTTCATAGGAGGCTTCAAGATGGAATTGATGAAGATGCATCCAAGGACATTGAATTTGCTCCTTTGAATTCTGGGCAAAGGATATCTCTGGTATTATCTTTCTTGTCTTCCTCTATGATTTCTCGTCTTCTTCTTATTTCTGTATTATTTATACATATGCTATGATTCTGTTGCAGGCAAAAAGTTTGCCTGGTTCTATGTCAACTAAGGCCATTAAAATGGTTGAAGCATTGGAAGGGAAGGTAAATTCTCAATCATACCCAGTACTTTCTAGATGAGTGTTTATCCTGATGCTTGGTACAGTCTGCTATTTTGTGAGGAAAGATGCTTGTTTTCATTCCAAGGTTCTCAGGATGAGAACGTTATTGTTTAGGATTGGTGGTTTTATCTTAATCATAACATGTTCTGACATAGACGAGACTTCATTTTTCACCCATTCTTTGAAACATTCTACTAAGTGTGTTATATGAAGAACAATTTGTGAAATTGCAGCCTGGTATATTCAAATACTAATCTCATTGGTCACTCCAAATTTATGTATATAACTTCAGTGAATGTCACAATTTACATTTGTCTTCATTTCTGAACATCTCAATTCATGGATTATTCATGGTGGGATACCTGTTAGATTTAATATATAATACAACGTTATAATTTTCATCTCTTTCAACTTTAAATACACATAAGGATCACTGAAAGAATAACCGAGCACAAAAACACAAGAGACACAATAGTTTACCCTGGGAAAACCCAAACTTGGAAAAAACCCGGCCAACCTTTCTTATTCAGAGATTCAGTACAAAGAACAAGTAAATCAGATACAAAAGTGATCTATGACAAGAAAGATCACATAGGAAGATGATATCAATTAAAGAACCCCAGAAAAGCAGTCTTCTACAACCCTTGAGCAAATTTCTCCTTGCTTAAGCGAACTTGCTTGATGTGTAAAATGAGGAGGATGTCACCTCTTATTTATAATTGATTTTTGCTGACTTTTTGCATTGGGGCCGATTTGTCTGTTTTGTCTGGGCCGACTTGTCTTCTTCAATAATAAATTACAATTTATTTATTGTTTCTTGTTGGGCCGACTTGGCTAGTGAGGATACCTCACATAGCTACAACATCAACACTCCCTCTTAGCTAGGGAGGTATCATCACGCTGGAACACATCTGGATATTGTCTGATCGTCACGACTTGTCTCGTACATCTTGCCGTCATAAGAAAGGTTTCTTCTGATCAAGTCCTTCTGACTAGAACAACTGTTCCCACTGGAACCACATCATCTTTCCAATGATAGTATCTGATCTGCTTGATCAGCTTGGTCATCCTAGACTAAAAAGGATTACTTCCTCATGCACTTTATCAGTCTAAAAATGAAGGGAGGCCACACTCTCCAGGAAGACACTTCTTCCAAACACTTTATCAATTTCAAATCGAAGGGAGGCTATACTCCCTAGGAAGACACTTCTTCCAAGCACTTTATCGATCTCAAATCGAAGGGAGGCTATACTCCCTAGGAAGAAAATTCTTCCAAGCACTTTATCGATCTCAAATCGAAGGGAGGCTATATTCCCTAGGAAGACACTTCTTCCAATTTACTAGTCATTACAACTGGAAGGTGATGATGACTACAACTAGTCCACCCCTCTGGGCCCATACTCCACACGGGAGCACTCTCCACATAGGAGAAGATCCCACACAGGGATCCACTCCACAAAGGAGTATTCTCCACATAGGAGAATGTTCCACACATGAACCACTCCACACAGGGATCCACTCCACAAAGGAGTCCACACAAAACTCAGGAGTTCACACAGAACTCATATTGGTCCACACAAAACCATAGTCCACACAGGACAAGGAGTCCACAGAGAACTCAAGAGTTCACATAGAACTCATATTGGTCTACATAGAAACACAGTCCACACAGGACAAGGAGTTCACACATAACTCAAGAGAATCAACTCCATCTCCGTCTCAAGGAGGGACACATCATTCTCCCAGTCTTAGGGAGAATGTCACACCGATGCAACAATGTCAATATTCCCTCTCACTGAGGGAGGCATTCTCTATTACTCCAAGCCGATCACAAAAGTACACAAACTTCACTCTGGAAAGAGGCTTGGTGAGAATGTCGACAACCTGATCCTCTGTAGGAATATATAGGAGATTGACTACTCCCCTATGCACCATAGCATACCATTGCAAGCTGCACTACTAGACACTATTGCTCATCCATATGTGAGCTTACTGAAATGAGCCTCTTGCTCTCTCTATGTCACTGGATATCACTCCAAAGTCCAGACTCCCTCTGGAATTGTGCTGCAGACTCCCTCTGCATCATACTCTCCCTCTGGAGCTGCTCATTGGCTAGTCCATCATCCTATACGAGGTGTCATCCTGGTAGCCATTTTGAACCGCATCCTGCTCCCTCTCAAATAATGAGTATCAACGAGATCTTCACATCCATCACTTGTCCTCTTGCAAAACGGCCATCACTTGTTCTTCAGATTAAGTCTCTTGTAGGTCATAGGACACGATCTTTCCTACAAGTCAAGTTCAGTCAATTAGTTACCAACATTGTATAATCATGAAATTCAATCAAATCATATTGATATTTCAATGCAATAGTTCACATAGTTATGTAAGCATCTTAGCCCATGCTTCAGGACAACATCCATCCATATCCCAAACACACGTGGTGACTATCTGAATGCCTTCCATCTCCACCAGAACATACTAGCAAGAGCATGCACTGCTCTGAGTATGTCAGTAAAGAGGTTTGATCCTAGACTAGTTCCAACAAGGTCTGATGGGTTTCCTTTTCATTTCTTCCAACATTCCGTAGCAAAGTGACCTAGCTTGTCACAATTGAAATATTTAAGCTTGGATTTATCCTTCTTGATCTTTGGATTTTGGATTGACTTGATGCCTTTTTTGCCCTTGTTCCACTTTCCTCTCCTCTTTCCAATTCTGGTTGCAATAACTAGTTCTTCTTCATTTTCCTTGGAAGTAGAGGCAAGCTCCCTTGTTTCCTCTTGGATACATTCTGACCAAAATTGATCAAAACTGGGTAACTGACCACGAGCATTTCACAAATGGCTTCCATTATGGAGGAAGTCCACTCATAGATGTCAATACAAGATCTTTGTCAGGGATACTTTCATCAACAGCTGCCAGTTGATCTTTGATCTGAGCAATCTTCAAGAAATAAGAAGAAACTAAATCAACCTTTGTGAACTTCACTTGACAAAGTTGATCTTTTAGGGCCAAGATTCTGTTAGGGTTTTCATTCTCATAAAGTTTCTTCAAGGCATCATACATCTTCTTAGCAGTGTTCTGACTTGCAATAAGCGGCACAAGATGATCTTTCACTGAGTCCATCAAAATCCTCATGGCTATGGCTTCACTCTTCTTGTGTCATGCTTTCTCTTGGGCTCCCTCTGGCTCTAGAATATCTTTGATTTTATGATCCTTGAGATCATGTTCATTTAGGACTTCCAAGATTGGAAGTTTGTAACTCCTTCCAATCTGTCTTCTACTCTGAGTCCAACAACCATCTTGACCTTGGTTTAGAAATAGGTAAAAAAAACTAAAACTTTTCGGATCTAAAATCTGCTGCAGAAACCCTAGCAGGAGCTAGGTCAAAAATGAAATTTTGGCCCTATTTTTCCGGCTTTATATTTTTCGTCCCATTTTTTGGCCCTATCTTTTGGACCTGCTTTTTCGGACGCACTGTTTTTGGGCCTGCTTTTTCAGACCCTACATTTTCGGGCATGCCTTTTCGGGCCCTATTTTTCTGGGGCCCTACTTTTCTGGTTATGCTTTTTCGGACCCTATTTTTCCGGGGCCCTACTTTTTCGGACCTTCACAAATAAATGTGCCCTAGTTTCCAGATTAGGGCATAACCACTCTCTGGCAATGGCTTCTATTCAACACTACTTTGATACCATGTTAGATTTAATATATAATACAACAGTATAATTTTCATCTCTTTCAACTTTAACTATACATAAGGATCACTGAAAGAATAACCATGCACAGAAACACAAGAAACACAAGAGACACAATAGTTTACCATGGTAAAACCCAAACTCGAGAAAAACGCAACCAACCTTTCTTATTCAGGTACAAAGTACAAGTAAATCAGATACAAACGTGATCTATGACAAGAGAGATCACATAGCAAGATGATATCAAAGAAAGAACCCCAGAAAAGTAGTCTTCTACAACCCTTGAGCGAATTTCTCACTTGCTCGATGTGTCAAATGAGAAGGACGTCACCTCTTATGTATACTTGATTTTTACCGACTTTTTCCACTGGGGCCGACTTATCTGTTTTGTTTGGGTTGATTTGTCTTCAATAATAAATTACAATTTATTTATTGTTTCTTGTTGGATTGACTTGGCCAGTGAGGATACCTCATGTAGCTACGACATCAAAAAAACAATGCACAACTTGTGATTGTAGTAGGATTAAATAGATGATAAGCATATGATTTTTGTGATGCTTATATTGAACGTTTAAATTTGTAGTCTGTGCCATAGCCGTCCTTGTGGACCGTAATGGGAACTTGAAAATAAACGGACCAAAAAACTAGTTGACCAAAAAAAATATAATATATTCAAATTTTGAAAAAAAATCATGTGCATCCATATGAATTCAAACTATTATACACAAATATGCAAGCTTCTCATGTATATGTCAACAGTGCATATAACTAAAATAACATCGAGTGCAATTCATATTTGACCCAAACTACATAAACAAAGACGTTCTAAATGGCCTCTAGAGTCCAAAAAACTTCATGATACAACAAATAACTACATATCATCGAAATCATTGCCTATATAGGGACCTTATTCATCAATAGCACCCTGTACCCCCCTCATCTAGGCTCTAGCCCTTGCCTCTACCTTGAATCTCGAAGTTGATCCTTCAAGGACATGTCAACACCTTCCAATTTTGATGGAAATTCCTAATCCAAGTGTTAAAATAAGGTAGAAAAAGCTTTTGATGCTTAATAAGTGACTGCTTGAGTGAAGAGTACATTTTTATAAAGGTTACGACAAAGGACAACAGATAGAAACTATATTTTGAGGGAGAGTTTTCTCTCTATGCTGGGTGTACAGAGAGAACATCTTTCACCAGTAGTGATATGGAGAGTGACATGGAGGATCAGGTTCAGTGTTCTTTATTGGTTGGCCATTCTTTAAGTGCTTCCACCACTACTTCCACTTGGTACATTGATAGTGGGGCTTCGAGCCATATGACAAGTGTTCCAGATGACTCAGACAGGCTTGAGTCTTGAGGTAGTGTTGGGTGATGATACAGTTGTGAGAGCAGTTGGGCGAGGGACTGTTACCTTTCAGAGGGAGTCTATGCAGTCTATGACATTGAGGGATATCTTGTATGTCCCCGGGTTGAAGAAGAACCTTGTTTCAGTTTCCACTATTGAGGATAGGGGTTTTGGAGTATGTGTCATAGATGGGAAAGTGTATATTTTTCCCAGAGCAGCAGGACCATCTACATCATATGCCATTGGAGTTAGATGTGGGAAATTGTACAAGCTTCTCTTCCAGCCTCATCATGCATTGGCCCATACTAGCAGAAGCAACAAGATGTGTGAGTTGTGGCACAGGAGGATGGGCCACCTTCATCATTCAGCTTTGAGATTGCTGAGGGAGATGTCTACAGGTTTACCGCAGTTCAACACAGATTAGGGTGGTATGTGCAGAGGGTATGCTTTGGGAAAGTACACCAAGACTACTTTTTCCGAGCAGTGACACTAGATCAGGTGGAGTAGTAGATTTGATTCATTCCAATTTATGTGGACCTATGTCTTCTGCTTCAGTGACTGGATTTGAGTACTATAATAGTTTCATTGATGATCACTCCAGGAATACTTGGATCTACTTTCTGAGAAGTAAACAATCTCAGGAGTTCTTGAAGAGGTTGCAAGAGTTCAAAGCTCTTGTGGAGAACCAAACAGGGAGGAAGATTCAGGCACTCAGGTCAGACAATGGGGGTGAGTATACCTCCAAGGAGTTTGATGAGTTTTGTAGATAGGAGGGCATCAGGAGGCAATTGACAGTTCCATATACTCCACAACAGAATGGAGTTGCCGAAAGGAAGAACAGATTTGTAGTGGGAGCAACTATAGCCATGCTGCATGATCAGAGTCTTCCTTTCTTTCTATGGGCAGAGGCCTGTAGTACTGCTATTTATGTGCAAAACAGGAGTCCACACTGTGCATTGGGGTGTAAAAATCCTAAGGAGATGTTCACCGGGAAGAGGCCTGAGATCGGTCACTTCCGTATATTTGGATGCCTTACATATTCTCATGCCCCTTCTGAGAAGAGGACAAAGTTAGAGCCTGTTGTTCTCCGAAATGGCATGCGTGTCGTTTGAAAGCCCAAAATGTGCAACGCCAGCTGGATGACAACTCTCTCAGGAGAGAGGCCAATGTCACCACACTTCTCTCTTCTTCGCTTTAGGTTGGCTCTTCTCCAACACTAGGGGGGTATCCCTAAAATAGGATCCCTAAGGCAGGTACGGTAACGGGCAAGGTGAAATGGAAGAGGCTGCCTTAGAGAAACAGATGTAACAAAAGATAGTTTTCAAAATGAATGATGGAAAAGGAAGGGAAAATCAATCCTCAGGGAAAGACCAGTGCCAGTATCAGAGAGGGGCGAATGGAGTCAAAGAAAAACTCTAAATGGACCTTGCTGCCAGATGAATGTAGTAACCAACTAAGAGCTCTTGCACTAGAGCACACCTGAAAGCCGCAAAACTTAAGAGAAAAACATGGGTCAAATAAAGTTGTGCTAGATTGTTAGCCTTCCATTCAGATGATCCCAGCTTAAGAGTCGAAAGCAAATAGCTAAGAGAGGTATTGCCTCATGCAAAATGAAAGATGGCATACAAATAGAAATGGCAAACAAAGGACGAAAGAATTCTCCATTTATCCAAAGAATCCCATCATGATATTTTTCTATTAAGCTCACGGGAAAAAACTTCCGAAATTCTCCATTATTACAAAGGAGTAGGCTGGCCTCTTTATAGGCCAAAAAAGCCTCTTATAAAAAAAAGAAAATAATAAAATATTGAGAAAAAGGTGGGATCCTAGATCCCCCTTTTCTCTCCAACGAATACACCACTAACTCTTCTTTTTCCTTTTATTAATGAAATTCCTACTTTATAAATGGAAAACCCACATCAAAAAACTCGAGCTCCGAGCCTTTGGCTGCCAACACACTGCCATGTAATACATAAGACACCCCCACACTGCTGTTAAAACTCTGAAATCGTGGACATGTACAGGCCGCCACTTCAAACACTAAATTGAAACTGGCTGAGCTGCCACTTCAAACACTAAATTGAAACTGGCTGAGCTGCCACTTTTGGTGATACGAACCGGGTGATAACATTAATGAGTGAAACCGCGAATTTAGTTTTCATGTATCGGTGTTAACAATCAACGTGGAACTCCATTGATACTCGGCTGTCACGCGACTAAAGCAGATCCCCACGAAAATTTGTGTAAGTGGCTGCCAGTAAATATGGGTCAAAACTCTACGTTGAACATGAGATCGACAGCCACGGGGAATTTTTACAGACGTGAACTCAGGCTTCTGTCTGCGGCGATTTATTGAAACTCGAATTTTGCTGTGTTATTTGAAACTTGACATCCATTTCCGCAGAGCTCCGATTTGATGGGCTGTTTTTTTTTTTAAAAAAGAACACAACCCCCGTTTAACTCTGCTGTCAATTTAAAGATGCGACTGAGACTCGCTGGAGCTGTTTGTAATCGGCTGTTGGTGAAGTGACCGCCAATTTATCTCTGACGTGCACGAGTGATCTTTTGAAGCTCGAGCTCTGCACTGAAACTAGTGGCTGCGATGGACATCCTGCTGGAATAGAACCTCGGGCACACAACCATCATTAAAATTTGATCGATACATTGGTTGAAACAGCCTGCTCATACAACGCGGGTTTTTCTTTTTTGTGATTGCTACCACTCAACTGGAATTGGAGCTCCACGCAACCTGCCCCTTTTCTGACTATCGCTGGAGATGTGTTCGCTGGATAGTCATACTGCAGACATCCTCGATGTGCACTTTGATGCTCCTTTAGAGATTTCTCCATGACCAGAAAAACATTCTTTAAGGGTTTTGTCCTTAAATGCATTTTTCCGAATTAGATTTACAAAATGCTCAACAACTTCGATCAGACACTCCAAGTCCCGTTTCTCTGAGATTGATCCTGGATAGTCATTCAATAAAGTTCCTGAACCTAATCTTTTCAGCCTCTCTCTGACGAACTGTAGAAAATTTACTGAATCCTCCTGCTGTGCTGTATTTCGAGAAGCAAAAATCACTACGTGATTAATGACTGCGATTTCTGATTTGCGTGTAGATGGCAGTGAGAATTTGCAAGCAGTATTTTATTTGGCACGACTGCTGTAGGTGACAGTGGTTATTGGCAGCCTCTCTCTTCTCTAACACGATCCCTCTTCCAGTGATCACAAACTGTTGTAGATGATAGCAGTAACCCCCAAAATGTATGTGGCTGTAGCAGCTGCAGAACTGTGGTGAATAGGCTATCCAAATAGCTCT
The DNA here is from genome assembly GCA_027924585.1 of Larix kaempferi. Lineage (NCBI taxonomy): Eukaryota > Viridiplantae > Streptophyta > Pinopsida > Pinales > Pinaceae > Larix > Larix kaempferi. Next base: position 570,559 of record BSBM01001272.1, read on the forward strand.
TATCAGCAACTCTTTCTCTAGATGAGCACAAGTTGACCCTTTTAAGTCCATATAAGAAGCACGCACTGCAAGCCATTGCGCATCCATCACTTCAAAAGCGATACAGTACAGTAAATCAAATGCCCACTCATCTCCTGATAGCATCTTCAAGAATAAAGCTCCTGCAATAGTGTTAGGCTTTGCCGATCGAAGATCAAGTATTTGAATAAGCATGAATGTTATGTTTACACCAGCGATAGCCAATGGGTATTCCCACATAGATCTATCACCTTGCTGCATCTCTTAACCTCCGTGCAAGAGTATTCATGTCTGTCATATGAGCAATGAATAGATCTTCCACATCTGCTGCTTCCACATTTATGTTTCCTCTTTGTCGTCTTTAGTTCATCAACCTTGAGCTTCAAACTTGATAAAAAACTCGGTTCAAAATCCAGCCTTGCCTTTCTCTCTTTCCAGCTTAAACACTGCCAAATTCAAAAATTGAGTGTGTACAAATTTGCATAACAATAGTAAGCGTGGTATGAAAAAGCAGGATTAGAATCATTTGTCCACTGAGCTGCCTCATCAATTATCGAACAGTCAACAATGCTGTTGTGTTCATGCAGTTCCTCCCAGAAGATGATACAGCTGAAGATACCATTTTAGCACCTGACAAACACATTTCCAAAATGTTTTGCTTGGGGAGTGTCCTGAAACTTTGACTCTGGAATTGCAGCTACCTCAGGAAATAATTCTAAGCACAGTACTTTTATTTATAGTGGTTAAATTGGAAGAAACTTCCTTCTAGCAAAGTCATTCACCACAAAAAAGCAAGGAGGAGAAAGTTCAATGGTTGCTCATTCTGGGCTGCATGAGTGCGTGCATCTACTGACAGCTTCTGACTCGGTAGAGTTGCTCTTTTTCACTGTCTGACAACCAAGGGTGTGACTTTCAGCTGCTATTCTTTGAACAACAGAAAAGACAAGTATTTCCAGATCTGGTTCCAAGACTTGACTGCTTTGTTTGTGCAGGGAAAGGAATCCCTGTTCTGCTGGTATCAACACTCGTTGCATCTGAGATGTCTACAGAAACCTATAATTCTGAAGATGGTGTCTGTATATTCAGGGGATTCAACCACCTTTAGCCATGTAAGTTTTCTGCCGCTATGATCCACAACTGATCCTGGGCCAAAAATTTAAATTTCCTCAGAGCAGAGACCACCCATAACCTCAAATTGAACAGTCCAGCCAACAACATCAACTCTTCAATTCAGGGGAAATCTGTGGACTGTCAGAGTTACCACGAAGTTAGTAGACGCTGATAATAGTAATGGACTTCCAACTATTTCATCAAATGGCTCACTTCTATCACTGCTTAACATTAGAAAGATGACTACATTTCCAGGATTGTCACCAGTCTCTCCATTGAATTTTTCATGTAACAGTTTCATGTTGTCTTCAAGTGGCCACGTATGACAAAAAAGGAGGTAACAGAGCCTACAACAGAGAAAGGCATCTTTGTTGGTTACGATGAGACTTTGAAGGCTTTTTGTTTATACCTTTCTACACAGAGGAAAGTTGTGGTGAGGAGGGAGGTGAGATTTGAGGAGGAGAAGGCCTTCAGGAAGTCTTATGATTCAGAGATGATGGAGCAGCAACAGAGTACTACTCTACAGTCGACAATATCTCAGCGTTCAACGAGTCAGGGTACAGGGTCACAGGTTTCAGGAGTAATTGGGTCACAGGTTATAGGTTCATTAGTTTTAGTGACTTAGTCTACAGGGACTTTTGGTATAGGGACAGGTTCACACGTTTCACCTTCATGTGATTCAGGTGGTATAAGTTCAAGATCATCGGGTACAGGATCTCAAGCCATAGGTACCTCTTGAGGGAGACAGTTGTCAGGTGAGGAGGTTCAGGAGGAGGGCCTACCGTAGGAAGCTACTTCCAAGAAACGTAAGCCAAGTTGGCTTAAGGATCTTGTGAAGGAGGCTGAGGAGTCTGTGGGGCCACCCGGGAGGGAGGTCAGAGAGAGCAAAGCACCAAAGAGATTTTCCAGTTATATGGCGTTGGTGACTAGCTTGAGTGAGTCTGAGCCTACTACACTTGAGGAGGCTACCCCACATCAGATTTGGAGAGATGCCATGATGGAAGAGTACAGTTCCATCATGAAGAATGGTGTGTGGGAGATTGTTCCGAGACCAGAGGGGAAGTCAATGGAGGCTTCCAAGTGGCTATATAAAATCAAGCATGCCGCGGATGACAACATTGAGAAGTACAAAGCTCGGTTTGTGGCACGAGGGTTCTCACAGGTAGAGGGAGTTGATTACTATGAGACCTTTGCACAGGTTGCTAGATTTTCTTCGATCAGAGTAGTGATCTCCATTGTTCCAGAGATGGGTTGGTTTTCTACAGGAGGAGGTATATCTGGAGCAGCCTCAGGGCTTTGAGATTCATGGGAGAGATTCTCATGTGTGTATGTTGTAAAGGGCCTTGTATGGTCTGAAGCAAGCCCCTTGGGCTTGGTACTCGAGGATAGATTCATATTTGCTTTCGACTAGGTTTCAGAAGAGTGAGGCTGATCCCAACCTATACTTTATTGTGGTTGGAGGTGTTCCGCTCATTCTTTTGCTATATGTTGATGATTTGTTCATTACAGGAGGAGAGCACCTGATTGAAGCATGTAAGAAAGATCTTGCTTCAGAGTTTGAGATGACCGACCTTGGGTTGATGCATCATTGTTTGGGGATCTAGATTTGGCAGGAGGATGGACATGTTTTCCTGGGGCAAGGAAAATATATTGTAGATATTCTGAAGAGATTTTGGATGGAGGAGTGCAGACCCATGTCCACACCCATGACCACTAACTGGACGAAGCTTCATGCTTCTGTGGGAGAGTTGGTGGATCCTACTTTGTATCGTCAGCTTATTGGTTCTTTGATGTATCTGGTCAACACCAGACCAGATTTGAGTTTTGTGGTGAACACTCTCAATCAGTTCATGGTGGAGCCCAGGAGAGTGCATTGGACTGCCGCAAAACATATTTTGAGATATCTTGCAGGTACAGTAGATTATTGTTAGTTTTTCAACTTTTAATCAATATTATCTAGGATCTTATTTGAAAGAATGACTAGCACAACATAACACAAATAGACACGAAGAATTTCCTCGGGGAAACCATAAAGGAGAAAACCCCGCAACTTCCCCAGAGATAGAATAGTCACCAATACAATATCACAAAAGTAAAACCCGAAAAATAAGATGGTCTTCTGCAGCTCCTTTCTTTTCCTCCTATGCGAACTTGTCTTCTCTCTCTCACTAATGCGAACTTGAGTGAGTGTGTGTGTGTCCAACTGAGAGAGCCTTGCTCTCTTTTTATACTTTACTTTCACTTGAGCTTTTTTACTTGCTAGGTCAGCCCCAACTAAATTTGACTAGGCCGACTTCTCTAGGGGGATCTAATACCCCGACTTACAAAGGAGGATTTACCTCGATGACTTTACATGACCAAATGGTAATAATGAAATCTTCGACCGGAGGAATAAACATCTCTGTCGGAAGTACAAATAAAATACAATAATGATAACAATATAAAATTCAAGTGAATATCTTCCGAAGTTGTCTTCCTCCTATGCGAACTTGTCTTCTCTCTCTCACTAATGCGAACTTGAGTGAGTGAGTGTGTGTTCAAATGAGAGAGCCTTGCTCTCTATTTATACTTTACTTTTACTCGACCTTTTTCACTTGCTAGGTCAGCCCCAACTAAATCTGACTGGGCCGACTTCTCTAGGGGGGATCTAATGCCCCGACTTACAAAGGAGGATTTACCTCAATGACTTCACATGACCAAATGTAATAATGACATCTTCGATCGGAGGAATAAACATCTCTGTCGGAAGTACAAATAAAATACAATAATGATAACAATATAAAATTCAAGTGAATATCTTCCGAAGTTACAATTACATCAACACTCCCTCTTAACTAGGAAGGTATTCTCTTGCCATAGTCATCAACACATCTGGACACAAGTCTTCATCGCTGGATCATCTTCAATGCTGGAACATCATCATCAACATTGGATCATCATCGTCGTTGTTGTTGCAATCCTCATCATGTCGATCATTGATTGGTGACATCTCTCGAACCTACTCGTCATAGGAAGTTTTACAGAGCCAACCCTTTTTCATGTTGGATGTAGGCCTAGCCTTCATGTATGTCTTCATCATCTCTGCAAGCAAGCCATCAAGTAGGTACAGCCCAGGACGAGTCATTGTATTGCCACTGCAAACACTTGTGTCTCCTATTGTTGCCTCATCATCTTTAGATCATCTCATCGTCATACAGAGCACAACCCAGATGCACATCACATGTACCACAACGGTCAGCCCACGTCTACTAGTATGGGAGGACAAACCTGCCACCATACGAGATCTTGTCTAGGCGCACACACAGTGTCTTATGACCGATGGACTTCCCCAGTATGGGAGGCACAAACCTACCACCATGCGAGACTCCGTCTACCAACATGGGAGGCACAAACCTACCACCATGCGAGACCCAAGCCTTACATCTTACCAACATGGGAGGACTTTCCTACCACCATGCGAGAATGGCTCAGCCCTTACATCTACCAACATGGGAGGATTTTCCTACCACCATGCGAGAATGGCCCATGTGCATCTGCGTCTTCTGGACTCATCGCTTCCTCTTGGAAGGAACCTCGATCTGGAGAACAACAAGCTTCTCTCTGAAGTACTCAAACTTCACTCTAGCTAACGGCTTGGTCAATACATCGGCTATTTGCTCGTCCATCGCAATATACTGGAGCTTCACTGCTCCTCTCTGCACCATATCCTTGATATAGTGGTACTTGATCTCAATGTGATTCGACTTGTCATGGAACACTGGGTTGTAGACAACTTCAACAACTTTGGTTATGACAGAATATACAAGTCGCCTCTAACTCGAGATCAAACAAATCAGATAGTAGCTTCCTAAGCCATACTGCCTCACAACTAGCCGAACAAGATGCAACATTCTGTGTTTCGACTGTACTCAGTGCCACGCAGGACTGCTTCCTGCTAAACCAGGAGATCATACTGGATCCCACACTGAAGCAACATCCCGAAGTGCTCTTCCTATTTGCGGCACTACCTGCCCAATCCGAATCAACATAACCCTGCAGGTTAATCTTCTGATTCTCCTCGTACTTGATCCCATAATTCCACTGTACCCTTCAGGTACCTCAATATATGCTTTGCACCAACTAGATGAACTTGTCTCGGATCCGTCAGGAATTGGCTCAAAGTGTTCATAGCAAAGCATATGTTTGGTCTCGTGTTTGTCAGGTACATCAATGAACCAATCATTTGACGATACATCGTGGCATCAACTGACTCTGATGAAGCATCACATAGTAGCTTCAAGTACGATGCCATGGGTGTGGCCATTGTATTGCAGTCCATCATTCCAAACCTCTTCAGAATCTCTACTACATACTTCCCTTGTCCAAGGAAGATTCCATTTGTGTTCTGCCACACCTCCATGCCTAAGACATAATGCATCATACCAGGTCCTTCATTTCGAACTCTGCAGCAAGCTTCCTCTCCGTAACAACGATAAGCTCATCCTCCCCTGTTACAAACAGGTCATCTACATAGAGTAGAAGTATCACTGGATTACCCTCCTCAACCTTGTAGTAAAGGTTGGAATCTGCTTTACTCTTGGTAAAAGCCTAAACTCATCAGGAAGCTATCCATCCTATCGTACCACGTCCCGGGTGCCTATTTCAGTCCGTACAAGGCCTTCTTCAACTTTCACACATGAGACTGCCTCTCGTGTGTCTCAAATCCAAGTGGCTGCTCCACGTATACTTCCTCTTCTACTACACCATTCAAGAATGCTGTCTTGACGTCCATCTGGTGTACTTTCCATTTCATCACTGAAGCCAATGCTAGTACAGATTTGATCGAAGTGTATCTAGCTGTAGGTGCAAATGTCTCCTCATAGTCTATGCCTTCCTTCTGGGAGAAGCCACGTACCACAAACCTCGCCTTGTGTTTCTCAATGGTGCCATCTGCAACATGCTTGATCTTGTAGATCCACTTCGAATTCACAACAGACTTCCCTTCTGGTCTCGGACCTACCTCCCAGACATCAGTCTTCATAATCAACTGGTACTCCTCGATCATGGCATCCTTCCATTCTTTCTTCTCTGCCGCTTCCTCATAGTTGGAAGGTTCTTTGTCAATGATGTCACACAACAGGGCTACATAGCTGGAGTATGGCCTAGGTCTCTTGCTTTCTCTGTGCATCCCCTCTAGAGTGCCATACTTCTCAGCATCTTGTATTGCCTCTCGTATCCATGTTGGTTTCCTCTTGTGGGATTTCTTCTCACGAGGTGGATCTACAGGTTCTTGTGGTTCTTCCATCACGCGGTCTTCATGATCTTCTGGAACTGCTTCTTCCATTACTACATCTTGAATCCTGGGAACTTCAGCTTCTTCAGTGTCTTCAATAGGTCGTCTTCTTGATTTGTTATAAGCTGAGTCTTTGTCAAAAGTCACTTCTCTGCTGATGTCGATCTTCTTGAATCCTGGAAAATATATTCAGTAGGCCTTCGAGCTTTCACTGTATCCTACGAATATACCCTTTTTTCCTGAAGGATCTAGCTTCGTCCTCTTCTCATTCGGAATGTGTATGTACACAGGGCAACCAAATATTCTGAGATGGATGACTTCTGGTTTCTCACCGGAGAACACTTCTTCTGGAGTCTTGTTGTCTAGTACTCGATGAGGAGTACAGTTTTGTACATACATTGTTGTCCTCGCAGCTTCTGCCCATAAGTGCATCGAAAGATCCTGGTCATGAAACATTGCTCTTGTTGCTTCCATTAGTGTTCTATTCTTTCTTTCTGCAACGCCATTCTGTTGTGGATTGTATGGAGTGGTCAACTCCCTCTTAATCCCAGATTCTCTGCAAAGGTTCTTGAAATCTTCCGAGGTGAACTCTCTGCCATTATCTGATCGAAATGTCTTTATCCTTTTCTCAGTGTGGTTCTCGATCAAGGCTTTAAATTCCTTGAACTTGTTGAATACTTCATCTTTACTTTTCAAAAAGTATATCCAAGCCTTATGGGGAAAATCATCAATAAATGAAACATAATATACATACCCACTCAATGAACTAGATGACATAGGACCGCATACATCGGAGTGGATGATTTCCAATATTCCTTTTGCTTTGCTTTCGCCACTTGGAAATGCCTTCTTTACGTTCTTTCCCTTCACACATCCTTTGCAAATGCCTTCATGCTTCGACTGGATTTCTGGAAGTCCTTCAACTGCTTTGCTTGCAATGGGTAGTTCTCTATAGTGCACATGTGCAAGCCTTCTGTGCCATAGTTCACTTGGCTCCATGGAGTCATGAACCAAGGCTTGTTCAGGTTGACCCTTTAATTTGTACAAACCTCCCTCTTGTTCTCCAATCATAATTGCATCATCTATAGTCTTTCCCTTTGGCCACATTAGGACTTGGCCATCAATAAATGCAACCCTCATACGTTTAGCATCTAGTGCTGATATGGAGAGAAGGTTCTTCTTTAGTCCTGCAACATATAGGACATCCTTCATCTTTAGAGATTTTCTAGAGTCTAGCTTGTATGAAGCTTCTCCACTTCCTTTTATGGGGTATTGATAATCATCCCCAAGTTTCACCTTATGAGGTGACTCATGTTTAGACAGATTTGTGAAGGATTCTTTATATCCCGTCATATGCTTGAAAGCTCCACTATCTACAAGCCAATCATTACTTCCATGTGTGACAGTACCCGTGAGTGCTGATATCAGAACATAGTCTTCATCACTTTCTTCTCTGGCTCTCTTCCTTAAAGGTTCATTATCATCTGCGGTGTGGGCATGGTGTCTTTTCTTCTTGTTGTGGGATCCATTTCTATTTCTGGGACAATTTCTGGAGTAGTGTCCCTTCTCATCACAAGTATATCATCTAATGTTAGATAGATCTCTCCTGGATCTTCTAAATTTCTCCCTTTGACTTTGGTGGCGGTGTTTCTCCCTCCTACTATGGTGATGGTGCTCCCTCTTGTGATTATTTCTTCTAGTGTGAGCTGTGAGAGCTTGATCATCATTTGCCCCCATCTTCTCTTTTTGATCCACAAGTCGAGCTTCTTCTTGTGTACATTCCTCCCATAGTCTACTGAATGTGATCAATCTTTTCCTGGCACATATCCCTTGAATGAATGAGTCCCATGATCTTGGGAGACCATTCAAGGTGGTCATCCCGATCTCTCCTTCCTCTACCTTTTCTTCAATTGCTTCAAGTTGCTCCTTGATCTGAGAGACCCTTGTGAAGAAAGACTGCATGGTCTCTGCATTTTAGATCTTCACATTCTTAAGTTGGTTCCTCAAGGTCATCTTCCGATTTATGTTCTTCCCTTCAAATAGCTTTGTCAAAGCATCAAACATCTCCTTAGGTGTCTTCAAGGATGACACATGTGGGAGGAGATGATCCTTAATGGAATCTGCAATGATCCTCTTGGCCTTAACTGAGTTCTTCTTATGTAAGGCTTTAGCCTCATCTCCCTCTGGTGCTGGAACATCTTCATTTACATACTTGTCCAAATCATTTTCTTCAAGGACAAGTGCAATTCTACACTTCCATGCTCGGAAGTTATCAACTCCTTCAAGCTTATCCTCAAGCTTGGTGTGTTGAGACATTTTAATGGGAACCTCAAATGGAAATAGCAAATATTTAGGTCTTACCAATTTGAGATGCCCAAGATGGATCTGGAGCCTGGCTGGACTAGGGTTTGTCAGAGAAACCCTAGTTTTCTAAAGTTGGAATTTGAAACTTCTGATGGCGAGTTTCCCAATGTACTCACTTCTCCAAATTTGAGAACAGAAACCCAAAATTGTTGATGCCCTAGTTTTCCTCCGGCAGAAGTGACAGGCCAAAAAATGAAAATTCTCAGAATCAAATTCTGCTTTGACAGAAAGATGCGCCCTCCTAGAGCGAGTTAGCCTAGCCTCCTTTTCTTGATGATCTGTGGAGAGAAGACCCCGAATTTAGAAGCCTTAGCTTCCCGCTGCTGCACACTGTCTTCTTTTCAGGTTAGCTCTGATACCATGTTAGTTTTTCAACTTTTAATCAATATTGTCTAGGATCTTATTTGAAAGAATGACAAGCACAACATAACACAAATAGACACAAAGAATTTCCTCGGGGAAACCATAAAGGAGAAAACCCGACAACTTCCTCAGAGATAGAATAATCACCAATACAATATCACAAAAGTAAAACCCCAAAAATAAGATGGTCTTTTGCAACTCCTCTCTTTTCGTCCTATGCGAACTTGTCTTCTCTCTCTCACTAATGCGAACTTGAGTGAGTGAGTGTGTGTCCAAATGAGAGAGCCTTGCTCTCTATTTATACTTACTTTCACTTGACCTTTTTCACTTGCTAGGTCGGCTCCAACTAAATCTGACTGGGTTGACTTCTCTAGGGGACTCAATAACCCTAATACAACTGACTCTAGGGGGATCTAATGCCCTGACTTACAAAGGATGATTTACGTCAGTGACCTTACATGACCAAATGTAATAATGACATCTCCGACCGGAGGAACAAACATCTCCGTCAGAGGTACAAATAAAATACAATAATAATAACAATATAAAATACAAGTGAATATCTTCTGAAGTTACAATTACATCAACAATTATGGTTTGGACTGCAGGAGGTTTGATGGAGCGGGATTGGTTGGTTTCACGGATTCAGATTGGGCAGGCAGTGTTTCAGACCGGAAGAGCACTTCCGGTTGTTGCTTTAGTTTGGGTTCAGCAGTTGTGTCGTGGTTTAGTTGGAAGCAAAAGTCCGTTGCATTGAGTTCTGCAGAGGTTGAGTACATGGCAGCCAGTCAGGCTAGTTGTGGCAGCCAGTCAGGCTAGTTGTGAAGCTTTGTGGCTACGGAAGTTGATGGTAGACTTATTTGGTCAGGAGCTGAGACATACAGTTATACATTGTGATAATCAGAGTCGCATCAGGATCTCTGAGAATCCGGTATTTCATGACAGGTCAAAGCATATTGAGATCAGATATCACTTTATCAGAGATTATGTTCAGAGAGGCGCTGTTGAGTTGCAGTATATTTCTACTGATGAGTAGATGGCAGACATTCTCACGAAGTCTTTGGGTAGAGGGAAGCATGTTTGCTTCAGAGACAAGTCGGGAGTGGTGAAGAACACCTTCCTCGGTAAGAGGGAGTGTTGAAAAGTTACCTAGGAAGTGTTTTTCACCTTGTGTTGCCTTGGGGTGGACAAGAACACTTTAAAAAGGTGACCCCTAGTCATTATTTAATAAATGAGAAAGTACTTTATTTTTATAAAGTCACTTTATTAACGGTTTAAGTCATGGTTTATTTTCCTAAGTTCACCTAAGTGATAAAATCAAGTGAGTGATTAATTTAAAGGGTAATCACATAATTAAATGACATGAGTGCACTAAATGTCATTTATTTATTAGTTATTGAGCATTTATTGAGTGCCCTTGATCTAATCTAATCTTGTCCATGGAATGAAGAGGGGGAAGTTGTCATGAACAAAAAGGCTTGGAGAAGGCAAACCTCAATCATTATTCACATCCAAGAGAGAATTTTTGGAGAGAGAGAGAGAGGAGAGAAAAGGGTTTGAAGATATTTCAACCAAGAGAAGAAGAAAGAAAAGGCTAGCTCGAATTCCAAGGAGAGGAACCAGGGCACAAATCCCATGAAGAAATACGTACAATCGGAGACCGTACAATAGGGGTCTATACAGTACCGTACAACACAGATTTCGAGGGCATTTAATGTAGTCGTACAACACAAAAGTTGAGGACTGATCCATACAACATTTATTGCAGTCGTACAACACAGATTTCAATGTAGATTTTTGTCAGTCCGTACATCAGAGTTTTGGCATGAATTTCGAGACAGTTTGGCATGAATTTCGAGGAGGCCGTACTGTGTTTAATGCTGTCCGTAAAGTGTTAATTTCTGGGCACAAATACCGAGGAGGTTGAGATAAGTACAGCTGTTGTATATTTCCATAATTTATCTAAAGAAAATAAAATCTCTCTTAGTCAGGTTTTCCCTTAGGGGTTTTATCCTGGACCAATTTGGTCAAAAATATTGTGTTAAAGTTTTATGTGATTGGCTGATTTAAATTTCTGAGTTATTAATTTCAAGAAAAGAACTTCATGTTTGTGCATATTGGAGTTTGGGCATTAAACCATATGCAAAGAAGCTTCAAAGCTTGAAACCGAGTTGGGGTTCTAAAACTTTTAGTCGATGTATCTAGTCCCACATTGGCACCCATGGCCATTACTCACCTTCCGACATCTAGTGCAGGGCCAGGAGCTTCTACTGCTATGGGCAGGCTTGGCAAACAACCCATGATCTTTTCCCCTAAAAGGGGAAGAGGGAATTAATATCAGAGACAAATAGTTAGTTGCTAGTATTGTCACTTGTGATTTTTGTGATGTCATTTTGTATTGGACCATTGGTTGTCCACTTTTGGGTACTATTGGACAACTTTTAGTATCATGATTCAGACTTTCAGTATCGACTTTGATGTATCATTTTATATTTGGCATGACTACATGATATATATCAGTGCTTTCTTCATATTTATGTGCCAATGTATATATATGATGTTGATGTTACTTTATATGTTTAAAATTATGAAAAAAATGAATATATTTTGTGTTTTTTAATGTTTGTCGATTTTTGCCGATTTTTTCGCCGATGTTGCCGAGAAGGTGTTTTGTAGACCTTCGCCGATTTATTGTTGATGCCGATGTTTTCCATTATGTCATGTAGTTATATGAAATAGTTTTGGGTTGTCTTCGCATAGCTCGCAAGGTATCCAACTTTATCAAGAGTACCATTGGAGTCAAGCAAGGATGTCCCCTATCCCCTATTTTGTGTGGGATTTACATTGATGAGCTAGAATCTTTCTTACAGGAGCATACTCAGGATGGAGATGGGTGCCTCCTTCATCAGGTCTTGATCTTTATTCTTCTCTTCGCAGATGATGTTATCCTCTTGGCTTCATCTCCAGAGGGTTTATAGGGACAATTAGATGCCTTAGCCCTTTTCTGTGATCTTTGTAAGTTAACAGTCAACTTGGGTAAAACCAAGGTCATGATCTTTAACGAGTTGAAAAAGATCCTCTTCGATCTTTATTTTCTTTTTTAGAGGGGAGGAGATTGAGACTACTTGCCCCTAAATTTATTTGGGGTACAATTCATAGGGCCTCATTTCAATTTGCGGCATGCCCATCAGCCCCAAGTCAATAAAGGTTATGGATCCTTAGCCCTTCTTGAGCGACAATGTTTTAGACATCATTTTTAGGACATATCGTCGAAATGTCTCTCATGGACACTCTCATCCGACCCACAATTCTCTTCGGCTCAGAGGTTTGGGGGCATTGTCTACTAGATTTTGATTAGGCCTCAACAGAGTAAGTGTAGATCCTTCAACTTCATCACATCATTTGATGCAAATAGATAGTATCTCAGTCCATCATACTTGCGGAGTTTAGTGCCCAGCCCTTTCGGCTTGAGATTGTGTTTCGCTTGGTCTCATTCTTCCACTGCATTTAGAGCTTAGCCAACTCCGTGCAGGGGCGAGACCGCTACCCGTATTTGGCCTACCGGTCATTGGAGTCCATACCTTTGCTATCCCTTCAGACCGCAGTTGGTGTTGGTATGCTATTGGATCTTTTGGAGTCGATTGATATTATGGTAGACTAGCTTCCTCTATTTCAGTATTCTCTAGATGCGCTTGGTCACCTCTTACCTACCAGACAGGAGTTGAACAAAATCACCTGGGATGATCTCTATAGGTAGTATGTGTAGGTCACCTAGATGAACCCTCAAGGTAGGTTACATCCAAAGATGGCGCTTTATGCTGAGCATTTCATGATAAGTATTACAATAATAAGTCTCTCTCGATTCAACAGACATCCTCTTCGTGACTGAGACACATGCGAGCCCTGTTCGACCTCTCCCAGATATTACAGGTTACCACTGGTTCTTAGTCTGCAGACAGGAGACGAGGAGCTCAGGAGGAGTCAGAGGATCGGGTGGAGTTGCTTGTTTGGCTAGGGTCTCCTTCCGGAACAAGATTTATTTGGCAGCCGAAGATGAGTTTGCCAGGTTTATGTGGATTAGGATTAGCGTTGGAGTTTCTCGTCTGAGGGACATCTACATTGCAGTTTGTTACTTTCCCCCAGCTTCTTCGCCTTTTGCCATCCATAGTGGCCCTAATGGGGACCCCTTTATAGACTTGTACACTAGCATCACTCAGTATTCTGTTGATGGAGAAGTCATCCTCCTAGGTGACTTCAACGCTCGTACTAGGAACCTCCAGATCCCTCTCCACGATCGGTGAGAGGATGTGTTCTGTACCCAGGGGATAGACCCAGCTTCAGTTGGACTTCACTGTTGATGGATTTGTAACTTCGGAATGTATTTCATATATGTATATTGTATTCCTATATAGATGTTATTATTCCTCTATACGGAAGTGTTTGTATTCCTATAGAGATGTTATTATTCCTCTATACGGAAGTGTCGTCATTTATATTGTAAGTGTCGTAACTTATACTTGATGGGTTATTAGACCACCTTGTTGGGGTCGGCCCTGTATAAGTCATGTGGGTTAAAGGGTTATTAGACCACCCTATTGGGGGTCGGCCCTGTCAACATTATGTTATGTGGTTAAGTTAAGGCCGACCTAGTAAAGGTTATTAGGCAAGTCAAGTCAAGTATAAATAGAGTGCAGGAAGCACTCTATTTCATCATTCACTTTCTCACTCATACTCTCATTGGAGAGTGGCGCACTTGTGGAGGAGGAGAAGCTGCTGCTAGGAGAAGACTATCTCTTATGCTTGGGTTGTATCATTGCTCTATCTATCTCTGAGGAAGTTGTGGGGTTTTTTCACCTTTATGGTTTTCCCCAGTGAAACTCTGTGTGTCTATTGTCTCTTGTGTGCTTGCATTATTATGTCCATGATTGATATGCTATAGATATGCTGTACATGTTGTTCTCTCAGTTAAGATCCTAGATCAGATTGAAGTAAATTCTGAAAAACTAACATTCACTGGATTTCAGAGGATGCTTTGGGCACCACTACAGTTTATGGTAAGCATCTATTGCAGTTGGGTGAATCTCAGAAGCTGCTGATTCTAAATGGTCTTCCTTGTTTTCCGGACTCTCGCTTCTTCACCTACCGACGACATGGTGGGGGTGCGAGTGTAGTTGATTATGTCCTCACCAGCTAGAACTTGCTCCCTTTTGTTTGTCACCTCTCAGTCTCCCCCATCCCTCTTGCTGACCACACACTTCTTTACTTCTCTCTCTAATTTGACCCCCCCCCCCTCCCACCTCATACCCTCCCTCGGGGCCCACCCCGGACCATCTTTCATTTTGACGAAGGAGACCCGAACATCTTCTCCCCGACCCTAAGCTGGATACTCCCGTCAGAGACTCAGTTCTCCTCGCTTGACTCTGCTTCCACTAAATACACCTGTCTTTCATCTACCATTTGGGAAGCAACACTCAAATCCTTCCCCCACTCCACTCATCATACTTCCATCTCACCAAAAGTTTGATCATGTCCCATGAACAAATGGTACAATGATGAATGCAAAACTCTACATCGAGAGCTTCGATCTGCTTCCCACTCTCATCCCTCCTACTCAGACCTCAAAGCTTCTTATTGTCGCCTCCTCCATCGCAAGAAACGACTCTTTGTCTCTCAGAAAAGACGAGAACTGTCTGATCTCCTTACTTATTCCCCTAAACATTTATGGCGTACCATCCTTCCTCTACGCTCCCCTCTTCCATCTGACCTCGATCCAATATCCATGTTTTCCCACACGTCCAATCTTTATGATATTCCCGGACAAGCCCAAATTCAGGCTACCTCTCCACCCCCCTCCTGTTGTTTATTCTCAACCAGGGATATTAGAGAGGCCATTTGGGTGATGAACAACAACAAAGCAGCAGATGAGGAAGGATACCAAGCAGAGTTCTTTGGGCACGGTTTTCATGCTTTGGTTAGATACCTGGCTTATCTTTTTAACCATGTAGTCCGTGAGGGTTTCCCACTGGCATGGTCACATCACATCATCCATCCGATTCATAAATTAGTTTCCAGCTCAAATCCCAATAACTATAGAAAGATCATGGTGGGCCACACATTCTCGAAGTTGTATGCTACCGTTCTCCATAGGAACCTCTCTAGTGACCTTGAGCAGAGACACCTCAGGGCTGGGGGGCAGGCAGGTTTCCGACCGACTCACTAGACCATTGACCACATCTTCACTCTGTGTGCCGTGATTGAGGAAGCCCGACATCGCTCTTCAAAAGTCTACTTTTGCTTTGTAGATTTTCGAAAAGCTTTCGACTCTGTTCCTAGGGAAGCCCTACTCCAGAGACACAGAGATATTGGCATCTCTGTGACCCTATTGACAGCTATTATGCGCCTATATGAGTCTGTTCTCGGCCGTCTTCACACAGCCCATGGGATGTCTGATTTCATTCGTAGTACTATTGGGGTCATACAGGGATGTCCACTATCTCGCACCCTGTTTGGGATTTATGTTGATGAGTTGGAGGCATTTCTACACGAGCATATCCAGGACACAGATGGTTGTCTTTTTCACCAGGTTTTGATATCTATTCTACTCTTTGCTGATGATGTGGTCCTCGTCTCCTCATCCCAGAAGGATTACAGAGGCAGCTGGATGCCTTAGCTTTGTTTTGCGATCTTGGACAGTTGACAGTCAACCTGGGTAAAACCAAGGTTATGATCTTCAATGGGGTGAAGAAATATTCGGACCTTCACTTCCTATTAAGAGGAAAGGAGATTGAGATCACCAGCACCTATACTTACTTGGGGGTGCAATTCTCAGGCCCTTGCTTCAGTGTGCGACTTGCTCTTCAGCCTCGGATCAACAAAGGTTATGGATCATTAGCCCTTCTCGAGAGACAATGCTTTCGACATCACTTCCAGGACATCTCTTCCAAGATGAGCCTCATGGACACCTTGATCCGTCCCACTGTTCTATATGGCTCGGAGATATGGGGGCCATCTTTACTTGAGTTAGACTGGGCCTCAGTTGAGAGAGTCCAAACCCTTCTTCTTCGCCGCATTATTAGATGTAAACAGACAGTACTGTTATCACCAATATTGTAGTTGCCCCTACAGATGGATCCAAGGTGGATGGTAGAGGGGACAAGCAACTAAAGTGGCGAACCAAGAGAGCCTTAGTTCCCAAAAGGATGGTTGTCACGCCAACCAAGGCACTCTTCGCTTTAGCTATCAAAGCCAAGATAGCAAGGGGGAGACCCAGATCTACTCCCGACAGGAGAGATCAACCCAATCACCAGATCAAATCAATCAAGTGAAGTACGTAGGGCGACAGGTATGGAACCCTAGAATTAAGGAATTAGGACCACTGTGAAGGCTTAGGAAAGGTGTGAAATGATAGGGACAAATGACACACAATGATTCTATGATTAAGTATGATTCCAGGATTCAAAGCTAGTTTAAAATGGTCAAAATCAACTGCCTTAGGAAACATGACTCTTAAAATAAGTAAAGTGTCCCAAAATGTAGATTTGACAGTTAGGGCTTTCTAGCTATGCTTGATGAAGGGATATGACAATGTCAAAGTGTGCAAGCAACCAATCGGGGATCAAAACATAGGAAAATGGGGCAAGCCAGGAAAGTCGTGAGGGTGGGGAGAAGCTCAGTGCCTACGAAAATGGGCCAATGGAGTCCCCAAGGGTGACACCCTTGAAAACCCACCTTGGGATTTACCCGATCTACAATACCCAGAAAGGATTTGCCAAATGATTAAGGGGTTTGATCAAGAGAATTTTCCGAAGAATTTAGTTGATTTTAAATGAGGGTTTCAAATGAAATGACAGATGGATAAACTAATGGAATGAGAAACTTACTGTTATCACACCATAGTAGCAGGGCTACTATTCTTGCTTAGCAGATATCTGCACATTCCAGAGCTTGGATTATTCAGAGCTTGGCTATGATGAGTTTATATTTTTGAGATCACTCATGATCAGAGTAGTGTATTATTCAAACTTATGTTAGACCTTGTGTCAAGGCTGAGCCTTGAGAGTTCAGATTTGATGACCGATGTGACCCTTTATTCCATACAGTTTCAGTTTAGTGCCTAGAGATGTATTGCAACAGTGTTTCAGATGATATATGATGATTATTTTTACGATGATGTTGTATGACCTATGGATTTCTGATCATTGACTGTGGATTATTATCTTGTTGCTTTAGTTATGTTCATAGCATTAGCTTGGTATATGATTCATGATGTGGCAAGCTTTATAAACTTAAAATGGACTATCTTGATGATGAATTATAAAATGGACATTTTACTTGCACATTTAGGTTGTTTGGCAAAACTCACTGGTTTACTACCTCACATAGATATGGTCTTTCTTGACACCATTTGTTTGCTAGCTTAGGCTCCACTATCACTTGACTCCATCCATCCATGACTTTCCTTATTTGGCTTTAACCCTTGACTTGTCTTAGTTGACTTTCTGATATTGAGGACTTCCCTTTTTACTACCTCTGTGTTTGGACCGCATCCCTGTTTGTTTAGTGTCTCGGCTCTGAGTTGGTGACAAAACTTGCCTTTGGTAAGTTGGATTGTAGACCTAAATCATTTTGGTCGGTTGTCCCGATGTTTGGCACTGGCTCGAACTCCCCCTAGTCACTTGAGATGTTGTTGGCTAAAACTGAAAGCTCATGTACTGCTTATGAAAACTTATATAGATTCGCCCATGGAAACTAAAAAGGGCAAGAGCGATGAATTGCTAAAAATACTCCTCGAAGAGTATAAGAAAGGTCCAAAAAGAAATGGTTCTTAAATTCCATATCTAAAGAATTGCTAACCTTATATATGTATACAAACATGCCCTGGATGCAAGCTGCAATTAGTTGTGCTTATCAGCACACCTGAAATCCGAAGGGTTATGTAGGCCAAAAAGGTCATGAAATGAAATCAATGGATCCTAATGAAACTGGATCATCTTTTCTAAAAGTAGACATGATGCCTAAGTTGAATAAGCACTCTCTAAACAACTTACCCATTTGTGAGGCACAACCATTCCCCGTGTTTTATTTGTCTAGCACAGAGTTTGTAGCTTCCCCTTTCTCCCAGTCCAAAGTGTCTTTTAGTTGAGTTTAGACAAGTCATCCCCTTTGCCCAGCCTTGTTCCTACCCTTCATCCTTAGCTAGCAGTTAGACCATGTCCAATGGGTGAGTCTGTCATTTAAGCTATTGTGCAAGTAAATATAAATAGCAACGGAATGTGCAAATATGATTAATGCCACTAAATGATGTTATACTTTAAGTTAAGCTGTGAGTATGATTAGAGGAACATGTCTTAGTCTATTGATATGATTTATCCTTGGTTGTATATTGACCCAGTCAAACCTAGTTTGACTATGGTCATTTCTTGGGATCCATATGATGATGTGGGCCATGTATGCTTATTGATGATGATTGATGGCCCCACATACTCTTGATGATGATGCTATATGATGGACATATGATTCAGATGATGATTGATGCAGTTCAACAGGTTTTATTATTACTCTAGATCATATCAGATTATGCACTGTCCATATATGGTGGACCCTACAGTTAGCCCATTAGGGCAACCCATGGTGTATGAGTACACATTCTTAGTAGATTTGGGTCTTCTGGATCCAATGAGACACTTATCATTCAGTTATGGGTACTTCTGACAGTGATAGATGCAGTTTTCCACTTGTTGACCAGTAGGAGCCATGAGAGGCCAGTTCACCTAGGTCGCTGTATGAGGAGGGGGTGGTCCAGCCACTTGATATTACCATTTACCCCCCCCTTCTGGAGAGCCCAATGGGCTCAGATTGACAGCGCAGATGCCCTAGGAGGCAGTTTCAGCACTTTCACAGTTACCGAGGTAGGATAAAAATGGAATAAAAGGGTCACTGAGGAATTTGATTTGGGCAATTGAGGCAAGGTTTTGGCACTTGGTTTTCATAGAGGTGTTCCAGGATGAACCCCCCATCTTCCAGCCAGTTTTCATCAGTCAGTGGGGTCCACAGAGGCCATAGGAGGCCTTTTACTACATGTCTCTCACAGATTTTGAGGACAGATTTGATCATTTGTATTTATTTTGGACATATTATATTATTTTATTGTGCCATGGGGATGAGCGAGCAAGGATTGATGCCTCCTAGCCCCACCATGTGCTTCATGAGTCATGTCCTAGTCATATGAGATGGGCCCTTGTACTTTTGCCCCCTCTAGAGGATGACGTCACCCTCCATGAGTACTTTCTAGCTATGACGTCATCACTATTTTGAGTGATCCACGTGATTATATTGTTAGGCTCATTTTAGCCATTGATTATGTATTGAGATCTTTTAATCTCAACCACTCATTTCAAAAAGTGGTTTTGAGATCTAGGGTTTTGGTCTTTATTATCCTATATAAGGAGGAGACTCCCTATTATATAGCTCACCTTTGGAGCTCTGGAATATTGGAATAGAACACTTCTTTGTGGAGCATATTTCTCTTGTCTTGTGGATTCTCTTGCATCTTGAGTATACAGTATCTCTTCTATGTATCATTGTGGATTTTCGAGCTACATCTTGTTTTCTTGCAGGGAGGCCGAATTGGTGGAGAGGAGGACGATTTGAAGAGGATTATTGTTGGAGGGATCCACATATTTTCTCTTGGGTTGATCTTGGTGACATGGAGTATCATTATTGTATCTTTGTGACATAGTTGATGCTTTCTATTACATCTTTCCAGCTTTTTCATAATCATGTTACTTGGCTTGTTTCACTTGATCTTGTCTTGTAGGAGGACGATTTGGCATCTTGGAGGAGGACGTTTTGGCTTGGAGCTCTTAGATCTCACTCTTGAATATACACATAGGAGAATGCTATCAATTTGCAAGGTGGCCATAAGCAATTGAGGTAAGTTCTACAAGGTATGTGCCTAGATCCATCCATTCTTCTTCATTGGTCACAAACCCTTAAAATTCAAAACCCTCATTTTTGTTTTTCTTAGATCTAGCTTGGCTTTTGGAAAGATATTGAAAACCCACCTCTATAGTATCCACGGAAATTCAAATCTATAGTTTGGTGGTGATTGGGTTCCATTTGACACACTTTCCAAGGCACCTAGCCCTCTTGAAGGCAAATCGCACCCCTTGGGAGAAGCTAGTTGGGTTAGTTCCAAGACATGGGTATGTGAGATCCCACTTGATTCATGATCCTCACACTTGATAACCTACCCCTAGTGCTTCACTTCATTGATTTTCTCTTTGTGGGCCCCATTCCTCATTTTGAGGGTTGTGCCCCACTTAGGTCAATTTGGTGATGCATCTTCAATCTCAGCTCTATGGAGATCTAGCCATTGGATCCTTTTGATTTTCAAGATCCACATTGATAATTGCATAAATTACCCGGATCTAAAGTTTCGTGGCTTTTGGACTTGATTTGACACACTTTCCCATGCATTTAGCCCTCCTTAGGCAAAGTCGCACTTCCTAGGGGTTTGAGTTGTTCCACTTCAAGGACTTGGGTGGTTGAGATCCCACTTGATTCTAAAAGAGCATACCTTGAAACCTATGTCTAATGTCTCACTTTGTGGATTTTTTCCTTGGGGGTATCATTCCTCAATTTGAGGGTTGTTGTCCACTTGGACCACTTAGTGAAACATTAGATCTAGCAAGATCTAACCATTACATTCACTTGCTCTTGATCAACACCCTTGATTTGCATCTTAAGTGTCTCGATCTACATTTTGACATCTTTTTGACTCCATTTGCCCATCCATTTCAAGGCACTAGTCCACCTGAGGCAGTTTTCACTCCTTGGGATTAGTGTCAAGTGCTAGATCCCATATGTGGGTATCTCTAATTTCATCTTAGATCCATAGATCTACCCTTTGCATACCCCTTGGTACCATTTGCACCCTTAACTTCACCTTGTGGGTCCCATTCGAACCACTTTCCATATCCCAAGGAAGTGGGTCCCACTTATGTATTTCATGGTACTAGATCTTGTCATTTGATCTTATTATGTGGCCTAAATCATTCATTGGTTAAAACACCAGTCATCCCTTAAGCCTCTTTCAAAAATACTTAAACTTCTAGGTCCACCTAACCTTGCATTGGTTTCCGTAACTCATCTTTCACACTTCCCTCGAAACCTTTGCTTTGGTCCAATCATCATTGATTAGCTACAGGGTCTCCCCATTCGTCTTGATTCATCTCGATCTAAAGTGAAGAATGCCTCGGTTGACGTGACTCCCAGCTTGCATTGGGAACCGTGGCCTAGTTGCACTGAAACAGATACGGATGCGGGGGGTGAAACGGATACGGCAAATTTTCAAAAAACCTGGATACGATACGGTAGGGAAACGTCATATATATATATATATATATATATATATATTTATTTATATATATACCATAAAACAAAAATTAAAATTTACCATTCATCATTATTAAATCTACATAATCATCATCATCAACCTAAAACAAATATACACATTAGAATTAATATTTATATACATAAGTTAAAACATTTAATGCATATTAATTTAAAAAACATTATAAAGTTGATGTATTAAGTTACTATAATAAAGTTAAAACATTATAAACTTTATTAAGTTAATGCATAATAATTAAAAAAAACATTTAATATTTATTATAAATTTATACCTACGACATTTCATATATACTTTATAGTATATACATTTCAATTTAGGTCAATTCAATAGTTAAAAAAAAAAACTTAGCATTAAACCCGTCCGTCGATATACATTTCAATTTAGGTCAATTCAATAGTTTAAAAAAAAAATAAACTTAGCATTAAACCCGTCCGTCGGCACTACAACAAACTCACACCCGTTCGTCCACACCGCAACAAACAATCGGGCTTGTCGGCACCCGTCCTCACAAACAATCGGGCTTGTTTCTCGACCCGTCCTCACAAACAAACACCTGTCCACCGGGCTACACACGCTGTCGGAACCCGTGTTTCTCGACTCGTCATGGCTGTGACCTGTGCACTGCGCCGGATTACACACACTGCCGAACACACGTTGCTCGAACACACGCTGCTGGCTGTGACCTGTGCACCGGGTTAATAGAATATTCAATGTTCATACAGTAATTGCCGGAACACACGATGCCGTCAAGACAAATTTGGAACCCGTAGTATCCAAAACCCGCTGATCCGCACCCAAAACTCGTCGATCCGTATCAAGGCCGTATCACATCAGTTTCTGTATCCGAAGCAGCGAACGATGTTTCAGTAGGGTTAGAGGGCCGTTTCCGATAACTTAGACCGTGGCATCTCTTGGGTCACCTCTTTAGTTGTCCATCTCCTCTACCATCCCGGATGGGATACCACTAGGGACAACTACAAGTTGTGTGATAACACTTACCTTGAGACCATACTTGAGTGATGGAAGTGCTTGCCATGTTGTTGAGGAATGTTCCCGCAGAGATCAAATGAGAGATTGTTGATGTTTCTTGCCACAATGAGATGCCCTAGTTCACATGTGCGCCCTCCTCTTCCTGTCAAACAAAGGAAAGTCGATTCAATTAGTGAGATCAAGAATGGAGGAAATACAAGCAAATAGCAAATGATAACATGAAGTAGAAGGTACAAAGACAATAATACTCCCTGTTACCGACGAAGAGATCCCAAAGAAGAGACAGGGAGAGTCTCCCCTAACAATGCGTCCTCCTTGAACCAATTTGGCCTTCACCTGTAGATGAAAAAACGTGGAACAAAATGATAGCAAGATAATCTCCAATAACCCAGTGCAAAGGAAGAATATACAGTTGAACTCCAAAAGCATTTACAACCATAAGACAAGTAGATGCAATAGTAATTTTCTATTCCAATAATCGAGAGCCAACAGTCCCTTTACAATGAGGAGCTCTCTCCTTTAAATAGGATGGAGAGACACCAAAACCCTAACCACCTTTTGAATGGATGGCTAAGATTAAAAGATCAAAGTGATCTAATCAATGGTTGAGATGAGCTCAACATAAAGTACATGGATCAATATAACAATATAATACATCAATGGACCAAATCGCCCTAGGAGAGGGGGTCCCACCAAATGTCAATGATAAAATATAAGATCTAGCTCATGGTGGGTCTAGGGGGTCATGACTTGCCTCCCTAGTGTGTTCCCATGGCACAAAACATAAGATAACCAAGATAGACACATAATCGTGCCTCTCTGGGAAAGTCGTGAGCTATAGGAGGCTCCAGAAAACCATAAAAAGTGTTGTAGAGATGGGTGTGGGTCCCAGTGGAAGCTGAAACTGCTGGAGAAGGTGTGGAAGACATCCCACTCATCATCAAAACTCATCCCATGCCAATCCCTTGCCTCAGTAGCTCTAATCGAATCCTTCAGTAGCCATTTTCACCATTTTTAATTTGCCTTGGGAAGTGTGAAATTGCCCAAACTGCCTCCTGGATTGCCTGCGCTATCAAGCTCTCTGGGAGGGGGTTAATATGGTAATAACAAGTGGCTAGACCACCCCCTCCATGCACAACGCCCTAGGCAAACCAGTGATATCCAACCTCTGCTCTGACAGGCCATCTGATAAGCCAAAACTGCACTAGGATGCCCAACTGAGGCCAATCATCTCTATAACTGCCTAGAACTGAAAAACAAACTGTCTCATTGGACTCAAAGAGCCCAAATCCATCTAAGGTGTGTACTCATACACCCTATGGATCTCTGCATGATCATATAAAATATCCAATATACTCGACAGACCAAATAATAATAATCTGTAAAAGTGCCGAAAAACACAAATCATCATCATAAGTCTGAAATCACTGCATAGAACCATCTGGTGACTTGTACCAGACCATATATCATATCTCTGCATCATCTGAGGTCTATCCACCTCACGCCCTGTAGTTGACCTTGGTCAAACTAGGTTTGACCAAGTCAACATGACCAATAATATAACTCAGGCTATCATCAAAACTGCTGCAAGTGCCAAAGGTTAAAGCATGCTCTACAATTCATTCAAGTAACAATTATAACAAGAAGTAATCATTTCACTGGCGATCTACCAACAAATATATAAGGCTTTTAATTATTATTATGACTCAGACCAGACTTTCAAGACCGTACTCACTTCATAGTTGTGATCAATTTGCTAGTGAAGGGTGAGGGCTAAAAATTAAAAGGCTAGGTTAAGGGATGACTACTGACTTGACATTGTGACACTTTGGAAATGGAAAGGGAATACACACTCTAGCATATGCCGGACAAGCAGTAACACAGGGAATGGCAGTGTCTCACAAATGGGTAAGTTGTTTAAAGAGTGCTTATTCAACTTAGGCATCATGTCTACTTTTTAAGATGATCCAAGTTCATTAGGATCCATTAATTTCACTTTATGGCCTTTTTGGCCCACATAACCCTTCGGAACTCAGGTGTGCTAAGAAGCACAACTAATTGCAGCTTGCATCCAGGGCATGTTTATACATATATAAGGTCAACAATTGTTTAGATATAGAGTTTAAGAGCCATTGCTTTTTGGACCTTTCTTATACTCGTCAAGGAGTATTTATAGCGTTTCATTGCTCTTGCCCTTTACTCACGTGTGTTGAGAAACACATTCTAGAGTTTACGATTTCCATGGGCGCATTTACATAAATTTTCAGAAGTAGTATATGAGCTTTCAGTTTTAGCCAACACATCTTAAGTGACTAGGGGGACTTCGTGCCAGTGCCAAACATCGGGACAACCGACCATAATGATTTAGGACTACAATCCAACTCACCAAAGGCAAGTTTTGTCACCAACTCAGAGCCGAGACACAAAAAACATGGAAGCTCATCCAACACAGAGGCTAAAGCGAGGGAAAGTCCTCCATGCCACTAGTCAAGTAGCAAGTCAGGGTAATAAACAAACTGGAAGGTAATGGATGGGTGAAGACAGTGAATAATGAGACCAACACTAGCAAGCCAAGGATTGTGGTAATGATCACCTCTATTTTCCCTAGGGAGGGCAAAACCAATGAGTATGGATAATGAACTTCTAAGTCTGAGTGAGGACAATGTAATGTATATAAAGATACAACCAGGTCCGCATATCTATATGATCGCCAAATCATGATACTAAATGCTAAGACATGCTACAAGAATGAATATAAAATCAATATAACCATAACACAAGAATATACCTGCTGAGTCATATACCTGAATGCACACAATCTGAACCGACATTTGTCCACTGAAACTCTGCTGCTGCAACTCTGGGCAATACTGACTGCTCTATATAAATGGCTAAATGGCTACATCAATCATCTCTTTGAGTATCCTGAAACTCAGTCATGGCATGGGGAATAAAATTGCTGTCCATAGTATAATCATGATCCATAATAGATGCTCATCTCAGCATCTCAATGTAAGGGAACTGGCTGAAAAGTGTACTGGAATCTGAAAAATAATGTATGGTAACCCGGCTACTATATATGTGATAACATCTGGCTCCAGTTGGGACAAGTGCTCCGATGAAAAGAGCGCTTGAGAACCTCAGAATCTCTGGTCCTCGCACTATGCTGCTTG
Source organism: Larix kaempferi (assembly GCA_027924585.1). NCBI lineage: Eukaryota > Viridiplantae > Streptophyta > Pinopsida > Pinales > Pinaceae > Larix > Larix kaempferi. The sequence continues at coordinate 596,264 of BSBM01001272.1, forward strand.
TATCCTCGATCCAGCACTCTAGCTCTGCAACTTCTACCAGCATATCACCTGCTATCTGTAAAATGTCCATAGCTATACCAAACTCACAGACTGGATGTCAGAATAGTGTAGGTATATACATAAATCTCAAAATAACACTACTGAAACTGAAATGCATGAAATATAAATGCAGAAAATAAATCTAATCTACTAACATAACTTGAAAAGTTTTATTTTATTGTGCAGGAAAAAGAAAATGGCAAGTACTCAGGACTACACTACGAGCTTCAAAAGTGAGCTTAGGGAAAAGACAAAAAGTGCCAGACTCAATGGTTGAAAACCTAACTATTGCCCAGGAAGGCTTATTCGGTTCCTACCTACTCTAAACTACCAGGCAAGGCAAGCACAGAAGACCCCTAAGTGAGGTCAGGATATAATCCCTCAACTCCCTTTGGTTTACAGGAAGTAATATATGTCGTCCACTACCAGCAGTCAAGAAACACATGTCACTAAAGCACTGCTCTACCGTGAATGGTCCAACCCAAAGATCATCAGCCTGTCCAGATCTGATATGCAATAAATGGTTTGTATTAACAACTTGGCTTCTTGTAGGAAATCTATTCCTGTTGACAGACTCAGGAACAACTCCAATGTTTCGTATAGGCATAGGGTGGATTTCAGCAAGGTTTTGCGGTGGCGGGGTGAAAATGTTTGAGTTCCTCCTAGGAGGGATTGCATTGACTCTGGGCAGATCACCATCAATAGAAATGGCTATCCTACCAACGAGGACTTCTCAAATCTCTCTTCTCATCTCTTGGACCCTCTCATTTTGCTCATCCTCATGAGGAGACACTACATTTTTGACAACTTCTCCTACAGTACAGAAATCTCTGTGTTCTTCCGAGGGAGGTGGCTCATGTGATATGACAGTATTATGGCTAGAGCCTTCCCTTGAAGGAACAACAATGCGCATATTTTCCAACCTGGTGGAAACTGACTCAGAATGAGATGCCGAAGATCTAGGAATGTGAGAAAGATCATGACTATGATGACTAGATGACTCAGGTGGTAGAAGAAAATCAGGGACATGAGGGTATGCAGATAAAACATTGTTTTGAGAGTCTGAAGGAGTTTGAAAAATAACAAGATTGTTTAATCTCCTTCAGGTGCATCATTAATTAAGTCATCCTCTTCCCAACTTAGAGAGTTATCATGAACTCGACTTAGATTACCATCTTTTAAGGACAAGTGAGACAAAGAATCATCCACATCATAATAGTGGGGTACCTCGGATTCCTCATTGGCTTCAACCATAGCAGTTGTCGCAGGACGGTTTTCCCATGGATAAATAGGTGCAAGCCCTTGGCTTTCCCTTTCTCTATTATGATCAGTTAGGGCAAACCACTCCCTAACAGTAAAAGGAATTCTCTCACCACGCCTAATGTCCTCAAACTCATCAACTACAAGAACAGGATTCTCAATATCCTCAATATTGTTTTCTTCAACATTCATTTGCTCAGAATGATTTTCCCATGGGAGGATGGGTTCCAGACCTTGATTCTGCCGTACTATATTACTAGCAATAAGTGCATTGAATTCTCTAATTGATCTGGGCAAATGTTCACCTCTTCTGATATCATTTAAATCATCATCAACTTCCTCAGGTGTTTGATTGTCAATAACTTGTTCTTGATTTATTACATTATTCTGTGCTTGTACCTGAGGTTGATTTTCATTTCTTCCCAATTCTTCTATTTCTTCAGCAAATTCATTTCTAAGTAAATCCAAATTTATCCCTCTAGCAAGCTCAGGTATCTGCTCTTCTTCAAAAGAAGAGTCAAAATCGTCCATTACCATGAACATATTTTGTGTTTGGTCATTTTCCCAAAGTTCATTTTTATCTTCAACAAAATTAGCTTTGGCATTATTTAACAATTCATCCCCTTATGTGTTTTTAATCCCCTCATCAAAGTTTCTAAATGCTTGTCATAGCAAGGTTCTCTATTAACCCTAATCAAAGCTCCATCTGAGTTAGGAACACAAATATATGATAGATCCATCATAAGGTATCCACCTAAGCCAGCTGCCCACTTCCTAGATAAAAGCATTCCATATGCTGGGGGCAAATCAATCACTAATACATCCATCATAGTAGAAATGTCTGAACATGCAAAAAGATCAACTCTAAGGTTTTGATCAAACCATATAAGACTGCACACGTCGGGAATCTATACCACAGACATTTCCATAAGGTCTAGTCACTTCCTGTCCCATTTCCTTCATGACATGTAAGGGCATGACATTCATAGTTGCTCCAGAATCCAACATGCAGTTGTGGAGGAGTATATCCTGAATGTGCAAGGTAAGGTAAAAGGGAGGGTGACCACCGTTCTTTCTTTCATAAATGGCAAAATGGATGTTTATTGGTGGATCCTTTTCAACTTTGCTTGGTTGTGTTCCACTAAGGCCCTGAATGTGACAGGATTCCAAGACAACCTCAGGAGTCTTCTCTTGGCCAATGACATCAAAGAACTCCTCTACTTGGCTTTTGACAGAGGGCACTTTCATCAACTCAGTGACAGGGATATTACCCATTATTTTGCCTAATTCTTTCTTCATATCAATCTTTAGATCATAGTCATTAATGGCAAAATCTTCTTCTTCCTCTTTATTTTCATTAATCTTTTTGTGTTTGTCAAGGAAAGAAGGTTGGGAATTACTTCCTCGTTTATAGATTTGAAACTTTGGTTGTTCTTTTGGATCAGGGAGATTTATTGCACAACATGAGGAGCTAGGTTCATCATTTATTTCTTCTTCTTGCTCCCATGGCTCTTCTTCTAGACGGATTCTTCCAAAATCATCATCGAAAGATAAGTCATTAATAAAGTTGATGTTATCAGGTTGGTCATCGGGATAATTGGTGTCAGAAAGCTCTCCCTCTATTTCATCACACCAATTTACATTCTTCTTTTCATAATTTTCTGGATATTCAGGTCGTTGCCTATTGTTATCTCCCTCAAGCCTTCTATTGTTGTTCCAGTAAGGCTTAGGGCCATAAGGGTTTCTATGTCTCTCAGGATCATGAAAACTTGCAACACTTTTGGTCAGGACAATTAGTTGTCTCATCATCTCTTGCATGGTTTCTAATGTGTCCTTTGATTCCTTTGGCTCACTCACAGGTTCCTTGGGTTTTCAGAGCTTAGGGTCAGATGTAGAAGTGGATGGGGCAAAATGATCGAAAAAATTATGTTTCCCCATAGATGATGCATTTTGCTCAGCCATTTTAGCATTGAACTGAGCGGTCTTTAGGTCATTTGGGTTCTTATCCTTCAAGTGATAACCAAGCCATCCTTTGAATGCATTCAAATAATGAATAACAATCGCTTGATCTTTTGGTTTAATCTCTTCAAGGATATTAGCTACAGTCTTGTCAAATCTTATGTTGAATTCATGGACTGTCTCATTCTCTTTTTTCTTAATGTCAAACAGTTGATGTAAAAGAAACTTCCCATCTAACTTTCGAGACGACTCACTATTGAGTTTCGTGACAAAATTGTCATACCCATTTATAGATGCAGCAGGCAATCTATCAAACCACTTCCGGACATTTCCTTCCAAAGATGCCAGAAGGCCATTCATGAAAACATCTTCATCAGATGCTCCATATGCTTCCATATGTTCCCAGACTTTATCAATATGATCTTCAATGGAGATAGCAGACACTCCATCAAACTTGGGAACTTTTTCAAAATACTTCT